>ML661902.1:21526367-21556367 GCA_007570785.1 Antilocapra americana
AGCAGCGGTGGTAACAGTACTCAGCAGCGGTGGTAACAGTACTCAGCGGTGGTAGTAACAGTACTCAGCAGTGGTGGTAACAGCACCCAGCAGCAGTGGTAACAGTACTCAGCAGCGGTGGTAGCAGTACTCAGCAGCGGTGGTAGCAGTACTCAGCAGCGGTGGTAGCAGTACTCAGCAGCAGCAGCAGTAGTCACTGACGGTTGTTTGTTGTTGTTTAGCTGCTCAGTCGTGTCCAACTCTTTGTTATACCACGGACTGTAGCCCACCAGCCTCCTCTGTCCATGGGATTTCCCAGGCAAGACTACTGGAATGGGTCGCCAGCTCCTTCTCCAGGGGGTCTCCCCAACCCAGGGATCAAACCCGCGTCTCCTGCACTGGCAGGGGCATTCCTGAGGCGCCAGGGCGGCCCTGTCGTAACCGTACCCGCAGTAACAGTGGCGCTGATGGGAGAGGCCGCACCAGCAGCAGTCGCACTGGTGGGTTTGGTGGCTGCTGTGGTGACAGCCCTGGGCACTGAATGTTAGGTACCTGGTATTCAGACCCTCCAACAACTCTGTGAAGCTTCCCACCACCCACCTTTTATGGACCAGGAAACAGAGGCAAATGCTCCGTCACGCGGCCTGCAGAGTATGACTGTGCCCTTGCGCCGTCTTCCTGGGGAGCCCTCAAGTTCCCTTAACCCCTCGAGAACCCACTTACAATCATCTCCTGAGTGCCTGCCATGTGCCAGGCCGCAGGGATCCAGGGATGAGTGAGCAGGGCACCCTGCCCTCCAGGAACCAGCCTTTCCTTCTGGTTGGGGGCACTGATCCACCTACAGAGAAGTGGGCCACCGTGCGAGGAGGGGCAGGCGGCAGGAGGTGATGTCCCAAGCGAACTGAGCTGAGGGAAGGAGTAGGGGGTCCTGATGCTATGGAAGCTGAGTGGTAGGATTCCTCATAGGCCTGGGTGACCAGCTGGCCTGCCCCTCAGTGGGCAGTGAGAATGGGCACCAATTCAAAAAGTAGGGGCTGATCCTGGTGCAGCAGGAGGCCGCCCTGCTTCATTCTGGGGCTTCCACTGATAAGCAAAGGCTTCTTCCCCTGGGTTTGGGTTTTATCCATCTTGTATTCTCCCCAGAGCCTAGCTTTGGGCTATGCATCCACTTAGCAGGTGGAGGAGTCAATGCACAGTGTAGCCACAATAATCTGGCCTGTGAGCCCCTGCTCAGGTTCCTCCCCCAGCTTCCCACTGCACTTAGGCTGGAGTCCAGCCTGCAGGTCCCACAAGGTGGTCCTGGCTCCCACGTCATCAGGAGAGGAGTCGGCTGGGAGTTTGAAGCCCAGGTCTTGAAGAGGTGAACTGGCCCTGGAACCAGCTGCCTGGATTGCAATCCCCACTCAGCCACTTACTGGCCAACCACTGGACCCCATTCACTCATCTCAACACAGATGGAGGGAGAATCTACTTCCTACGATTAAATAAGACGATGCATCTCGGACATCGTTCCTGGCACAGGGGTGTTACCTGCTATAAGTATTTTCTCCACGATTTTTGACTCATCAAGGGGCCCCAAAAGAATAAGTCCTCGTTAGAAAGTGACCCAAGACACCCCTCCCTCACACGCTCTGGGAAGAGCCCCTGTAGTCGGGACTGATGTTGGTCCCACGGCAGACAACAGATGCAAACGCTATGATCATCCCTCTGAGGCTTAGAGAAACACAACCAAGCTCTTTTTATTTTTTGAAAAAAAAGAAAAAGAAAAGAAAGCAATCTCACTTAAGAAAAGAGGAAAACTGGCCTCGTCTCAGTTTATCCGAAACCTTTTCATATTTTCAGTTTTAATAAGATGTGACGGAAGCTGACATTTTGCAAGCACCAAGAACTCGCATCACTTTGAAAACTTGCAAGTTGATTTGAAGAAGCACCAAGAGGTAGCCAAGACGCGCTCTGCTCACAGATGGTGGGGATTAGGTGCCAGTTTGCCGAAAAGCTTGGAATTGGCAGACGGTGGGGGCAGCTGGTGGAGGCCACCCGCGGGCAGGCAGCACGGGCCGCCCAGCAGGAGGGCCTCGAGGCCTGGGCCACACCCCACCTGGCGCAGGTGAGGGGCCCCCGGGTCCTCGCTTGGCCTCCCTGTGGGACTGAGGGACTTGCTGGCTCCTGATGCGAGCAAGACCCAGAGCTCAGGCTCAGCTCCCCGTTCTTACTACCACCTAGCTTTGAGGACGTCATGTCTTTGGGCCTAAATTTTATCAACGGGAGGAAGAAGGAGAGAATATTGACAGAGAGCAGTAAGAACAGCTGCTTGGTGAGCTTGTTTTAAGGAACAAAACCCCCCTGTAAGCAATAAAGTCCAGGTAAAGTGAAAAAAAAGAGAGAGTGTTTGTTGCTCAGTTGGTCTAACTCTTTGTGACCCCATGGATTGTATCCTCTGTCCATGGGATTCTCCAGGCAAGACCACTGGAGTGGGTTACCTTTCTCTTCTCCAGGGGATCTTCCCAACCCAGGGAAGCTTCACCATCTCAGCCACCAGGGAAGCCCCAAACGTCTAGCCAAATAACCCCCTAAAATGAGATGACATGGGGGAGCAAGGGCATATGGGATCCAGGAGGAATTTATAACTAATTATGTGCCTCAGCTGGTAAAGAGTCCGCCTGCAATGTGGGAGAGCTGGGTTCGGTCCCTAGGTTGGGAAGATCCCCTGGAGAAGGTAAAGGTTACCCACTCCAGTATTCTGGTCTGGAGAATTCCACGGACTGCACAATCCATGGGGTCACAAAGAGTCAGACACGACTGAGCGATTTTCACTTTCATGGAATTTATACAAGGAGCCTCTATTCTGCACTTCTGGGAATGACCTGACCTAGGAATTGGGACAACAAAGAGGAGCACTTCCCAGGAGTTTTGGCAGCGGCTCCTCGGTTTGCAGGGGAGAGATGATGGGGCTGCTCGGATGAGGAGAGGGGGAGTCCACAGGTGCAGGGGACGAAGGAAGGCCCATGGCCGGGGGAGACATCAGGCACAAGGCACAGCAGGACCAAGCCACAGCCCAAGTGAGCAGGGCCTGTTGGGAAATGGTCCCTGAGCCATCCACATGACCAAGACTCGAGGGAGGCCCATCCGGGGCTCCACAGTGACTTCCAAACACACGAGGATCTCATGGCTGTCTCGCTGCCTTCAGGGTATGTCAGATGGTTGAAATGTTCTTGCATGACCCATGCTTGGGTCTTTGCATATCCTTCCCCTGGCCTGGGCACTGAGCTTCTCCCCTGACGTCAGACTCGAGGCCCAGAGGTGGCTCTGAGATAGCGTGTCCTCTCCTCTTGAGTTGACAAGGACAGAGACCAGTTCTCCTCATGAGTGAGTCCTGGCTCCCTGAAGGAGGTGTGTGCAGGGCCTATGTTGTCCCCTGCCAGGCGCAGAGGGACACGCGGGGAGAGGCCCAGTGGCTCAGTCTTGTCCCCTGATACTACAGGTCCCTGCCCAGCACACTGCGCCTAGCCTCTGAATGAGCTCTTCTTACCCTACAGCCTCAGGAACAGCAGATTCATGGTGATGTCGAAACGACAGCTCGTGTACCTACTGATGTGACTGAAAGAATCAGAAAGGCACCCCTCCTGGATGTCAGCCCCAGGAACTCGCGTCTGGGATGCGGTTGGTCTCCAGCCTTGGGACAGAGTTCTTTCTGCTTGTGGCCTGGAGGTCTGAGCAAGGAGGGAGCTTGTGGTCCCCACACGAGTCTCCCAGGGCACCCTGCCTCTGAGGGGACACACATCTGTCCAGCAACAAAGTTATGAAAGGTCACTGGTCATTCAGATCCAGGTTCAGATCGTTGCTCTGCCCCTCCAAGCTGTGTGTCTTTGGGATAACCACCTGGCCTCTCTGTGCCTCCTGAGACACTAATGTTGCTGCCAAGGGTGTGGGTGAACTGAGATTAAACAAGGAGAGGGTGGTGAAGTCCAGAGTGCCGTGAACATAGGAAGTACGCAGAAAATCTTGGTTGGATCTGAGTCCTAAGACCTCTCTCCCCTGGGGGTTAGGATAGAGGATAATGGAATGGTGGCTTATTGTGGGTTATTGTCTGCTCAGAAGTAGCCGTTGTAACACCAGCTTTTCATACCAGGGTGGAAGTGTACACCTGACCCTTCTCTCTAACTTGTAGAAGTTTTCCCTGAACCCTTCATAAATGCAAGGAGTCAAAGTGGAAGGCTCTTTGGATTCAAAGGAACATTTAGTTAGAAGCCCATCAGCCAACCTCCCCGCGACTAGTAATAACTAACATTTATCATTAAGCACTTGCAGGGGGCCAGGCCCTGTGTGAATGGTTCTCCCAGCCTCACCCCATTAGATGCTTACACCAGCCCTTGGAAGGATGTACCGCGTTCATCCTCATCAGTCATAAGATGGAACTTTCTAGAAAACAGGGGTTGCCCGGTCTCATGTGCTAAGTGGTAGAGTTAGGACCCAAACCCAGGCTGCATGCCCCAAAGCCCAAGCCCACCAGATGAGTCTCTCAAATGCGAAAAATCTCCTGCAGCCCAACTTGGCCCAATTCTCTAGCTCTGGGGAGAAAGACATTTCCTCTCCCACCGTAGCCTAATCCGGAAAGGAAGCATCTTCACATTTCACAGCCGCAATTCTTCCCTGCACATAAAATCCTTCAATCCTGCTGGCCCCCTTCCCTCCTCTGTGTGAGTATTATAGGCTGTTGGCATGTGTGTCTAAATAACCACCCATCAGCTCAGATCCTTGCAGACAGAAACACTTGGCTCTGAAGGGTGTCTTGCAAACCCTTCACCTTGCCCCCTGCACGTTCTGAGCACCCCCTTTATGCATCTCAAAACTCAGAGCAGTTGGTTTCTCTCTGCACTTACACACAGCTCTGTAAAAATCTCTGTTGGACTGAAATAACCTAGGTTTCTGCCTTGCTCATCAAGCTGTGAGTGTTTCTAGGCCAGGCTAAAAGGAGAAGCGCGTGTTCTCGGGTCACATGGCATGGTGGTAGTGGTTTGGTCACTAAGTTGTGTCTGACTCTTGCGACCCCATGGACTGTAGCTTGCCAGGCTACTTTGTCTATGGGATTTTCCAGGCAAGTGGAGTGGGTTGCCATTTCCTTCTCCATCACCTGGCATATGGAGGCAGAACTGGGGTTTCTGTCTTCTTCTCCTATACCCTGGGGGATCACATCCTTATTCAGTCTCAAAAGATTCTGCAAAGGGCCTGGCCTAGGTTCCCAGCAAATGTTTGTTGAGTGACTGACTGAAGAAAAGAATGAATGAATGAGCAGCTGTCAACTGCTGAGGAAGAACCATCTGGAATGATTTAGGCATCCTGCTTAGAAGAAAGGCTTAGATTCGCAGAGCACTGGCTGATGGCCTTGTTCCCTACGTCAGACACAGATTATGTTTTCAGAGCACTAGAGGACAGCCTTGTCAATGATAGAGCTGGAAATCCTGCCAAAGGCATTGCCCACAAATCGCCTTTTGTTTCTTAGCGACTCCTCAGAAATGGAATTTGTTGCATCTGGTAATTAGTTCTTAGTCTTTTCATGGAGGGAACGGTTTTTTGTGTCCTCTGAACAACGAATCATTTTTCCACAAACATGAGGAGACACAAATGCCACGTGCATCCGGACAGGAGAGTGGCACAGCGCTTCTTATGGTTTAATTTACAAACCAGGTACCTTCGACTTTTTGAATCATTATTCAGTTGTGTGGGGTGAATGGCCCCCAGTATTCATTGGCTTCACCTCTTTTTCAATGGTCCCTAAGAGGAGTTGTTAGAAGTTTTTTGGTAGAAGAGAGCTTAAAGCCGTCACCCACCCTCCCCATTCTAAACAGGAAGACACTCAGTTTTCCAGAGAAAAGCGACATGGTTAGCAAGTGGCTGGTCTCACTCTAGAGCCTGGGTCTCCTGCCGCTCCAGCCAGAGTCCTCTGCTGGAGCGAACGCGAAGCGGGTCAGCATTACCACAGGGTTGGGTGCCCTGCTCTTCTAAGACCTTGAGTGCCCCTCTTGATAAGAGTTGGTTGTTTTCTTAATATTTTTTTATTGTGGTAAAAGTCACATAATACAAAACCTGCTACTTTAACCATATTTAACTGTCAGTTCCGTGGCTCTAAGTACGTTCATATTTTGTGCAACCTTTATCATCATCCATCTCCCCAAATTATCACTTTCTTAAACTGAAACTCTGTCTCCATTAAACACTAAGGCCTCATTCCTCCTCTCCACTGCCTATTCCTGGCCCGTGGTATCTATCAACATACTTTATGCCTCTATTTGAATTTGACTGTTCTAGGGATAGTCCATGGGGTCGCGAAGAGTCGGACGTGACTGAGCGACTTTCACTCACTCACTCACTCATCATTCTAGGTACCTCGTATAGGTGGAATCAAGAGTATTTGTCTGTACCGAGTGAGTGCTGGAATGCATTTTTAAGGTTAACTTAATTTTTAAAGTATTTAAATATATTGACAGAGAGCTGTAGTGAATTATAACAATGATAACACACCGCGTTCTGTCATGTCCCCTTGTAGAAATTTACCGCAAGAAAGTAATCGTAAATTAGGTAAAGCTGTTTGCACCAAGATGTTCATGAGTTTGTTACTTATAACAGAAAGAAGAAAGCAAGCTCACTAAAGAACACCGCAGGATGGGCTGTTAGGCTGCCATGAAAATAAAGTTTTGAAGACTAGAATGACTTTGGAACAAGTTCAGGATAAAATATTAAATGAGGAAAGGAGGCCCAAAACATGTGGATACAGAACAACCTTAACCATGTGAAAACAGACAATACATGCACACAAAGAAGACTGGGAAGAGACGTACCAAAATGTGAGTAGGGCTTATTCATTCAGTGATTGTGTATTACATTTTTTTAATTTATTTTAATTGATGTATAGTTGATTTACAAAGTTGCAGGTGTACATCAAAGTGATTAGTTATACATATATGTAAATATACATACATACTTTTTATTTTATTTTCCATGATAGGTTATTACAAAATGCTGAGTATAGTTCCCTGTGCTATGCAGAAGGCCCTTGTTTATCTATTCTATATACAGCAGCATGCATAGCCTTTATTGATCACCTACTGTATATCAAGCACTGAGCATTTCACCAGAGATACGGCACAAAAATTAGACCAGGTTTCTGCCTTCATGGACCTTCTTGCCTGGGGTAGGGGTGAAAGAAGAGGCAATATGAAGAAAAGAATCATGAAAATAAACTTAGGAATTGTGATCATCGCCATTAAGAAGATCATTTCTGAAGAGTGGGGTTATGGGTGATTAGTATGTTATTTTTGATTTTTCTTTTTGTTTTACGTTCTTCTGACTTTTCTTAAGCTCTTAGATTTCCTACCATGGGCCTGTAATGACTTTATTATTAGGAAAACAGAGGACCTCAAAACACACACAAGCCCCAGACCCCTGGGACATGCATAGGTTCCTGTGCCCTCACATCACAAAAGAGCCTCGTGGACAGAACTGTGGGTTAGTCCCTTAGAAGATGCTGGGAACACCCGCGGCTGAAACAGAGCTCTGCCTTTGGAGCTTTTGGGACCGTATGAGGCTCCTACCGCTGCTGGAACAAACAGCCACAAATAGTGACTGAAACAACCCAGATGTATTCTCTTACAGTTCTGGAAGCCAGGAGTCTGCAATGAGTTTCACTGGGTAAAAACTCACAAGCATGGACCCTGCTGGTTCCTTCTCAGGTTCTAGGAGAGAATGTTTCCTTGCCTTTGGCAGTTTCTGGTAGCCGCCTGCAATTCTTGGCTCACAACCCTTTCCTCCTTGCTTCCAACATCACATGACCTTCTCTTTTTCCTACAGAGAGGTATTCTTCGCCTTCTATCTTATAAGGACTCCAGTGGTTACATTTAGGGCCCATCTGAATAAGCCAGGATCATCTTCCTAAAGCACGGTCTCTAACTTCGTAACACTTCCTTTTGTCCTGTAAGGCAACATTCACAGGTCCCAGGAATCGGGACCTGATCTCTTTGGGGGCCTCTATTCAAATGGCCACGGTGGCTCATCAAAAGTTTGCTATTTTATTAAATGTTAAACCTTGTTCTCCAGTCTTAGAAGAGCCTTTGTCTAATGCATGTGGGTGTGTTTTCCTGAGGAAAAAAACCAAAGAATGCAGCGTCTGAAGATTTGTTTGTTCCAGGAGCACTTCTTAAATCCTCAGCAGCTGTCCTCACACCCCACCAGATCTGCTGTTATTGTACAGGATTTACTTGATGGCTTGCATCAAAAATGGGGAAATGGCTGAGTACACGAATTAAAAAGAGAGAGAGAAATTGAGAGGGAGAGAGGGGAGAATGACTGTAAGCTAATGCTTGCATTTCAAACATTCGGTCCAGTTAAAACGTTGACATCAAGCATTGTGTGTGTTCCTGGGAGAGGCCTCTCCGAGTTGTGTATCTCATGGGTGTCATTGGATGTTACCGTTGCCTTGCTAAATATTCATGGATGAATATGTGGAATAAATTCTCTTATAAACTGACAGAGGGCAAGTAAGGCCTGTCCTTGAGTCTCTCATCTGCATCTTCATTTCTGAAAGACTGTCTATTTGGGCATGAGTGTGTGTGTGCGTGTGTGTGCGTGCATTTGAGTGCGGGCGCTGTGTACGTGGTTAATTCAAGCAGAGGCATTCCGTTTTCAGAGTAGCAAAGATGTGTCTCCCTAGTGTGATGGTGATCAGACAGGAAGAGTTTTGCTCACCGAATGACTTTGTCTCGCTTCAAAACCAGTGTCTCTGGACCCATTAGGGAGCTATGGTTTGCTTGTTCAGAGGTGAGGTGGTTTCCAAGGAGGAGCGAGACGAAAAGCCGCACAGGATGCATGCACACACACACACACACACACACACACACACACATACTCACTCACAGAGAAGAGCTTCTTTGGGTTCAGGACCTAGTTTTTGAGCATAGCCATGGGCCAAAGTGGGCTTCCCTGGTGGCTTAGACGGTAAAGAATCTGCCTGCAATGAAAGAGACGTGGGTTCAGTCCCTGGGTTGGGAAGATCCCCTGGAGGAGGAAATGGCAACCCACTCCAGTATTCTTGACTGAGAAATCCCAAGGACAGAGGAACCTGGTGGGCCACAGTCCCGGGGGTCACAAATAGTGGCACACAACTGTGGGACTGACACTTTCATGGGCCAGAGTGCTTCAGGGCAAAGAAGGAGAGAGTGAGCCAGGGAGGCTGTATGTTACAGATCCAGGCAACCCAGAGAGGACGAAGGAGGGACAATGATTACTGGAGGCTCTGCTAAGATGCCATCTGCCCTAGGACACATGTTCTGACCCTTTGTCTTGTCCTCTCTCGGGTTTTACCAGTTGCCCAGGGCTATGGACTGATTTGTACCTCCCCCAAATTAGTATGTTGGAGCCCAATGTGATGGTGTTTGGAAGTAGGGCCGTTGGGAGATAATTAGGTTGTGAGGGTGGCGTCCTCATGATGGGATTAGTGCCCTTATTAGAAGGGAAGCAGAGAGCTTGCTGTCTCCCTGTCTCTCCCCACTATGTGAGCATATAGCAAGAAGGTGGCCCTCTCTAAGTTGAGAAGAGAGACCTCACTGGAAACTGACCATGCTGATCATGGACTTCTCGCCTCAAGAACTGCAAGAAATAAACTTCTACATTTCAGTCCCCAGTCTATGGCGTTTTGTTATGGTAGCCTGAGCAGACCCAAGACACCCTGCCTTGACACCCTGCCTTGGGGTTTTCATGGTACACAGCCCAGGCATCCACTAAGTATTGTTCAGTTGCTAAGTTGTGTCCAACTCTCTGTGACCACATGGACTGCAGCATGCCAGGCTTCCCTGTCCTTCACTATCTCCTGGAGTTTGCTCAAACTCGTGTCCGTTGAGTTGGTGATGCTATCTAACCATCTCATCCTCTGCCACCTTCTCCTTTTGGTTTCAATCTTTCCCAGAATCAGGGTCTTTTCCAATGATCAGCTCTTCATATAAGGTGCCCAAAGTATTGGAGCTTCAGCTTCAGCATCAGGCTCCTCAACAAATATACAGGGTTGATTTCCTTTAAGATTGACTGGTTTGATCTCCTTGTAGTCCAAGGGACTCTCAAGAGTCTTCTCCAGCACCACAGTTTGAAAACATCAATTAGAACAAACTCTAATTATTGGTTTACAGGTTTGTCTCCCCTGAGAGTCTGAGGACTCCTCAAGGCCAAGGGCTTTCTCACTGCTGTGTCCCTAGGACCCCAGCCATATTCCATGTACCTAGTAGGTAGGTGCTTATGGCACACACTGGCTGTTGCATCCCAGTGTCTACTGACCCTGTGGCCCACCATCATAGGATTTGTGCTGTGCACCAGGCCACTTAGAATGAAAACTGCATTTCTTGGCCTTCCTTGCAGTTAGGTGTGGCCATGTGACTCTGTTTGAGAATGTGAAGGAATTGAGGGTCCATATCGGGCCTTTGAAGAGCAAGCCAGACACTCCCCTCTTCCTTTGCTTCTCTGGCTGGCTGGCATTTGGGTGTGATGGGAAGCCACCTGGGTCATGCAGTCAAGGGCAACACACTAAGAGGGCACAGCAACAACCGAGAGCAGGCCTTGCCCATGACACTGTGAGACTGCCATCCAGCCCTGTAGTGTTTATGCCCCAACTGTCTACCTAGGACAGAACTTCTTTGCTTGATAAGGGCCTGTTACTTTGGTTCTCCATTATAGTAGCCCAAATAAATATTCACACAACACTCAGAATGTTTGCTCACTGATAGATAAAAGGCTCTGAGCCTTCCCAGAAACCCTCAGCCAGAGCTCTTCTTTGTCCCCTCACTGGAAGAATAATCCCCTCTCCCATCCCCACCAATGATGTCCATGTCCTAATCTTCCAAACCAACGAATATGTTCCCTTACACAGCTAAAAGAAATTTGCAGATGCTACTATGTTAAGAATCCTGAGGTGGGAAGGCTGTCCTGGATTATCTGGTTGTGCCCGATGTAGTCATGAGGGTCCTTGTGAGAAAGGAGACTTGACAATGGGAGCAGAGGTCAGATTAATGTGAGGAAGGGGCTGTGAGCCAAGGCAAACTCCATTGTTCAGTCACTCAGTCCTGTGCAACTTTTTGTGACCCTCCATGGACTGCAGCACACCAGGCTTCCCTGTCCTTCACTGTCTCCCAGAGTTTGCTCAAACTCATGTCCATTGAGCTGATAATGCCATTTAACTGGCAAGGCACTAGAAAAGGCAAAGAAGTGGATTCTTCCCTGAAGCCTCTGAAAGGAATCAGCCATGCCAATCCACTTTAGACTTCTCACCTCTAGAATAGTAAGAGAATATACTCGTGTTATTTTAAGCCACTGAGCTTGTGATAACTTGCTACAGCAGCAACAGGAAACTGAAACACATCTCTTTGTTCCCAGGGCTCTTTGCATGACTGAATGTGGGTATTGAGTTCAAGTCGCCAGATGGATCTGAGCTTGAACCTGGTCTAATGGAAGGATGCTCTGAGCTCTGTACACATGGGGGAGACCAGCAAAAAGCCTCTGCAGATGTGAGTTCCAGGGCTCCTGGACTTCAATAGTGAACTGGGTGCTCCGATTCCTCCCCCAGCCCATGAGCTCTGATTCAGAGACCTGGGACCTCCTCCTTCCTCAGTGCACCCTTCCCTCCAAACGAACAGTCTCTTTTGCTTTTCAGCTGATCATATTACCACCCTGGCCCCGCTCAGAAGCATTTGTTGATACTCTTTCAAGTCCAGACTCCCTAGCATGGCCCTAAGGGCTCTCTCCACTCAGACCAAAGAGGCTGACATCCTGAGCCCGGCCTGCCTTTGAAGCCCCTCACCCAGGGACTCTGGATTCCATGCAGCCAAACCAGATTCTCTTCTGTTCTTCCAGTCACCCCAGCTCTTAAAGCAGTGCTCCCTGCCTGGACCACTTTCCTCATCACACACCTGCTCATCCCTGAGACCCTGCAGGAAGGGTTGGTGGAGATCACAGCCTGTGTTCTGGATTGACTCCCAGCAGCCCCCACTTTGGTGCAGCTGGTCTGGTCCCTTCATTCTGCTAAGACTCAATTTCCTCACCTGTAAAAGAGTAACAGTAAAATATTTGCCTCAAAGGCACATTGTATTAATGGGATCATACTTACACAGCACACAAAAATAGGCTTTGGCTGTTATTATTGTCACTGAGAGCTTCCTTGGTGGCCCACATGGTAAAGAATCTGCCTGCATTGCAGGAGACCTGGGTTTGACCCCTGGATAGGGAAGATCCCCTGGAGAAGGACATGGCAACTCATTCCAGTATTCTTGCCTGGAGGATTCCAAGGACAGAGCAGCCTGGTGGGCTGCAGTCCGTGGGGTTGCAAAGAGTCAGGCATGGCTGATTCAGGAAGTACAGCTTGATTTCCCAAAGCTGAGTTCGTTGATTCCTTCTGAGGTTGCACAGATCTCTCTTGGCCTTCTCACACACATCATCAGTCTCTCTCTGAGTGGTCAACTTATTCCAATTTGCCCAGGAGCTTCCTGCATTTATCCCCGGAAGTCTCATGTTCCAGGAACCCCCTGAGCTCCAGACAGCCAGGATAGCTGACCACCCTACTCCCTCTAGACCATTATCTCTCTCTCTTCTATCCAATAGCATATGTACATCTGCGATGATTGAGAAGGGAGCTGTGGAAGCCCTGGCAGCAACCCCGGCCCACAGTTCCCATGCCACGCTGGCAGACCAGCGCTCCTGGATCAACTCAGAAGCGGGCTTTGTGACCGTGATCTTGCGGTGCTCAACTGAAACGCCAGACATTAGTTATGCTTGGAAAGAACTTAAGGAGCAGCTGGGTGAGGGTGTTGACTCCAAAGTGAAGGGAATGGTCTTTCTCAAAGGAAAGCAGGGTGTTGGCTTTGATATCCCTACTGCATCAGTAACAGAAGTACAGGAAAAGTGGCACGATTCACGGCGCGGGCAGCTTTCTGTGGCCACAGGGCGACCAGAGCTAGAAGGTCCACGGGAAGGATATCGCAACCTTGGAGGACAGGGGGAAGGCAACCGAGGTGTCAGGGGACAGCAGAAAAGAAGTAGAAGCTTCAGGGGACAGCGATCAGGACACGGCAACAAAACTAACTGATTCCAAAACAAAGCCCAGAAGCGGAGTTTTAATAAAGCATTTGGACAGTAATTTGAAGCAGAGGATTCATTTGGCAAAAACAGAACTATGTACAGCAATGGGGAACTGAACATTACTTTTCATCCAAAGTTAGAAGCACCTTGTATTTCCTTCCTGACCACTTGCCCAGTCCCCATCTCTTCGAGAGAGTAAAGCTTCATCTAAATTATTTCATCTGATTGATGACTGTCATTTATAACTTTATTGCTACTTCTGTCTTGGGTATTCCTTTGGAAAAGGTATATGGATTCATTACATATTCTAATGTATTGTCTATAGATTATAAGATAAAGTCAAGCATGTCTGCTGATACTTTTTAAGTTGACCTGTCTTTATACTTAGAGATGTCTCTTAATAGTAGGCTTCCTTGGTGGCTCAGATGGTAAAGACTCTCTGCAATGTAGGATCCCTGGGTCGGGAAGATCCCCTGGAGAGGGAAATGGCAACCCACTCCAGTAATCTTGCCTGGGGAATTCCACGGACAGAGGAGTCTGGCAGGCTACAGTCCATGGGGTTGCAAAGAGTCAGGCATGACTGAGCAACTATCAATCACTCATTCTGTAGAAGATTATTTGAATTCTACAGCGCTTTACAATTTTCAAAAGTTCACATACATGATTTCATATAATCCCATAATAACCCCCCTTTTCATTGCATCTTCCCCCTCCCTCTCCCCACTGATAAGCAGTAGCTTATTCTCTGTTATAGACTACTAGCTCTCAAAGGCAAGAACTGGTCTTACTCAGCCCCACATCCCCAAAATGCAGTATGACTGATGCTGGGATGTAGTTGGAAATAAACCAAAGTCCAGTTAAGGAAGGAAAAAAGGAAAGATGGAGGGAGGAGGGGAGAGAGGGAGGAAAAACAGAAAGTGGAATAGCAGTACTGTGGAACATCATTTGTCCTTTCTCTTCTTAGAGATTCAAACTCTTCTCCCACCTCCCGGCACCCTGGGACTTTCAGACGAGGCCAACAGACTCACTCCAGGGAAGGGAGGGCTGATACCAGCTAGAACCAAGAAGGCTTGCTTTACTTTGTGCTTCAGCTGGCTTTTAAAAATAAAAACCTGTTGTGAGTCAATGTTCTTGAAAGCCAGGCTTTCCACAGAGAAAAGCCATTTCCTCAGAACGCCTCCTGAGCTGGGGTTTTACATCTCACGAACCAAAGCGTGGAGGACTGACCTTGGAGTCGCTGATAAGGTGGGAAGGAGGGCAGTGCCCACCACAGAGAAGGGAGGACATTCAGGCTGGGGACCTGGGTCCCGGCGGAGAGGAAGGGAAGGGTCCCCCAAGTCCCAGGGTCAAGTTTTTGGACTGGATCCTCATTCGATGCTTCTCCAGGCTGAGCATGGAGACTCCCACTGAAACACCAGGTGAACACAGAAGCGAGGAGTGGAGATGGCCGAGAGAGGAATTCCCGTATGGTGGGCCCAAGGCACGTCCTCTGACCCGCCCCCTCTGGCAAGATGCAGAGAAAGCAGCTGAGAGTCAGCCGGCCCTGGGGGGCCCAGAAGGGCACAGCCTGGAGCACCAGAGGTGACCCGGGTCAGGAGGAGGAGACCCTGTGGGACCTTGGGACCAGAACACACTACCCAAGTGGGAGGCCCAGAGACCCGACAGCCACGCTATCTCTGGGGACACTGAAGGGACCAGGGCTGCCACCTGTGGTCCATGGGGCAAGTAATGCCCGAACTGGAGGTCAGCAGGCACCTCCTGCAGTATCACTGGACCCCTTGGCCCCGGACTCCATCTGGGGAAGGAAGAGGAAGGATCCCTGCAAATCAAGAAGCCTTGAAAGAGACTCAGCTCCCACCTATGTGCTACAGAGCAGCTTCATTGGAAAAATCAGCGTTTCTGCCATCACAGGACTAGGGGCTGAAAGGTGAGATGAAAGCAGTTATAGACAACAGAGTAAGTTACGTTTTCCTGCACATCTGCATTCTCCCAGTCTAGGACTGAAGGGAAGATGGAATGTGGGAGATGAAACTTGCCACATGAACTTGTCTTCCTGACCTTCTGGAACTTTCTCAGTGATTTGTAGCTCAGTGCTACAAAGGGAACAAGGATGCAGATACAGGTGGGTGGGGGACTTTGCCCCAGGGAGGGGCTGAGGCCCCTAGGGGAGCCAGGGAGGAGTCTGTCTCCAACCTCCAGGCCTGTCAGGTCCCTGAGGCAGGCAGGACTCACCTGGAGACAGTCTGTTGGGCATTTTTTTTTTAAGAGTTAAAGTTCTGAGCTTCCCTGGTGGCTCAGCGTTAAAGAATTGACCTGTTGATGCAGGACACATGGGTTCAATCCCTTACCCAGGCAGATTCCACACGCCGTGGAGCAACTGAGCCCGTGTACCACAACTACTGAGCCTGCGCTTCAGAGCCCGGGAGCCACAACTGCTGAAGCCCACCTGCCCTTCAGCCTGGGCTCGGCAACAGAAGAAGCCGCCGCAGTGAGAAAACCAAGCACTGCCCCTAGAGGGCAGGCCCCGCTCACCGCGACTAGACAGTCCATACAGCAACAAAGACCCAGCACAGCCAAAAATAGATAAAGTTTTGGGGGTCCCCACCTTGACCTTTCTGTAGATATTCCTGAAGGCCCCCAGAGAAAGTTGCCATGGCACCCCAGGACATGCAGCTGCAAGAGAAGTGGCTTCCCTGTCGCTTGGGCCACTCCTGTCTGGATGCTCAGAGCCAGGCATGGAGATGTCCCCTAACACCTCCATCAGCGCTGGCTGAGCCGGCCTGTGCGTGGGTCGATAGCCATCTCCCACCCTGCGGCCTTCCCGAGCTGCTTCTCCTATCAGGGTCCCTGGGATGGAAAAACCTCCTCCATGTCCAAGAGTTGGGAGGTAGGCCTGATGTCAGAGGGCATGGTCCATTCTAGAACTGTGGGGCATCAGAGCTGCCAGGCCTCCTTCCCCTGCAACCTGCCCCCACCCCAGAGGTGAAGAGAGTGGGCTCAGGAGCTAAGGCGACTCACTCGAGGTCCACAGAGTGAAAACAGAGTGAGATAAACTTGCCCAGGCTCAGCCCTCCTTCCCAGGCACCAGCCTGCCTCTTATTCAGGGTCCTCTGCCCTTGAAATCCACTCTTTCTGGCCCAAAGGGAACAAAATGAGACTCCTTCCAGTGCTTCTCCTGAGAATCCCCTTTCTGAGGACAAAAGATGCCCAAGATAACAAATCTGCGAACTCACTATTATTCATGAGAGCAATGACTTAACTGGACATGCCCTTCTCTAGCTCTCTTCCCTCTCTGGCTCATGGCAGGGCCCCATTTCCTTCTTCCTGTGGCTGGAGAGGCCACATGACCTGTCCTGACCAATAGCCTGCAAGAGGAAGTGACAGGCATCACTTCCTGTCTGAAACACTTAATGGCTCGTGGGGAGACCCTCTAGCATTTTCCATTAAATGTATCCCATTGGTCAACTGAGATTTTGAGTTGCTTATTACAGCAGTAGAACCTAGACCATCCTGGTGATCACACATGTGGGCTGCTTAGTGCAAAGCCTGGCCCCTCTTCTGGAAAAAGAGCCACCCTGCAGTGCCTGATGATTTGGGGTGGGACTGGGAGGAGGGCAGCGTCCTTCAGTGTGAGGGGGGACGTGAATTCATAGTGGCGGAGGTGACTTGCTTGTTATAGACAAAAGCAAAGTGGTCCTCAGACTTCAGTCTGCCTCAGGATGACAGGGTGGGAGGGTGTGGGCTCAGTCTGCCTCAGGATGACAGGGTGGGAGGGTGTGGGCTGTTCCCCACAAATATGGATGCTTCTCATTTCTGAAACCCCACTTTCTGATTCTTTAGGCCTGAGACTGGGTCCAGGATTCTGTGTTTTAAACAGGAAGTCCAGGCAATTCTGTTGTTTGAGGTCTTTGGGCCATGCCTTCCCTGACCCTCACACAACACTCCTGGCAGGTTTGGCTTTGAGTCCCGATTCAGACACTAGCTGTGGACTTTGAGTCAGAGGGTAAATTCACTGAACCTCAGTTGCTTCTTCTATAAAATGGACATAATGCTATTTGTCTCCCAAGCGCTGTGTAAAAATTCGGTGAGATGAAGTCCTCAGCATGGCGCCTGCCACAGAGTCAGCATTTAGTAAGATTACTAGTTTCAGCGACAGGGATGGTATAATTATTATTGTTTTGGTATTAAAAAGAGAAACCTGTGAGGCTTGAGTGGGGTCGAGACACTGCGGAGGAGTCTCTTGAACCAACACACCATTCGGATGTTGAGAGTCCCCATCCCCCTAGGATCTGTGAGGCCAGTTCCAGGCTCCATGACCATGATGATCACCTGGAAGCTCTCCCTCTTGGGACATCTGACCCAGCCTGTTTGCCCCCTGGGCTGCCCTCCCACCACACGACACTGCTATTGGGGTTGACGGCGCCTGAGCCATCGCCATGGTCCCAAAGTCCAGTCAAGGCTTGTCACCATAATGGACTCAAGTAACACTAGGTCTTCCGCAAACAGCCAGGTCTTGTCCAAACCACAGGGCATCTTTAAGAGGCCTCCCCTAAGTCTAAAGTTGCAAGTTGTCCATTTATTCAGCCAGGAAGTGTTCTTTCCAGGTAATTAGGTATGCTTTATTTCCTCTCTCCTTTTTTTTTTTTTAGCTTTTTATTTTATATCAGAGTGCAGCCAGTTAACAGTGTTGTGATAGTTTCAGGTGAACAGCGAAGGGACTCAGCCATATGTATACGTGTATCCATTCTCTGCTCTGTCTTCACATTACATTTTCCCTCTCTCTCCTCTAACCCACCTGCCTCCCTCTACAAGGACATTTGTGATTGTACTTAGGATTCGCCTGAATAACCCGGGATCATCTCTCCATCTCAAGATCCTTAACGCAGTCACCACCTGCAGAGTCCCTTCTGCTGTGAAAGGTGACAGAGTCACAGGCTCTGGGGGGTCAGGATGCGAATGTCTTCAGAGCTACGGTTCAGCCCCTCCCCACGTGTTCTCTGCCCTCCAGGTGGAGGGGAGGGGTAGCACCCCCATGTTTCAGGTCCTAAAGGCCCTGCTCACCCCAGCCTGCTCTCGGTGACACCCACTCTGCCAGTAGCTCCACAGAAAAGGAACTTGTGGGACCTGGACTTAAACCATTGGCCTACTTAGCAGGATGAAGGAACTGGGCTCCTGAGGGGTGGTGACAAGATATTGTGACATTATTTAGCCATGTGTGCATTAGAAGACCATTATACAAAGTAGCAAATAATAAACGCCAACTTCCATAACAAGGTAATAAAGTAAATACTACATTAAGGAGCTGCAGCTCTCCACAGTTGGAGCAGCTGATGGTAACGGAGGCCTGCGGGGCGTGAGGTCATAAAGCTGTGGGCACCGCATGAAGGGGGGTGCGGGGCGGGGCCAGGCTGGTGCCCAGTGTCCAGTGGGGAGGGGTCACCACCAATGCTGAGATGGCCAGGGAGCATCTTTCTGGAACCCTTTATGAGGTTTTCTCTGAAGCTGGCTGGCCAAGCTCACTCCAAAGCGTCTTGCTCTGCTGCTTGCTCTAGCGGGGTGAGGGTGGACCTTGGAGGCATCCTGTGGTTTGTTGTATAGGTGGCTCTGAGTCCCAAAGACCTGGGTTTGAAGCCTGCTTCTGACACTTACTAGTAAGAGCATCCATCTCATAGCACTGTTCCAAGGTCTTGAGAGTCCCCTGGGCTGCAAGGAGATCAAACCAGTCAGTCCTAAAGGAGATCAACTCTGGATAGTCATTGGAAGGACTGGTGCTGAAGCTGAAGCTCCAATACTTTTGGCCACCTGATGTGAAGAGTCGACTCACTGGAAAAGACCTTAATGCTGGGAAAGATTGAAGCAGGAGAAGGTGATGACAGAGGACGAGACGGTTGGATGGCATCACTGACTCAATGGGCATGAGCAAACTCCAGGAGATGGTGAAGGACAGGGAAGTCTGCTGTGCTGCAGTCCATGGTATCTCAGAGCGTTCGACAGAACTCTGAACAGAAAGGTCAGATGGGAGTAGGCGCGCAGGACTCCACGTGTCAGAGTCAGGACATGACTGTTAGCTCTTTGTTTTCAGCTCTTGTGATGGCAATTGGCTGAATCACGGCCACAAAAATAACCAGGCCTGAATTCCTGGTATCTGTGACCAGGTAAACTTACATGGCAAAGGGTATGTTTTAGAGGTGATCAACTTAAGAATCCTGAGATGGAGAGAGGCTCCTGGACTATCCAGGTGACCCTCCCTATAATCAGGAGGGTCCTTACAGAGGGAGGCAGGAGTGGATTTGATGCTGAAGAGGGCAATGTGATGACTAAAGCAAGCTGCATGCTCGGCTTTGAAGGTGGAGGAAGGGACCAGGAGCCAAGGAATGTAAGCCAGGCTGCTCTAGAAACTGGAAAAGGCCAGGCTGTAGACGTCCCTCCAGAGCCTCCAGAGAGTGCTCAGTCCTGCGGAGAATGGACACTGACCTTGGATTTCTGATCTCCAGAACAGTAAGAGACTAATATGTAGTTTTCATTTTTTTTTTAAGTTTTTGGCTTACTTTATTATTTTTTTTAAGTTATTTATTTTTGGCTGTATCAAGCCTTAGTTGTGGTGCTCAGGCTTCTCTCTAGCTGTGACTCAAGGACACAGATGCCCTCCCCAGAATGTGAGATCTTACATCCCCAATCGAGGATTGACCCTGAGTCCCCTGCATTGAGAGGAGGATTCTTGACCGTTGGACCACCAGGGAAGTCCCTAGCATGTTGTTTTAAGCCACCAAGTTACTGGTAATTTGTTACCGTGCCATAGGAACCCACCGCCATGATCACGCACATCCCAGTTCCTGCGAGCAGAACGAGAGGATGTGCCTAGAGGGGTTCTAGGTGGTTCCCTAGAGACTCTGGCTCTTGGTTTTGCACATTCGCCATTGACTGAACATGCTGAGTGTGTTTCGGGTCCTCAGCCTCAGTGTCAGACCTACACAATAAGTCAAGACTGTGCACACTCTGTAGTAGCGAGAAAGCGTGACACAGCACCAGCATGTTGACGGTCTGTGGACTCCGAAGTCACACTGACCTGGACCACCATCCTTGCTCTAATTAGCTGTGAGTCTCCAAGCAAAGTGTTTAGCCTCTTGGGGCCTCCCAGTCTGGGTCTTTAAAGTGGGAATCCTAATAGTATTTCTCTCATGGTGTTGCTGTGGGGATTAAATGAGTAAATACGGGAAAAGATTGGAGATTGAAGCCTGGAACGTACGTTACTTATTAAGAGTCAGCTATTACTATGAGAGAGTACCTACCACATTTTAAAGGGAACAGCAAGTAAAACGGTCCTTGGGGCAGGAAGAAGCTGTGAATTCAAGAAACAAGACAAAGTTCAGAGGAGGGAAAGAGTGGCGACAGGTGAGGATGTGGGGAAGCGAAGGCTGCCTGAGGCTTGTTCTTGGAAGCCACGTGAGGCTTTATCTGTGTCTTAAGAACCAGGGGAAGCTCTGGAGCGGCTTTTAGGCAAGAGAGTGCTATAATGTGACTTGCATCTTTTAAAGATGACTCTCATGGCTGAGTGGAGATTGGAAGAAAGGGAAGTCAGAGAGGCTGTAGGGGGATCTGAGAAGGGGCTTTTGGAGCAGGGGAGTCAGGGAGGCATCAGAGAGGAAGGGACAGGTGTTTCAGATCCGAATCTAGAACATTAAGAGGCCTAGAGGAAATAAAAAGTCAAAAGAAGCAAGAAAAACAATTTTTCATAGGTCCGATAGCATGGAGGAGCCAAGTGTGTGTGGAGCAGAGTGGAAGATGGGGTGGGAAGCAGCTGGGAAAGGCAAGTGACATCATGTGTTAAAAGGAATAGATATCAGAAAGGACCCTCATGTGCAGGACTGCCCTGTGCAGTGGTGCAGGCTGTTCACTGCACAAGGGTACCCAGGCAGGTGGGGGCAGGGGCTGGGAATGGTGAGAGGTGCTGACAAGGAGCCATGTTCAGCTGGTGGAGTTGGGCTGGATCTGCCCAGAGATCACCTTTTTCTACTTCCTACAAATACACCTTTGAGTTCTGAGAGTGACCTTGCCCTGGGCTAATCCTGGGTTGTGTTGATTTCAGGAATAAGATAGAAGACTTGGGGCAGAGCCACTGCTCACTCTCTGAGTGATCTCCAACAGGTCTGTAACCCTCTGAGCTTCATTTTTGTTATCTGTAAAAGGGGCACAATCCTCTCTCGTCTGTATTGCTCACCCGAGCTGCAGGGCACGTCCCATCCCTTCTTTCTGTAAACTGCGAAGCCCCAGGCAACATGAGCCATCCATCTGCGGTTACCTCCTTCCCATCCTTCCTGAGTGCTCTCACCCGCTGTGTGCTGGACAAAGTCCTTGACTGCCAGGTCAGCAAGAGGCTTTCCCCGATTATAGCTGGTCCTCTTAACACTGTTGTTTCTCTTAACAGTGCTTACTGCCCAGCAGTCATTCCAGTTTATACTTAGATTCTTCTGTTTTTTTCTTGCTTCATGAAACTGTCAGTTAGATCCTCTCTGTCTCAGTCACTTTTGTATTTCCAGTGCCCAGTACAACACCTGGCATATAGTGAAGTGAAAGTGTTGGTTGCTCAGTTGTGTCCAACTCTTTGCGACTCGGTGGACTGTGGCCCCCAGAATCCTCTGTCCATGGGATTCTCTAGGCAAGAATAGTGGAGTGGGTAGCCATTCCCTTCGCCAGAGGATCTTCCTGACCCGGGGATCGAACCCAAGTTCACCTCATTGCAGATAGATTCTTTATCTAGGCATCTCTCTATCTGTCATGTCTATTAGCTTATCTATTATTTATCATCTATTTATCTATCATTTACCTACTTTGTTGTTGTTGAGCATATTAGAAATTTCCCATGACGTCTGAAATGATCCACTTGTCCCTCATTCTAACACAAACCTCAGTTAAGAATGGTTGCTCTGAAGTCACTTACGGCTGATTTTTCTGCACAGGGAAAAGGCCAAGTGACAGAGAGATTTTAAAAGGGCACCAAAAAATACAAGCTCCTTTGATTTGGATCCAACGCGTTTTAATTATGAATGATGAGAATGTTTCAGAAAGGAAATTTTATTTCCTCTGGGATCCTTTCTGTGGCTGCTTCTTTGGAGAGGAATTTCAGACTTACAGTTCAGGAATCATGCAATGGTAATTGTGGTCTGATGGGCAGCCTTAGCAAAGAGAGAAGCTCTCGTTCTGTGTCCTGTGTGTACGTCTGGGAAACTAGTCCTTCCCATCTGCTCTGATTTCTCTCTCAGCCAATGAAGTAAGGCTTCCCTGTCTCGCATTTTCTGGAATTCAGCTCTAACTCATTTTGGAGAGAAGCTTCTTAGACCCAGAGATCTATGCTTCTTGGTGATCTCTTCAACACAAATGTAGAAAAATTAGATTTTTTTTCATAATGAGATTTTCCCTAATGTCAATTTATTTATTGGATGCTTTCTGAGCTGTCCTCAGGTGCTGGGACTGTGGCCCCAGCCCCTGCTTCTGTCATAGATGCTTTCACTCATCAGAAGGGTTTGGAAAATATTTTACCCTTGACAGTGACCTGTATTACAATTAAAGCTTATGATGTGGGCTTCTTATTTGCCTAAGGAGACAACAAGATTTGCTATGTAATTTGAGAAGCACTTACAATACAGCTATCCGTGCTGTAAGCTGATTATAAATAAAGTTCAGCCCAATTGCTTCCATCAGAATATCAGGATTCACAGTCAAAGAAAAGGGCACAACCCCGATGTGCAGTTGCTTGGCATCGCCTCGGTACATAAATCAGATTCTCTTAGAAACTGCTGCATATCATGTTTATTAAACACCTTCTGGCTATTACAGAGCAGGGTACTAAAAAAATCCCTCCCAAAGTCTCAGAAAATCTCTTTGCATATCCGCTATTTTTAAAGTCTGCTGGGGGTCAGCAGTACTCTTTTTGCCGAAGAGACAGTTGGGGGGCTTGGGGCTTGGGTGGGCTCTAGAAGTCCCATGGGGGAAGGGGGTTGATTTTTTATTTTTCTTCTCACTTTGCAAACAGAGTAACGTGTTGAGTCCCAATGCAGTGACCTTCAAGTTCCATCCGGTGGAAGGGAAAATAATCTCTTCTGTGGCTGCAAGCAGAGAACTGGGGGCTCTTGGAGCTGAAAGTGAAAGTGTTAGTCACTCAGTCGTGTCTGACTCTTTGCAACACCCATGGACTGTACCAGGCTCCTCTGTCCATGGGATTCTCCAGGCAAGAATTCTGGAGTGGGCTGTCATTCACTTCTCCAGGGGATCTTCCCATCCCAGGGACTGAACCCAGGTCTCCTGCATTGCAGGAAGATTCTTTACCATCTGAGCCACCAGGGAGCTGAAAGGGCCTTGAGATGATGTTCTAGCCACCACCCTGGCAGGACAGATGGGAAAGAGAGAGAGTTCAGGGAGAGGAGGTGAGGTGGGCACACCTCATCACAGAGGATTGACAGGCAGGGCACCGGCCCACAGCCCTGGGCTCAACTTCAGAGCATGAAAGCTTTCCAGTTTCTTTATTCATTCAGCTTATTTATTTTAATAAACAAAACATGGCTGCATTCTCAACGTATGTTATTCAAACAGTACATACCTAGAGAGAGCGAAAGGCTCCTTGTCACCGTCACTCACCTCCCTCCTCCCACCTACACACGGTGTGACAACATCTGAAGCAAGATGTGGATGTGATTAAGGACCTTGTGATGTGAATCATCTGAAAGATCCGTGCTCAGTCGCCAAGTTGGTCCTGACTCTTTGCGACCCCATGGACTGTAGCCCGCTAGGCTCCTCTGTCCATGGGATTTCCCATGCAAGAATACTGGAGTGGGTTGCCATTTCCTCTTCCAGGGAATCTTCCCGACCCAGGGATTGAACCCACGTCTCCTGCACTGGCAGGCGAATCCTTTACCACTGCGCATTCCCCAGAGGCTCAAGTGGTAAAGCGCCTGTTACCACTCGCTGTTGGTAAGTCGCCACAGTCTTATTGTCTAGTCGCTAAGTCATGTCTAACTCCGTGTGATCCCATGGGCTGCAGGCTTCTCTTTTCTCCGCTGTCTCCCGGAATGCGTCCAAATTCATGTCCATTCAGTCAGTCATGCTATCCAACCATCTCATCCTCTCCTGCTCCTTTCTCCTTTTGCCCTCTATCTTTCTCAGCATCAGGGGCTTTTCCAATGAGTCAGCTCTTTGCATCAGGTGGCCAGAGTATTGGAGCTTCAGATTCAACCTCAGTCCTTCCAGTGACTATTTAGGACTGATTTCCTTTAGGATGGACTAGTTGGATCTGCTTATAGTCCAAGTGACCTTCAAGAGTCTTCTCCAGCACCACAATCTGAAACTATCAATTCTTCAGTTCTCAGCATGTATGTGCATATATATATATATATATTATTTTTTATATTGTTTTCCATGGTTTATCACAGGATGTTGAATCTAGCTCCCTGTAGTATGCGGTAGTTCCTTGTTGCCTACCCATTCTACACATATAAGAGTTTGCATCTGCTAATCCCAGACTCACACTCCATCCCTCCCCTGCCTGCCTCCCCCTTGGCAGCCACGACTCTGTTCTCTGCATCTGTGAGTCTGCTTCTGTTTGGTAGATAAGTTCATTTGTGTCATATTTGAGATTCCACATATAGCTGACATCATATGATATTTGTCTTTCTCTTTCTTATTTACTTCACTTCGTATGATCTTCTTTGAGTCTACCCATGTTGTTGCAAGTGACATTACTTCATTCTTTTTTATGGCTTAATAGTATTCTATTGCGTGTATATGCCACATCTTCTTTACCTATTTATCTGCAATCTGCTTTTACTTCTCCCTTAACTACATCTTAGAAATCCTCCTAGGTCACTACAGAGGAATCTGTCTCGTTCTTTCTGATGGCTAGGGAGTGTTCCACAAGAGCAACGCACATCCTTTTTTGAACTCTCCTTCTGTTATAAACATTTAGCTCACTTCCACATTTTTGCTCTTGTAAGCAACGTTTCAATGGATGCATTCTGCAAGCTACCTTTGTGGGTGTTTGAGAACTTCTCTAAGATAGATGCCTGGGAGGGAAATTGCTGGATCCAAGGGTACGTGTGGTTTTGGTTTTAATAGATTCTGCCTGATTGTTCTCTGAAAGGACTGAACTAATTCACATCCCCTCCAGGGGTATTGAAGGCTTTTTTAAGGCAAGCAGATAACTTTACTGATGATTTTGTATTAAGGACTTCACTTTAGAAGATTATATTCAATTCCACCAAGGGATCCTATAAAAACCAAGCCTTAAAATATCATGCAGTCATAAATTCTACTGTAGAAAAAAAAAATCAGGAATGGTGGGAAAAGAGAAAAAAATAATAAGAGCAAAAATTGCCCATCGTCCCCCCATCTTCTGATAATCCCATTAGCAGCTTTTCTTTCTTGAAGTAGACTGTACACTTAGATAATCCAGGCATGGTATCACACTGTAGCTACTGTTACTGTTTGTAACTGGCTTTTTTCATTCCAATATATGTCGTGGAATCTTGTCCATAGCAACTACCATGAATCTACACAATCATTTGAATGGTTGTACAAGATTTTCTTCAGGCCCCCAGAGCTGGACATTTAGCATGTTTCCAGTTTTTCACCACTATAAGCAAAGCTGTAAGGATTTCTGCTCACACATCTGGGTGCACGCACAGATTTCATCTCTCTTTCCCGCTTCCCTGTTCTTCTTCAGAGCCCCGTCAGTGTTCCTGAAACATGCTGCGGGTACTCAGACATGAGGGCATTGCCCTGGTGTCGCAGGTCTGCTGGTCACAGCTTCCCTGTCTCTGTGTGACCATCTCAGACTCTCCCTCCCAGGCACCAGTGGGGACAGCCCTGAGCCTCTAAAATCCCTCTTCTGCCCAGAGAGACATGTGTTAGTTCCCTGGGGCTCCTGGAGAAATAGAATCGTATTCTCTCCCAGTTCTAGAGGCAGAAGCCTAACAGCAGGGTGTCCGCAGAGCCAGGCTCCCACTGAAGGCTCTAAGAAGGAATTCTCCCTGGTCTCCTCCAGCTTCTGGAGGCTCCTGGCACTCCTTGGCTTGTGGCAGCATCACTCCAGTCTCTCCCTCTGTCTTCACATGGCCTTCTCCTCTGCGTCTCTCCTCTGAGCGTCTTTTATAAGGAATTGTCGTGGGATTTAGGGCCCAGTAGATAGTCTAGAAAGGTCTCATCTAGGGATGTTTGGTTTAATTATGTCTGCAAAGACACTTTTTCCAAATAAGGTCACGTTCTCAGGCATCAGGGGTTAAGAAGTAAACGTAGCTTTGAGGGAGCCGCCATTTAGTCTTCAACAAACCCCTCGTGTGGTTGCCTTCCACACTAGTGCTCCCCTCCACTGATTTCCCCATGGGCTCTGGGCCCTCTGAGCAGGGAGGGGGTCAGTATGATCTCCTGGAAGCCCCTCTGAGGGGGTCTTAGTAACTCGCCTCCTTCAAGGGCCGCTTCTACTTTCACTCCTCCTCCAGCCTTCATCTCGTGCATCGTGGCCCGAGGCAGGAGGCCAAGGGGGGCTGGGGTCTGGAATCCCTTAGATAAGCAGCCACAGCGCCAACCAAGGAATGAAGACTGTGCTTTAAAAGGCACGGGTCCATCAGGTCATTGAAACGTAGTGGAGCCAGGTCAGCATTTCAGAGGCTCGAGTTCCTACTTAGAAGCTCCTGGACCTTGGCGAATCTCCTCTCCTGATGGGTTGATTCGTTGTTTAGAAATGGTCAGGACTGGAACGGCTCGCAAGTCAGATGATGAAAAGCTGAAGAAGCCATCTGGAATGAAGAGGTTGATGAAGTTATGAGTGTGTGCAAAATGGAAGGCACTTCCCAGTGTAGCATTTGGGGGAGCTGAGCCATGCCCTCTCACCCCACCATCACCGCCTCAAAGGGACCAACATGGCGACTCAGAAATTCTTGTATTTTAGGCCTCAAGAAAATGATCTTTTGAGAACGTCTTTCTCATTTTCTTCTTTCTATTACTCAGAAATAAGGGTGATCAGGGAATTCCCTGGCAGTCCAGTGATTAGTGCTCCAGATTTCCACTGCAGGGGACATAGGTTCGATCCCTGGTTGGAGAACTAAGGTCCCACCAGCCGCAAAGTACAGCCAAAATAATAATAATAATAATAAGGGTGAGCAGTTTGATGGGAGGACATTTGCATTTTTGCTCCTGATTCTCTGTTCTCTCACCCTCCATCCAGGTAGAGAGCTGTCATATTTGATGAGAGATCTGAACAGAGCTCTTAAATCGCCCTTGTTCTCAGCCCTTATTATGTTTATGAACCAGAAAAATATGAAAGAGTTGAGGTCCATGGGACTTACACTGAGTCACTAACTTTTGAATTTTTTTTAACTCAGAAGTGTAGAAAGAATAAAATATTTTCTCATGTACTGTCGCCATCATCTGTTACAAACAAAAGGATTCTAGCAGCAAAAAAAAAAAAAAAAGGGAAAAAAATGACATCGTTTCCAAGTAAAGAACTGTCCTACAAATTGAACGGATTTTTGCTTTAAGAAAAACTTGCCATATTTGTCTCACTTTTTTCACATGGTTGCTGGTTGGTGAGAACTTTGCTAAGAACCCAAGGGACCGCTGGAGCCACTGGCCTCCCATGAGTAGGAGTTAGAGAACTAAAAATCACAGAGTTAGGTGTTGGCCATGGTTTTCTTAAAGGCTAATAGCCACTCCACAGGATGGATACTTTGGCTCCATTTTATGTGTGGGTCTAAGTGATTTTGCTCAAATCCACATGTGCATCTCCTGGTGGGGTCAGGATGGGAACCTCATGGGCTTGACTCCAAACCCTATGATTCTCCCACCCTCCGCATCATCTTCCATCCAAGTGATCGTAGGCTTTACAGATTCATCAGCCCAAGCACTCATGGAGCTGTTTCTTCACGCAAGGCCCTGTGCTAGGCATTGCAGATACAGAGATGATTAAAACTCAGTTCCTGACCCAAAGAGCTCACTTTCCAATCCAAGCAAACAACAGATTCACAGAAAAACCCAAATGATACAGAGCTGTGAATGTTAGGGGGCTGAGCGAGTGCCCAGGTCACTGTGAGAGTTTCCAGGGCTGGGGGTCCTTAGGGAAGGTGGCAGCGGATGATATACACAGTATCGTGTCTCTAATCAACATGAAATCTACATGAATGAGGAGATGAGAAGGTTTCCAATAACCATCCCGTCAGAAGTAGGCTCATGGTGCTGGCGAGCCTGTGAATCCTTCCCGGGGGCGATTTGATAATCTACACCGTTTTAAAAAATGTGCATTCCCTTTGCACTAACAATGCCACTGCTAGGAAATTATTTCAACTCCTAAATAAATTCTCTGATTACGATCAGAGACGCGTGCACCGGCAAACATGCCAAGGATGTTCATTACAGTCCTGTGTGTAATACTAAAAACCTATTTAAAAAATAAATGCTTGTCTTGAAAGAGAAATCTGTTCCATAAGGAAGCAAAAGCAGAGTCAGCCTCTCCTGGATTCTAGTTCAGGGGTTTCCTTGAAAGACAGAGGTGTGTGAGGTCTGGAGTCTGACAATGCTGGAGACCGAAGTGAGTGACCGAAGCAAGCAGGTCACTACCTCTTTGCTGCTCAGTTTAGGTCTAAGGAGGTGGAGAAGCTGCCTCCCCAGGTTACTCACAGGGCTGTGAGGGGCAGGACGGTACTCAAACCTCATCTAGCAATGGGGTGGGGGCCTGGGAAAGGGACGACTCTCTGAGGAGGTGTCAGGGAAACTGTTATTTTAAAAATTCATTTCTGGTCTCAGCTTTAAGCCCGGTGAATTACAGAAGCCTGGTGCGGGACCTGTCAGGGATGGAGATGAGCAGAGGGTGATGGGGTGGTGGCGGCGGGCGTTGTCTGTCCGCGGTGAGCCCTGGGGCTCGCTGCCCCAGGAGCCCTGCGCTCCCTCTGATGGGGGTGCAGAATCGCAGGTCTGTGCCACTTGGGTCATTTACGCTCCCCTGGTATTTAGCACAGAGGAGGAGTAATTGCCCTGGCAGTGTCCTGGCTGAATTCCAATTTGGGTGATTGCATTCTGCCTACTTAAAATTCCCTTCTCCGGTATCCATGGTAGAAGCGATTCTTCAAACCCTCTCCTGTTGGGGGGGCGGAATTAAAAGAAAAAAATCAGCCTAGCCTTGTCTACTGCAGAATATAGGACTGTTCTGTGTACCCCAGAAGTGGTTTCTTTTCAAATGAGGAGCAAAGGAGTCCCATTGGAATAAATCTGTCAAACCTGCTGGAATTTTCCAGAAAGAAAAATTCCATTTTTCAAAAAGGGGAAGTGGTGGAATGGGAAGCTATGTGTCTGAATATGGAGAATTCACCTAAAAGACTTGAAAGCGAAAGTGACAGTCGCTCAGGCATGTCCAACTCTTTGCGACCCCGTGGACTGAAGCCCACCAGGCGCCTCTGTCCGGGGAATCCTCCAGGCAAGAAGACTGGAGTAGGTTGCCATGCCCTTCTCCAGGGGATCTTCCCGACCCAGGGATCGAACCTGATCTCCTGCATAGCAGGCAGGTTCTTCACCATCTGAGTCACCAGGGAAGCCAGTAAAGAGTGTCTTTCAGGTGAAGCTCCTGAGTTGCCTGCTCCCACTCAGCTGGTCAGCTTTGTCCTCTACCAAACTTCTCACCCTCCCCTAACCCTCCCCATAATGCCTCCTGCCTGTTGCATGCTCAGAGTTGCTTAATTATAGAATATGAAATTGTTTCCTTTCATTTGGATGCTATTGGAAATGATGTATGGATAACAGCTTGAGAATTCAAATTATACTACAGATCAACAGGACCCGGGAGAAGAAAAAAATGTTTTGACTATTACACTAAACAAACCAGGCTGGATGTCAGGGAGACGCAGGGCTTTGCACATTTCTGAGTGCATCAGTTTCACT
>ML661902.1:21561367-22004663 GCA_007570785.1 Antilocapra americana
GGGCTAGTCTCCGCCTTGCAGAGAGTCAGTACAGGTGCACCCTCTCCCTCAATCCATCCGAGCCCGCAGCATCCCTCCGCCCGGCCACAGCCACCCGGGCCAGCGCCCCCGGCGCCCCGCTGCCGGCCCGCAGCCCGCACCCTGCAGGCCCCTCGCGGCGCGCGTCCCGGGCCCGCTCCGCGCAGGGCCGGCCGGCGGCCCTCGCGCGCCCTCTAGCGTCGCGCTCTGGGATCGCCGCGGGCGGCGTCGCGCGCCCGGGAGGGGGCCGGGGGTGCCCGCGGGAGTCCGCCGCGAGCCGGGCGCTGGGGGTGCGCGATTCTGCCGCAAACTCTGGGGAGCCCCTTCCCTGTGCGGGGCCTCTCGCTCGCCTCGCCCCACATTTGATATGCCATGGGTGCTGGGCGAGTAGGCCCCAGGCCCGGCCGCCCGCTCTGGTTTAATCCCGCCGCCTGCGTTCGTCCGAACCCCGCGGCGTCAGCGCGCTTGGGGCCGCAGTTCCTCCACCGGGCGCTGCCGGCTCAGCGCGACCCGCTTCGCTGTCTGCCCTCCCCCTGACCCCCGCACGTCCATCTCTTGGGGCTCTTCGGTCTCTGCGCGCCCCTGATTCTCTTTTTTTTTCTCCCTATTTCATTTATTTGAGAGCAGCGAATCCTCATCCACATTGTCCCAATTTCTGTCTTGCCGTCTCTCCCGTCTGCCTCTTTTTTTTTCCCCTACAGTTTTCTCGGTTTCTTTCCTTGCGTCCTTTCCCTTTCCCTCCATTTCTGCTGTTTCTTCTGTTTCTCAGTCATCCAACTTTATATCTCTGCCCCTCTCCCTCTTCCCCTCCCCCCCGCTGCTCCCCACCCCGTCTCTCTCCTGCTCCCCTGGGAATTTCGCAGATAAATCACTGGCCTCCAGTTTAATCGTCTCTAATGCGAGCCGACTTCCTCCTCATTCACCGCATTCCGATCAGTTGCGGTCCAAACCTTGGAAGATGAGCGACTGGTCTTCTGGGGTCACCGGCCCCTTTCTGCAGCCCAGCCTGGCCTGGCTGTTTGTTTGTGGTTTGTTTTTGTGTGTTTTGTGTTTTTGCTACAAAAGCACAATGTATAGGAATTCTTTAGAATCCGCTATTTGCACCTGAGGAGTGCCGTTTAGGAAGGATTGAAATGTGCTTGGAAGGTAGTAGGGGCAGGAAAGAGGGCAGAGAGATGACCCTCTGCAGACTCTCATCTTCCTGGGAAAACAAGGGCTTCTGCCTGAAGATTTGACAGCCTCTGATCCAGGCACACCGCTTTTAAAGATGGGTCCAGTTTCATTCGCGGTGAAACTTTTCAGAGGCTGCTGGGATTTGAGAAAAGGATCAAGCACCCAAATAATGAAAGGAATTCAGATCAAAACAATGGATTAGTACATTAGCCTATAAAGTGAGCAAAAATTAGTACAACCAAACTCCAGGCTGGTGAGAGAGGAGAGAAGGTGGAATGCATGCAGAGCTTTGGGGAGTATAAACGGATACAACCCTTTTGGAAAGAAATTTGGCAATCCGTATCAAGAACCTTTGAAATGCTCATACCTTTTGACCCAGTAATTCCACTTCTGGGAATCAAGCCCAGAGACGTAATCTGAAATGAGGAAAGAGCTTAATGCCCAGAGATGGAAATTGAGCTGCCATTTATGAAACAAAAATTAGAAATAACCGAAATGTCCAGTAGATGTGAACTGTTTAAGTAAACTCTGGTCTACCCACAGCCTTAAATTGATGCTGGCATGGAGAATCATGTTTGTAAGAGCACAAAGATGAGACAAAATCAGGATTCAAAGCTGAGTCCATGGTGGGATCACAGTGACACTCAACAAAGTAAAAGTCACACATGGAAAACATCATCACAGTGTGTATTTCTGCATGGTGGGACTAAGGGTGATTTTTTTCCCCCTTATTCTTCTAGCCCTCTTTTAACTTCTTATTTCCTGGAAGGAGCATAAATTTCCCTTTAGAAAAGAATAAAATAGTTGCTTTTCTTGTTCCTTATTAAAAGGGGTTGTGAAAGTGACACGGGCTTGGAGAAGGAAGGTTACTATGAATAAACAGAAGGAAACCGGGTCCCAGGTTGAACTGGGGCTTGAAGTGATGACGTGATGAAGTGCCCAGATCCTAAGATGACGTGGGGATAAGAGACAAAGCCTGGCTTATGGAGAATGGACTTGGGTTGGAATCCTGCATCCATTCTCTGACCTGGGCAGCGCGGAGCTACTCCTAATTCTCCCTGCGACCTTAGCTGTTAAATGCCGGTTGGTTCCTTCAACCTGCCCTGACCTCTGGGTCCGCAGCTTACATCTTCTGTGGCCCTCACCAGCTTCCTGTATGCTGATGCCCCAGTGAGGAAGATGCAGAGAACATCGTCTTTGGAGAGAAAGCTACTCCTGGTTGGCGTTTTAATTCAGAACCCTCTTTGGGATCCGCACGTGGGCATCCCCTCAGCTGTAGCAGGTGGCTCTGGGCTCCATGTACCACAGAGAGCAATGTGGCTGACTCCTAAAGCGTGCCGAGTGGTACGCGCTCCCGGAAACGGTCCAAACTGCTGTGCAAGCCCAGCCTCTGCTTGAACCCCAGGGCTTTAACTTTCATGAAATTTAGCCAGGAAAATCTTGCCAGGAGCCTCATCACAGACAAGGCCCTTGACACCCTACTTCTCTTTCTTTCCTTTCTTTCTCTTACTTTTCCTTCTTTCTCTCTCTCTCCTCTTTTGTGTTCTGTCTCTTTTTGCTTCTTTTTCTCTTTTCTTTGTTTCTTTTCTCATCTGTCTTTCTTTCCGTCCTTCATTCAAGGCTGACCCTGGATAAAACTGGGAGATTGAGAAAGTTTATTTTAGGCGACCTTTCCCTTCCCATTTCAGAATTTCTCCTCTCTTGCTAGAAATTCATGCTCTCTCTCCTCCTACTCAACAGCTCTGCCCTGTAGAACACTCTACGATGCTGGAAATGGTGTATAATCAGTGCTGTCTGATATGGTACCCACCGGCCACCTGTGACTATTGAGCACTTAAAACATGTCTAGTGCCCCCGAGCAACTGAATTTTTCATTTCATTTCATTTTAATTAATTTAAATTTAAATCAAATAGCCACATATGGCGGGTGACTGCAGTATTGGATGGCGCAGCCCTATAAAAACCTGTCCTCAATTCTGCCTCTGGTCTCCCTCAAACTCAGCTCCATCCTTTATATCCAAACCTCATCAGCTTTTCAGGCCTCGGCCTAGATGTCACCTCAGGGATGTGTCGGGGCCAGCTTGGACCAGCCGGTGCCAGCTCCCAGGAGTGCACGTGTTCCTCCCCTAGCTCCGCAGTGACTTCCCATTGGGAGCTTGACTCAGTTGTCACGAGAGTCTTTACCCCATGGAAATGGGCAGATCGAGTCCATTTTCCCCGAGAAATTGGCTGTTCAATGTTTACCAGCACACCCTTGTGTAACAGCCACGACTTGCACGCCCCTGAGAGCAGGTATCTCCTTTTTAAGCAATCACATGTTTATTTTCAGCGGTGCTGGGTCTTCGTTGTTCCGTGGGCTTTCTTCTCTAGTTGCGGCAAGCAGGGGCTCCTCTCCAGGTGTGGTGCGGGAGCTTCTCGCTGTGATGGCTTCTCTTGTGGAACACTGGCCTTAGGCCAGTTAGGCTGCCATCTTTGTGGCACACAGGCTGAGTTGCCCTGTGGCATGTGGAACCTTCCTGGACCAGGGATCGAACCTGTGTCCCTTGCATTGGCAGATGGATTCTTAACCACTGGACCACCTGGGAAGCCTGCGTCTCCTTTTGTTCTCTGGGTGCCTCCCTTGTCTCGCCCTCGTCCTGGCTCCACTGAGTTAATTTCCCAGGGTCAGGGGTTTTCCCAGCTCCCAGGGGTCAGATGTGGCCCGTTGTCTGGGGTCCAGTAGATTCCAGGGCTTATATCTCTCAGCTGGTTCTCACGCTGCTTGCGTGTGTTTGCCTCCTCTGTTAGATTTCAGGTTCCTCGAGTGAAGGTAGTTCTTGTTTGGCTTGGTGTGGAATCTCCATGGCCTATCACATAGTAAGTGCTTGATAAGTACTTGTTGGATAAAGTTTTTTAAAGGCTTAGTGAAAAGACCTTGGAGCTGAGAGCCCATATCTACAGCGGCCCTGGGTTTGAGTTCTGTTCTGGTTTTCTTCTCAGCCATGTGGCACTAAATATGCTCTGACCCCACCCGTGTTACATGTACATAACAGTCTCTTTCCTGTCCATCTCCTGGACACCTTGTAAGGGTCAAGTAAGATATCAGAATGCTTTGAAAAGTCATGCATGTAAGCAAATGGCTTCCAAAAGTCCAATGACATCTTGAATTTTCTTTGGTTCTTTGCCATCTTTTGCCATCTTAGTTTGGAGCATCAGAGAGGACCAAAGGGGGTCTATCATCTCCTACGGATTTAACTGAAATGAGACCAGCACAGCAGTCAGTGAGTGTGCAGAAGAGGGCATGAGATTTTGCAGCTCACCAGACACCCACCTTGAAAGGGAGGTTGCAAGTCCTTTTCTGTCTCTCATCAGGGAAGTGGAGACGGCTCCAGCCAAGGAGTCTTCTTTCTGTTTATGAAGTCGCGTGGTGGTGGGGAAGGCTGAACTCTTGGATGTGAAATTGTTCTCTTCTGACATTTAGGAAAGAGACTCTCTTCTGAGAGCCCACAAATATTTGTCAGTTATTTTGCTCTTGGAGAAATGTTTTTCTCAAATCTGTGATGCTAAAGATCGTCGTGGGCATTTCAGCGTCTGTGGCCTGTGAAAGTTGACTGCATCCCAGGGCTGCTCCAAAGGGGTTAATTGCATCTAAGCATTGGAAAGTGATTATCTAATTAAACTTTGAAATGGAATGGTAAAAACGCTGGGTGACAGACTGTCTGTGGGAGGGTCCCCTGAGGTGCTCTCCATTTATTGCTAATCATCTTTCTTGCCCAGGCGGAGCCAGTTTCCAGCAGAGCACATGCTCAGACCAAGCTCTCCCTGGCTCGGGAGTCACTCAGAGATGTCTCAGGCAGATTCCTCCCTCCGTGTTGCGTGCCCTGCCTGAACTCTGCAGTTGTGCCTGGGCCTCTTGAAAGGCTATCATCCCTGGGCTTCAGCTCCCCTTAATTCCTATTTAAAATCAGAAGGCTATGTCTATACTTAGAACCATGGAACCAAAGAGATTTGAAGGGTTGGGAGTTATGCTGGATATTTCTGACTATTGCCCAGAAAATTGGGGTTCGAGACCCAGGATGCCTGCCGTAAAGTCTGTGCATGTGTCATATCCCCCTCATTGAAATCTGCCGGCATCTAGATGCTCTGGGCCGGGGCCCCTGCCAGGTACGCTGGTGGATGCAGAGTGAGTCTGGACCACGTGCTCCGGGGCAGCCTGTGGGCGAGAAGGGAGCCAGCTGGAGGAGCCGAGATGAAGATCGTTTTTTGTCACTTGAAAAGCAATCCCGTTTGTTCCTCATTTGTGCCTGGTGATGTGCTTCCTACATCATTGCCATTTTCTAGATGTAGAAAACGAGGCTCAGACCCCTTAAACAACCTCCTTGAGTCCTTCAACACTGAACTTCCTAACCTCGAAACTCATGTCTTTTTTAAAAAAATTATATTATTAGCGTAAAATTAATTTTCCACGGGGTGTTAGTTTCTGCTGTACAGCAAAGTGATTCAGTTATACATATATGTACAGTTTTTCATATTCTTTTCTATCATGGTTTATCACAGGATATTGAATCTGGTTCCCTGTGTGATATGGTAGGACTTTGTTGTTCATCCATTTTCTTTCATTTTGATTTTTAATCGGAGGATAATTGCTTTAGAGATATTATGTTAGTTTCTGTATGTATATGGAATCTAGGAAAATGGTACTGATGAACTTATTTGCAGGGTAGGAACAGAGACACAGATGTAGAGAACCAATTTGTAGACACAGCAGGGGGAGGAAAGGGTAGGAGGCATTAAGAGAGTAGCCTTGAATTATATACATTACCATGTTTATCCATTTTATATATAATAGTTTGCATCCATTAATCCCAAACTCCCATGCTATCTCTCCCCTCCCTGCCCCTGACAACCACAAGTCTGTCCTTTATGTCTGTGAGTCTGTTTCTGCGTTGTAGGTGAGGAACGCATGTCTTTTTACCTGCTGGGCTGGATGCCATGGAGACCTTGACAAGGGAAGATTCCTGCTCTCTGGGGATAAGAAGGAAAATGTCACAGCAGAGATGGCATTTGACTTTGATGTTCACTGGTGGAGCTTGGCCAGTAAGAGAGAAGATGCAGAGAAAGGCACGTGGACATAGAGTTTGGGGGCCAAAACGTTGGCAGAAGTGACTTGAAGCCTTGTACTTCGCTTTTTTTTTTTTTTTTTTAAATTTTTGAACGATACCTTTCTGTGGTGGTAAACATTTTTGGAGCCTCCATCATGTGCCAGACCCTGGGGTGTTAGAGATGAGCAAAGCAGATGAGGTGGTCATTGTTATGTTCTAGTGGAAGAGTGGCAGGGTTTTGAACAAGATGGGACGTGCTCATATCTGAGTTTCAGGACAGTCCCTGTGGTGACAGTTTGGAGGTGGAGCTAGAGGTAGATGAGGTTAGAAGGTCCTTGAGGAGACGCCCATGAAAGGCTAGAAAGTGACAAGGAAGGGCTGGCTTGGGGCCATGGCAGTCGGAATCAGGAGGAGTGGACTGACTTGAAAGCAGCTTAACTTGAAATTCCAGAATGATTTCTGTGTGCACCTTTGTCTGAGTTAAGGCATCGCATTCACTTAAATTCCTTTTTAGAACTGCCTTTGCTAAACAATACTTGAGTATTTTGCCCTCAGCAAAGGTTACATGACGATATCAGGAGAGTCACCCAAGGAACATCACTGCATTTTTTTTTTTTTTTTGTAAAATGACTATTGGGGACATAATTCATTACACCACTCAATGCCACTTATGCAAATATCCCTATGACAAATGCATTCTAGGGCGCTGGGCCAAGAAAAATTGGTGCTCCTGACATGCCGGGTAGATCGTACCTCTAGACTATAAGACCCCCATGGCCTGCCTTCCTTCCCTCCAGGATCCAGGTGTCGGGAAACCCAAAGCTGAGCTTAGGCTTCATTTTTGTAGCACTGTTGTTGCTGTTTAGTCGCTAAGTCATGTCCCGCTCTTCGGGACTCCATGGACTGTAGCCCAGCAGGCTCCTCTGTCAATGAGATTTCCCAGGCAAGAATACTAGAGCAGGTTGCCATTTCCATCTCCAGTGGATCTTCCTGACTGAGGGCTTGAACCCATGTCCCCTGCATTGCAGGTGGATTCCTTACTACTGCACCACCCGGGAAGACCTTGTGTAGCATTACCTGAACAATTATACCTCCCTGCTTGATCGGATTGTATTCTAGTTTTATGGGAAGCTACCTTTTAAGATATGGAGTGGAGAGAAAGTCCAGTGATTGTCAATGCATGAAGAGCTTACAGTAGCTTCTGGGAGCATTGAGTCTGCATATGGTTCCTGAACACCATTTCCCAAACTCTGTTCCCTGATGCACAGAGGTTCTGTGAGATGTTCCAGAGCAGGGGCACAGTCCCAGCTGGAGACATCTTTTCATCTTTAGTGCGTTTTAAAGTAGATGTTAGAAAAATGTTAAGAGTTTTGGTAAAGCTGTTCTAACATTCAAACAAGAGTGATTGCATGGTGTTGTTGAGTCCCTGGGCATCACGTGACCTGGGAAATGACTCCATCTCTTTGCAACTCAGTTTCTTCGTCTGTCAAATGGCACGAATTGTAGTGTCTGCCTCAGAGGCTTAGGACAGTGCCTGGCACCCAGGGAGCCTTTGACTAGTGGTAGGTTTTGTTTCTGAGTGATCGTCCCCTTCTGGGAAAAGTTCTCCTGCCCCTGAAAATAGAAGGAAGTCATGTGACAGATAGCCTGATGCAGGAAGCACGTTTAGCAGCAGGTTGTACATTTTGCCTTCCTGCTGCCAAGCTGTGTGTTTTCTATTTAAAAATTGCCGGTCTTTGTTATGCATTTTATCTCATAATTTTAACATTTATTGGTGCAATTAGTCAATGTTTACTTTATATTAAGCATATGGATCAAATTTTGATCATTTCTTTTCACAATTAATTCAACTGTGAGACCATTTTTTTGCTGTCGACTTTCATTTAAATGGTATCTCGTGAGCCTCCTTACGGGCACCCTGACAAAACAGTACAATTTAAACAATATTCCATGGTCAAACAAATTGGGGAATACTGCCTGAGGTTATATCTTATTGAGTATGCCCCCTTTAGGCAAGATTATTACGTGGAAATGCAGATGAAGGACCAGCCAACTTGCTCCTTCAAAACATCACCACTCTTTGGAATGAAAATTTGATTTATTTAAGCCATGAGTGTTTTTAACTTGGGTAATAGTTCTATTCATCAGCACCGGCTTGAAACCAGTGTCTCTGTGTTTATCATTAGCTCATTCATTCAGTAATAATTTGCTGAGTCTTTCCTATGCTGTCGGTACCATGCTAAACATTGGCAACATTGCGTTCTAGCACCCGTGGTCTTGATCTGTGTTATTCAGTATGGCAGCCACAAGGCACAGGTGGCGACTGAGCACTTGGAAGGTGGCTGATCTGAGGCGAGATGGCGACACAAGTTAAATTCACACTGAACTCTAAAGAGGATACGAAAAGGAAACCAAAGAACTTCCCTGGTGGGCCAGTAATAAGGACTCCATGCTTTCACTGCTAAGGATGCAAGTTCAATCCCTGGTCCAGGGACTAAGGTCCCACAGGCCCATTGGCCAAAAAGCAAACAAATGGAAAGGAAAGCAAAATGTATTTAAATATATATATGTGATGCATTAGAAATAAAGAATAAAGAGTTAAAATTAATGTCGGTTGCATATTGAAATAATTGTGTTTTGGAAATGTTGGGTAAGATAACATTTATTATTAGGGTGAATTTCACCCTCTGCTTTTTCCCACTTTAGTTTCTATGCAGCCACTGGAAACTTTTAGATTACATATAAAGGTCATATTCTATTTTTGTTGGCCAGCAGGGGTCTAGAGGGTTCACAGACATATAATTGGTTAATTATGACACAGCGAATGGAGTGCCATAATTTTCTAGATCCCCCTGTCGCTGGAGCCTGACTTGGAGAATAGTCCTCACATGCAGGATGTAGGGGTCAGCAAAGGCTCTGAAGTTGGAGTCATGAGTGTGGAGTTGGGATCCAGGGAACTGAGAGAGAACCCAAATATGTTGGGATCAAATGGTGGTTTAAGGGTGTACCCATCAACCTTTGCTGTGTAACAAACAATCACAAAACCACAGAGACACACAACAATGCACAGTGTATGCGTTTGTGTCCCACTCATATCTCTGCAGATTGGCTGGTGTGGCTGAGCTAAACTGGTCTTGGCTTCTCCCTGAGGATTGGGCTTAGGTCTGCTCCAAGGACACTCATGCTAGGACCCAGGACAAAGCCACAGCAGCTCACGTAGCTACTGAGCACTTAAAAGTTGGCTGATCTGAGGCGAGATGGCGACACAAGTTAAATTCACACTGAACTTTAAGGAGGATACGGAAAGGAAGCCAAAGAAGTTCCCTGGTGGCCCACTGACTAGGACCCCGTGCGCTCACTGCTAAGGATGTAGGTTCAGTCCCTGATCCGGGAACTAAGATCCGGGAAAAGTTCTCACGTGATGATATAGTGCAAGAGGCAAATCCCACTTGTACAAATAACTTGTAACCCTTAGCTCAGTCACATCTAATAACATCCCCTTAGCCAAAGGAAGTCAGATGGCTGGAACCAGAATCCAGCAGCAGGGAAGTACACCCTGCCCATGGGTACCAGGAAGCCAAGCAGAGTCCCAGTGGCCAAACCCTACGTCTACTGGACAGAGAAAGCTGCTCTCATGGAGGTGGGGAGGAGGAAGGAGTGGATTTTGTTGAATGATAATCTGATCCATTAATGGGGTGGGAGGCATGATTAGAAACAGGGCAAAGTTCCGAATGCCTATTATGAAGGAAGCAGAGAACTCACGGTGCATGGGTATGGTGACCACGTAGTTGCCATCCACACTGAATACTTCTGAGAGTGAAGGGGGCATATGCATAATTACACTGGAGCGATAGGATAAGCCTCGATTGACTCAGGAAAACCAGGACATAGGGTCACCCTAGCTACAAACCAAATTTCTGCCACTGATGTGTTTCGTTTTACTCCTGTGGCATTTCATTTTAGCTTTCTTTCCTTTTTAAAATTAACGTGAATGTTCTTCAGAGAGGCAAATATTCTCATGCTCAATACAAGTCCAGGCCCTCTCTTTGGTCTCACATGTAATCAGATTACCTCTCAGGCCTCAGAGGTGTGGCTCCTGGAAATGGAGCTTGCTTACGGCGGTCAGATTCTGATGGGTGATGTGTTAGATCCCTAGGGCTATCCCAGCGACAGCCCATCTGGCGGCTTAACAGAACATGGATGTATTCTCTCACACCTCTGGAGGCCGGAGGTTTGAAATCAAGGGGGCAGCACGTTTGATTCTTCTGGGAAGCTGTGGGTGAGAATCTGATCCCGGCTTCTCTCCTGGCGACCGGTGGCTGTCCCCAGTCCTCGGTGTCCCTTGGCTTGTGGCTGTATCTTTGCTGCCTCTGCCTCCATCTTCCTGTGGCTTTCTCCCCAAGTCTCCCTGTGTTTGTGTGTCAAATCCCCCTCTCCTTTCTCTTCTGAGGACAGGAGTCCTAACTCCGGGATGATCTCATCTTGAGATTGACTTAATGACCTCTGCAAAGACCTTTTTTTCAAATACAGAAGCGCCTGGGGGATGGGACTTGGGCATATCTTTTCTGAATAGCATATTTCAACCCAGGGCAGGTGGGTTTCCGGTGGGCAGTGGGGTGCAGGGTGGGTGTGGGTGGGTGCAAGGCGTGTGATGGCGGGCCTAGCAGAGCTGCCTGTCTCTCCCGGGAGTAGGGACTGGGGGAGCGCTCTGCAGGGGAGACGGCTTCAGGTGGCTCTTGAGGCTAAACGGAGTTGGGGCAGGGGAGAGAAGGCGGGGCAGCCGGTGGAGGTCTGGCCAGGGAGGGGCTCACATGGCCCGGAGGAGGTGGTCTTCAGCACCCTATTCCTGCTTCTCTGGGATCAGTCAGGTAAGCTGGCCCAGTAATGTTGAGTCCCCAGGGACCAGCCAGGGCAGGCATCCTTCTTAAGCAGGTGTTAAGTAGACAGAGAAGGATGGGAATCCCAGCCCGAAGACCTTCCATAGGGTCTGGTATTTTCAGGAGGGGGTGGGAGCCATTGCTGCAGGAGAGTAAAGATTGGGGGCTCAGCCTGGATCCGGGGTGGGATGGGATGGTGAGACCCGGGGCTGAGTATGGAAACCAGGGCCATGGGTGGTCTCTGCTTGCTGCCCCTGAGGGTGGGTGAGGCGAGAGAGTGTGAAGTGTCCTAACAGCACAGGATTGAAGTCTGAGAAGCATTTCCCTGGCAGTGGGTGTCATTCATTCATTTGCTCATTCATTTATTCATTCTGCACGCCTTTCCTCAACACCCCTGTGTGCCTGGCCCTGACCCGGGGGAGAGCCTGAGACACACTTGGGCTCTAGAGGCCTTGGAGATGCTTCCATCCTGGCCTGGAGGCTCTGTGTCAAAGCAGAGTGTGCCTACCACTCTGACGGGGAGGAGATGGTATAGCGGAGGGTCCAGAGGGTATCTCACCAGAACCCCGAGGCAGGGGGGTTCTGATCAGGGGAAGCTCTGAAGGGACCTCTCCCACTGCCCCAGGATGACCCCAGGGTGCCCCTCAGCCCCAGGCCTCTGCTTTTCTCATTTTCCAGGTAAAGTCTCCTTGGTCCCTGCTCCTTGGGGAAGGACTATGTCCTGATCCAGTCCTTGGTGCTGTGCTCAGGGGCCAGCAGGCTCTCGGCGGATGTTAAATGCGATGATACCCACTTACTTCTGCAGCCCCTGCTTTGGTGCCCAGACAACTTGAGGAGACACATCTGAGCGCATGTGTGTGCATGCAGGCACACACACACAGCCCGTGGGGTCTGGCAGATGCGCTTAGCCTCTGGGTCCCTCGGAATTAGATGCAGGTGGCTAATTGTCCATGCCAGGAGGCAACTGTGGGCACAATTACTCATGTCTCTTTCCCCACTCGGGGCTAATAATGAGTGGGGCACCCCAGGGGAGGGGAGGAAGCCGGATGGACTCAGCCTCTCCTTTCAGCCTGGGCTGTGGCCAACAGCTTTGGGGGCAGTGTTCATCCTTTGGGCCTGGGGAGGGTTGCAGGGCAGTTTGAGGGGGAGGCTCCCAGCTCTTGGGAGGACCTTGGGTCCTCGCCGCCCCACCCCAACCTGCCAGCAGAACAGAGTCCGTGCATCCCAATCTATTAATGGTGCTTTCAATCCCTTGCTTTTGTGTAGCAGTTAGAGTTTTCAAATGCCCTTTGTACATGTTATTGCATCCAGCAGCCATGAGACTGGGGGTATGTGGTCATTACAGCCCATTTTACAGATAAGAACATGGAGGTTCGCCAGGCGGTTGGCAGATCCTCTGTTAGAACCCAGTCCTGAGATGCCAAGCCCAGGGGCTGCCTTTTACTTCCTCAAGCTGCCTTCTGTCCCTCCTTGCCTTCCTTTTCTAGGAAAGGGTAGGGGGAGCAGGGTTGACTCCACAGGCACCAGTCGGCAGCTTAAAGCAGAGTAGGGTGGAGACGGTCTCAGTGTGAAAGGTGCCTCAGTAAATTCAATATTATTTTATTTTTGGCTGCGCTGGGTCTCCATTGCCTTACACGGGCTGTCTCTAGTTGTGGCAAGTGGGGGCTCCTCCCTGGCTGCAGTGAGCGGGTCTCTCATTGCAGTGGCTTCTCTTGTTGCAGAGCGTGGGCTCTAGATGGCTCAGGCTCCAATAGTTGTGGCTCACGGGCATAGTTGCCCTGCAGCACGTGGGATCTTAGTTCCAGGACCAGAAATCGAACCCGCATCCCTTGCATTGGCAGCCGGATCCTTAACCACTGGACCACCAGGAAAGTCCCACCTCAGTACATTTTAAACAACTCTTGTTTAAACACTGAAGATCATCCCTGTTCCAGGAACAATGAGGAGATGGAAACGAAAGAGGTGGTCTCTGCTTGTAAGTTGTCTGCCATCCGGTAGAGAGAGCAGGATGCCTACGTGGCATCCATTCTACCAGCCTGGGCTCCAAACGCTTCCCTAATCAGTCCCCTAACGTGTGGGGTGACTTTGGTAGCTTCTCGTGACCTCTTTGGGCCTCAATTTCCAGAGCTGCTCAAGCAGGGAGCTGAGGCTCAGCGGTGTCTCAGGCTGAGTCTGGTTTCTCCGGCTGATTTCCAATAATGCAGTGGAGCCCAGAGGTGGCGATTACTTCTGACTCGGGAGGAGAAATTGGAGGCGGGTTAAGAGTTGGAGGAGGGGCACCCCCAGGAGCGTGTTTGATTTGGCAGTTAGGATTTCAACAGAGAGGGGAGAGCAGGCCTGCATCCTAATCCAGGTTCTGCTGAAACTTGCTTTGGGGATTGTGGGTGTGGGACTTGTCATCTCAGGTTCTATCACTCCAACATTTCATGGTAGCTGGTCTCTAAGATGCCATCAGATGAATCCTGCCTCTAGGCATCCATACCTTATAAAACTCTTCCCTTTGAGTCCAAGTTGACCCTGAAACTCACCTGTAACCAGTAAAGTGGCAGAAATGATGCTGCCCAACTTTGGAGGCAGAAGCATTGCAGCTTCCACCTTCTCTTGAAATGCTGACCATAAGGAAAGCCAGACATTATGTCAGAAGTTCATCTGTCATGAGACCAACTGGTCATACAGAGAAGCTTCATGCAAAGGGATGCTCAGCCAACCCCCGGGTGGTCCAGCTTCGCTAACCCAGCAACAGACACGTTAATAAAGATGCCGTCTTACACATCCAGCTTGGCTGACATCTGAATACACCAAAAGAGATCCATCTAGCTGAGTCCATCAACCCAGAGGACCAAGAAAATACTAAAAAATGACTGCTTTAAGCCACGGAATTTTGAGATGATTTGTTATGTAGCAGTAGATAGCCAGAACGCATATATAATGCAGAAGTCCAGGGAGGTCTGGCTTCAGGCATGGCTGGATCCAGGGGCTCAAATAATATCTCTGGGTCTAGTTTTTCTCTCTTTCTCATGTTTTGCTCTTTCCTGTGCTGCTTCTTTCCTAAACCACCTCTCTTCACTGATATTCCTGAGAACTTCCAGACTTGTATCACCCCTGCTTCCAGCAATCCTGGCAGACAGATCCACTCTTCCTCAGCACTTACAAAATTCCTGGAAATATATCCCAGTGGCCTAGTAACTGATCTTTAAATGGACCCTGAATAGACATAGATAATCATTCCTGTGACCTTGTGTAAGATGCTTATTAATAACTTTTTATAAACCTTTGTTTCCTCTTATTTTTGAAAAATTCAGGGCACAATTCTTGTCCTGTCCAACCCTCTGTGTGGCTCAGGTTGGAGAAGGGCATGCAGGAAACCTGGGAAAGCTGTCCCCAGGATCCTCCTTGAGGGTTGGCCACCAACACTTTACACACTGACTTTGAGGTCACTGCGGGTGACCTCAAAGCTGAGCAAAGCAGGACAAGCTGTGGCTCCCCAAACCCAGATCCTGCCTATAGCATGGAAAGGAACCAAACACAAGTCTTCCAGATGAGGAAGCAGAAGGTTGCCCCGCCTATAGGAGACCTATATCCCTTGTTTCCAGGTCATGCATTTCTGCTCATTTGCAGATTTGGGATAATCCAAGGAATCCCTGAAATTGAGGTCTCAGCTTGAAGTAAGTGGGAAGAGACTTTCTCAAAGACAGAAATGCATCCTGCTGCTGCAAGATTGAGGTACTTTGACTGGAAGGATGGTTTTTTCTCCCAAACTAGCCAAAAGGTCAGAGTTCCCTCACAGAGAGCTCTAATTCACTTAGGGGCAGATATATTGTTTTCTTTCTAGTCATTGCTCTTAAAAGGCCCTTTTGTTGTTCAGTCACTAAGTCATGTCTGACCCTTTGGGACCCCATGAACTGCAGCATGCCAGGCTTCCCCACCCTTTTACCGTCTCCCAGAATTTGCTCAAAGTCATGTCCATTGAGTCAGTGATGCCATCCAACCATCTTATCCTCTGTTACCCCCTTCTCCTGCCTTCAGTCTTTCCCAGCATCAGGGTCTTTTCCAATGAGTCAGCTCTTCATATCAGGTGGCCAAAGTATTGTAGCTTCAACTTCAGAGATCAGTCCTTCCAATGAATATTCAGAGTTGATTTCCTTTAGGATTGACTGGTTGGATATCCTTGCTCTCCAAAGGACTCTCAAGAGTCTACTCCAGCACTGCGATAAAGAAAGGGTACTTTTATATTTTAATTATATTTTACAATATTTTTTAAAAGATGAAACCATGGAAGTTAGAATATCAATGCTCTTTTGACAACAAAAACAACTCAGCTCTTGAGCTTCTAATTCTTAAAAGAATTAGATGTGCAGTCAGAATGGCCATCATTAAAAAGTCTACAAATAACAAATACTGGAAAGGGTGTAGAGAAAAGGGAACCCTCCTACACTGTTGGTGGGAATGTAAGCTGGTACAACCACTGTGGAAAACAGTATGGAGGTTCCTCAAAACACTAAAAATAGAGTTGCGATATGATCCAGCAATCCCATCCCTGGGTATGAATCTGGACAAAACTACAGTTTGAAAAGATACATATACTCCAGGATTTATAGTAGTACTATTCACGATAGTCAAGACATGGAAACAACCTAAGAAGATGTGGTACCTATACACAATGGAATATTACTTAACCATAAAAAACAATGAACTAATGCTGTTTGCAGAAACATGGATGGACCTAGAGGTGATCACACTAAGGGAAGTAAGTCGGACAAAGACAAATGCCATATGCTATCACTTATATGTGAAATCTAAAATGTGACACAAATGACCTTATCTACAAAACAGAAACAGACTCACAGACATAGGTAACACACTTGCGGTTGCCAAGGGGAAGGAAGGGCTGGGGGAGGGCTGGAGTGGGAGTTTGGGGTTAGCAGATGCAAACTATTTTATGTATAGAATGGATAAACAACAGTTCCTGCTGTAAAGCACAGGGAACTAGATTAAACATCTGATGATAAGCTGTAAATGGAAAAGAATGTAAAAAAGAATGTATAATACACACACACACACACATATGTATAACTGAATCACCTTGGTGTACAGTAGAAATTAGCACAACGTTGTAAATCAACTATACTTCAATAAATATATATAAATATATAATAGTTTTAAAAGCCTGGTGTGCATTAAAGTGGTATGCGTTCTTTAACCCACATGGTGGTGCATTCATTCATTCATTCATTCATTCACCTGCTTATCTACCCATTGTTCTATTTACTTAGTCAGCTATCCATCTGGTCATACCCACACCAGCCTCAGTCAGAGAACACCTCCAATGCACCGTAGAAGCCTAGAGAGAGATTCTCAGAGCAAGGAAACAGTTAATATAAATCAAAATAAAATTGGAGCTGGCTCTGGTGCTTATTCTTGATGACACACAGGAAACTATAAACCAGCCATGCTACGTAATTGACCACTGAGGATTTTTTCGCTCTCAGTCAGTTTGAGATGTACTGAATCCAATATCATATCAGTGATTTGATTTGTTAATAATCAAATTGCAAATACCTTTTCATTTGGCTTCAAAAAGCAAACAGCCATTCGGAATAATTTTTATGGGTCTTGGAATGCAATATAAACTTAAAATATTGTGTTTGCAAGTCCTATTGGCATGACCGTATTATAATTTATATTGGCCTATTTTGATGTACAGTGGCATAATGAAACTTTAAAAAATATATTCTGCAGAGCTGCATCTAAAGCCGAGCCGGCAGCACAGATTAATGTAAGAACATCATGGGGATTCTTTGCATATTTTCTTAAGGAGATTTCTAAAGAATAACTATTCTACTCACCCAAACTTTAACTTCATTGGGGATTATAAAGGTTTTCAGAGTGTCACCTCCTGTCACCTTTCCCAGCCCGCTGACTCTCCCCCTCCTGTCCCACTCTCCTCCCTCCCGTGCACCCTCACCCTTGCCCTATTATTTGCATTTTTTTGAGTGTATTGTGTGTGTACCTTTCTGTAATCAGTTTTATGTTTCTTCTGCCTGTAATGTGCTTCCTCTCTTCTTTGCTTAGGAAATATCTCTTAGACGTTCTGGCTAAAATGCCATCCCTGCTGGGAACTTACTCTGACACCCCCAGAAGTTATTATTTCCATCCTCCCACAGTAATTTAAAGAAGCGTCTGTGATAGCACTTGTCAGAGTGTATTATTGCTATTTGTTTACACACACTACGGTGCAACTGTGACACGTTCAGTATAGAAGGTCCAGTGTCTACCACCATGCCTCATCCATAATACATGCTCAGTAAGTGTTTGTGGAATATGGCTGTGGGTGGATGGATGGATAGATGGGTGAGGTGGGTGGGTGGATGGATGGACAGATGTATGTATGCATGTATGTATGTATGTATGGGTGGATGGATAGATGAGGTTGGAGGATATATAAATGGATGGATGGGTGGGGTGGGTAGATGGATGAATGGGTGGATGAAGTAGGTGGATGGATGGATGGATGGATGGATGGATGAGGTAGGTAGGTGGATGATGGGTGAATAGATATATGGATGGATGGACAGATGGAGAAGGTGGGTGGATGGATGACTGGGTGGGGTGTGTAGGTGGGTGGATGGATGAATGGATGGGTGAATGGATGGATGGATGGGTATACGCATGGATGGATGGATAAGCTGGGTAGGGGATGGATGGATTGAAGGGGTAAATCCTCCTAGAGGATAGTGCTTTATTTGGCATTCGCAGCCTTCAAGCACAGGTTGTAGAGAGGCTTCAGGATATAGATAGGTTGTTGGACAAATGAATCTGTTAGGTTTCTTCCAATCAAAGAGCCCCCTACTTCATATATTTTTGTACAGAATATAATGCATCAGCACAGAAATGCAATGGAGACTTATTTTACTTTTAGTGCGCTGGGAAAGAAATCATTCTTTCTTTTGTAATAGATAGATGTGTGAGGCTCCCAATTATAGCTGAATGAGACAGAAGGGAAGGAATGTATTTACTGAATGACTACACTAGTGGTAAAAAAAAAACCAAAACCTGCCTGCCAATGCAGGAGACGTAAGAGACGCAGGTTTGAACACTAGGTCAGGAAGATCCCCTGGATAAGAGAATGGCAACCCACTCTAGTATTTCTGCCTGGAGCATCCCATGGACAGAAGAACCTGACAGGCTATGGTCCATAGGGTTGCAAAGAGTTGGACACGACTGAAGCGACTTAGCACCAGCTATATGCCAGGCGTCATGCTAGGCATTTTCTAATCATTTCCTCATTTCATCTTCATGACAATCCTGTGGGGAAGTATTATCCTTATTTTGTAAACAAGGGATTCAAAATGGCTTAATAAGTAGTGAAACAGAGACTTAAACTGATGCCTTTCTGGCTCAGATAGCCAAATCCTGTCCGCTGAACATGGCTTCCAGTGAAACAAATACCTGCAGATGGGGGGGCATGTCTAGAATGTCAGCTTCAGGAATGACGCAAGGACAGCCTTGAAGATGCCCCAAAGTTATTTCAAGGATGGACAAGCAGCCTGTTTTTAGCGCTGTTGTGGACATGCTTCTGACATATGTTTCTGTGTACACTTGTACACGTTTCTCTAGAATGGAGTCCTAGAAGGGGAGCTTTAAAGGCTATGTTCATAGGAGTTTGGGGGGGATTCGTCTACAGGGTCCACTGTCAGCCTTGCCACTGACATTCCAGCCAACAGGAACCCACACCAAAGGCACACAAAAATCAGTCTTAAAAATGTCCCCCATTTTGTAAACAAAGATTTGAGACTCAGAAAGCCTTCATAAGTGGTGGAACATGGACTTAAAACTGATGTCTTTCTGGCTCAGACATCCAAATTAAAAAAAAACAAAACATTTTAGGTGAAAAGTGATGTCTCATTGTTGTTTTAATTTCTATTGAGTATATAATAGTAATGTTCATCTTTCATATATCTATCGACCACTTCTATTTCTTCGATGAAATGTCCATACACACCCATTTTCTGTTTTCTGTCAGGTTTTCTTCTTTATTTTGTAGTAAGCATTTTGTGTATTCTTTTACTTGACAAATATTACTTAAGTAACTACTACAGGTCAGTGACTATTACAGCTGTAAATAGACAAAGTACATGCCCTCAAGGAGATTACATTTTATGGGAGGAGGAGCGAGGCAAAGTACAGATAAACAAGCAAATGATACAGTGTGTCAGAGTTGTGAATATCTAGGAGAGAAATGAACCAGGGAAGAAAGAGAAAAGGAGCCAGTGTGGGGATTGCAGCCATGAAAAGACACCTACTCCTTGGAAGGAAAGTTATGACCAACTTAGATAGCATATTGAAAAGCAGAGACATTACTTTGTCAACAAAAGTCCATTTAGTCAAGGCTGTGGTTTTACCCGTGGTCATGTATGGATGTGAGAGTTGGACTATAAAGAAAGCTGAGCTCCGAAGAATTGATGCTTTTGAACCGTGGTGTTGAAGGAGACTCTTGAGAGTCCCTTGGACAGCAAGGAGATGGAGCCAGTCCATCCTAAAGGAGATCAGTCCCGGGTGTTCATTGGAAAGACTGATGTTGAAGCTGAAACTGCAATACTTTGGCCACCTCATGTGAAGAGCTGATTCATTTGAAAAGATCCTGATCCTGGGAAAGATTGAGGGCAGGAGGAGAAGGGGACGACAGAGGATGAGATGGCTGGATGGCATCACTGACTCAGTGGACATGGGTTTGGGTAGACTCCAGGAGTTTGTGATGGACAGGGAGGCCTGGGGTGCTGCAATCCATGTGGTCGAAAAGAGTCAGACACGACTGAGTGACTTAACTGGAACTGAACTATGGGATGGGGATGGGTCTGCTATTTTTTTTTTTTAGAAAGTAGTCGGGAATGTGTGCATGCGTGCATGCTCAGTTGTGTCTGCCTCTGTGCGACCTCATGGACTGTAGCCTGCCAGGCTCTGCGATCCAAGGGATTTCCCAAGCAAGAATACTGGAGTATCATTTCCTCCTCTAGGGGATCTTCCTGATCCAGGGACTGAACCCACATCTCTTGTCTCCTGCATTGGCAGATGGAGGGATTTTTTACCACTGAGCCACCAGGGCTAGCCCTTCTCAATAAAAGTAACATTCAAACTGAAACCTGGGGAAGTGCTAAGTCCCTAATTCTGACACCTAGGAATATTCAAGAATAGCTGGTAGACCCTTGGGGCTGGAGCCAGGGAGGAAAGGGAGGGGTCTCAAAACATAAGGACTGTAGCAGTTCCTAGGACTGCTGAGGTAAGACCACATCGCGAATGAGGAGACTTGAAATGACAGAGATGGATTTCTCCACAGTTCCAGAGGCTGGAGGTCTGAGATCCAGGTGTCAGCAGGGTTCTGCCTGCTCCCAAGACTCTAGAGGAGACTCTGTTCCAAGCTTTTCTCTTCACTTCTGGCGGTGCCATGGTCCTGGGCATTACTTGAGGTGCAGATACATCACTCCAGTCTCTGCTTCCATCACCTTATGCCCTTCTCCCTGTGTCTCTGAGAACACCATCTTCCTTCCATATGTCTCTGGGACTCTGTGCCTTTTCCCCTCTTCTAGTAAGGGAACCAGTCATGTTGGATTACTGTGCTAAGTCCCTTCAGTCATGTCTGGCTCTTTGAGACTCTGTGGACCATAGCCTGCCAGGCTTCTCTGTCCAAGGGATTCTCCAGGCAAGAATATTGGAGTGGGCTGCCATTGCCTCCTCCAGGGGGTCTTCCTGACTCAGGGATTGAACCTGGGTCTCCTGCATCACAGGCAGATTCTTTAATGTCTGTGCTGCCAGGGAAGACAATGTTGGATTAAGGCTCACCCTAATGACCTCATCTTAAGGTTACATTTTGAGACACTGGGAGTTAGTATGTCAACCTATCTTTTAAGGAACACAGTTCAACCCATAATAGGCACTGTAGGTCAGGCATTAATTCATGGTCTATTATAATCTTGTAAATCTTTTCTTTGGTATGTTATTTGTATTCTTAATTAATTACATTTTTTTTGTCTTTTAGAATTTTAAGATTTTGGGGAGGGTATCAAATTTGTTCATCTTTTATGCGATAGTACAGGGATTACAAATTGACAACCAGTGGATTGTATCTGGTCCCAAGAATATTTTTATTAGCCTGAACAAAGCTTTAACATTTAATTTTTGGATGCCTTTAGGTGGGTCATGCAACTTCCCTGTGGCTCAGACAGTAAACCTGCAATGTGGGAGACCCAGATTTGATCCCTGGGTCTGGAAGATCCCCTGGAGAAGGAAATGGCAACCCACTCCAGTTTTCTTGCCTGGAAAATCCCATGGATGGAAGAGCCTGGTGGGCTACAGTCCATAGGGTTGCAAAGAGACACGACTACGAGTCTTCACTTTCACTTTCACTCTTCAAGTGGTCATGCACACCCTTTATTTGCCTGGTTTCTACCATCCCCAGGTGGTTCAGTGGTAACGAATCCACCCGCCAATGCAGGAGATACGGGTTTGATCCCTGCATCAGGAAGATCCCCTGCAGGAGGGAAGGGCAACCCACTCCAGTATTCTTGCCTGGAGAATCCCATGGACAGAGGAGCCTGTAGGCTATAGTCCATGTGGTCACAAAGAGTCAAACATGACTAGTGATTAAATAACCATCATCCCACATCAACTTCACCCCCAGTGGATTCATAACAATTGAAGCTGCCAGACACCTGAAGATTTGAGATCTACTCTTGATGGCTCCTAGGTTTTGTACCTTGCTTGGAGAGGTTTTGCTCATTCAGCACTCTAAAACACATTCTCTGATGTTTTACTTTTATGCTTTTACAGTTTAGAATTTCACTTAGTTTTTTGACTTATCTTAAATTGATTATTGCATATTAGTTTGATGTTGGGTACTAAAATTATTTCTAAATGGAGAGTCAGTTATTCCAAAGTCATTTACTGGACGTTCCATGCTTTCCATTGATTTAAAATGCCATCTTTACCACAAGCCAAATTGTCATTTATACAATGGTCCTTTTTTTTCACCATGTATCTAATTTCATTAATATATTTGTTTATTTCTGTGTTGATACTATATTGCTTCAGCTACTATAATATTTAGGATGTTTGATATTTTTGTTTTCTTAGACTCCCTTTTGTGTTTTCTTTTACAACTGCATTTGAAATCAGCTTACTAAGTTCTATAAAATTTTTATTGAAATACATAACATTTAAAGGTTAACTTAGGGAGTATTAACATCTTTATAACAGAGTTCACCATCTAAAAGCAGTATGCTATTGATTTCTTAGGGTTTTTTTTTCCAAAGAGAATATGCAGATTGTTTGTAAAGTTTATTCTATATATCTGTTGGTTTGTTTGTCATTATTTGGCTTTTGGTGAATAAAAATTTTCCTATGTATTTTTTAATTGGTCACTGTTATGTAGAGAAAACCTATTCTCTCTCTCTCTCTCTTCCAGCCCTTTTTAAAACCTCTTATTATTTCGAGTCCTTTTTAGTAGGAAAGCAGATAATAATGCCTGCACATAATGGAAATTTTAATCTCCCTTTCCAATATTATTATTTTATTCTCACCTAATTGCTTTGGCTGGGACATCCAGGAGAGTGTTGAATAATAAAGAACAGCTATCCTTTTCTTGTTCTTGATTTTAATGAGAATGCTTCTCTGATTCATCAAAGAAATTATATTCGTGGTGATTTCTGGTAACTACGGCATGAATATCCAGGGCATGGACTATCACTGTGAACTCCCTGTAAGAGAGAATTAGCTTGGTCTTATTTAAGCCACAGTATTTTGGAGTCTTTTTGTTTTACCATTTAGCCTATGTCCTAACTAGTACATACCTGGGATTCCATTCTACTGGATCAAATTTCATTTTTTCCTTAATCAACCAATGATGGTTTTTTAAAATAATTTTTATTAGAGTATAGTTGATTTACATTGTTGCATTAGTTTCTGATGTACAGAATATCCGATCCTTATTAGAGTCTTTCCCCTCATAGGCCATTAGAGAGTATTGACTAGAGTTCCCTGTGCTATACAGCAGGTCCTTATTAGCTGTCTATTTGATATATAGTAGTGTGTATATGTGGAGAAGGCGATGGCACCCCACTCCAGTACTTTTGTCTGAAAAATCCCATGGACGGAGGAGCCTGGTGGGCTGCAGTCCATGGGGTCGTGAAGAGTCGGACACGACCGAGCAACTTCACTTTCAAGCACTGGAGAAGGAAACGGCAACCCGCTCCAGTGTTCTTGCCTGGGGAATCCCAGGGATGGGGGAGCCTGGTGGGCTGTGGTCTATGGGGTTGCACAGAGTCGGACACGCCTGAAGCGACTTGGCAGCAGCAGGAGCAGTGTGTACATGTCAACCCCAATCTCCCAATTTATCCTTCCCCTCCATTTTCCCCCCTTGGTAACCATAAGTTTGTTTTCTACATCTGTGACTCCATCTCTGTTTTGAAAATGTTCATTTGTACCATTTTTAGATAATGCTTTGTTTAGGATTTGCTTCTATATTTATGAGCAATGTTGGCCAATAGGGTTTTTTTTTTAAATGTGTGCACTATTTTTGCTTTTAGTATCAGGGCCATGCCAACCCGAAAGGAAATTTGAAATATGACATTTTCTGTCCTTTTCCATGCTCTATTATAGTTAATCTATCTGTGAAACTCTTTTTTTCGTGATTTAGAAAAATTTGTTCTTCAAACCCTTTGGCATGGTGATTTTTTAGAGATAAAAAAGTCTCTGCCACCTTCAGCTAGGGTGGCAGAGACTGCTAATTGTCCACAATATCTATTCTTTCCTTTTTTTAAGCTAAATGTAAAAAATACTTGATTTGTAGCTAACTATAAATGCCTGGAATGAGATAACTTTCCCTTGCTTCTCTTGTGGCTGGATGTGGCCAAGTTTCAAAGTTCAGGTGGTGAAATATTTCAGAATTTAGATTCTAAACACATTTGTGTGCAACTTCTGACACATGCCCTTAATGGTGGGAGTGTTCCCTTTATTTCCCTCAACGTTCTGCCTATCAAGTGGACCTAAGGAGGAGGCAGCTGACAATGAGCTGGGATGAAGATCAATAAAGCAGAGGGAACCTGAGTTCTTAGTGCCACGTCAGCTCCGGACGGTTGGTGGAAAGTTGATTTTCTTTTAAGCCACTTATTTTGGGTTCTTGGGTTCTTACCATTCACCCCACATCTAATTAGTGTAAGTCACTTAGATGTGTCTAACTCTTCCCAACCCCATGGACTGTAACCCACCAGGCCCCTCTGTTCATGGAATTCTCCAGGCAATAATACTGGAGTGGGTTGCCATTCCCTTCTCCAGGGGATCTTCTTGATCCAGGACTTGAACTCAAACCTGGGTCTCCTGCATTGCAGATGGATTCTTCACCATCTGAGCCACCTGGGAAGCTTCTAGAAGAGAGGGCTGAGTGAGAACACTCTCCAAAGACCTGCATGAGTACGTGCTCAGTCGCTCAGTCATGTCTGACTCTTTGCCATCCTATGGACTCTAGGCAGCCAGGCTTTTTTCCCAAGCCTCCTCCTTTTCTCCTCACTTTAGCGCTTCAGCCACATGGATCACGTTCCTTCTCCAGAAGGAACAGAATTCTGTATGCAAAAAAAAAAAGTAGTCCTTTTAGCAATTTGTCTGCCATGTGTCCGGAGCTTCTAAAACTCACTGTTGAGAATAAAAGCCAAAGGGTAGGAGATAGAGGGACTACTCATCTTGGCTGAATTATTAGGAAAACTCATAAGTTTACAGTTCACAGTTTCTTACACATATGTTTTTATTTATTTTTATATTTATTTATTTATTTGACTGTGCCAGAGCTCAGACTCCAGGTGAGATCTTTTAGTTGTAGCACACGCAATCTTCATTCCAGCTTGTGGGATTTTCTTCCCTAATCAGGGATGGCACACAGGCCCCCTCGGTTAGGAGTGCAGAGTCTTAGCCACTGGACCACGAGGGAAGTCCCTCACACTTTTTATTTTTTAAGAGTAGTAGATGCAGATAAAATGATCCATAGCACGGAGCTAACAAGTAAATCGAGGCAAATTAACAAAAAACAGAGATCCACAATAGATTTTCATTTCACAATACCGTCTATGCACAAAAGCCCCTGGTTGGAGCATTCATTTGGAATTTGTTGCTCAATGAGGATCACACCCATTGAGGCTTGAATAACGGAAAATTCCCAGTCACAGTTCTGACGAGTGGGGTTTTCCAGGCTCTTGTGAGTGACGAGCCAGACAGGCCCGTTCAGCCCAGTCCTGATGTGAGAGGGAGATGCTAGCCGGCCCACCTTTCTTCCTCTGAACAAAAGCAGTGATGGCTTTGTCAGGTCCCATTTGGAAACACAATATCAGTCATACTTTATCCATATTATTGATGGGTTGTGGGTATTCTACTGCAATTATGTCAAAAATGAAAGATTTCAAAATGTGATTGGCAGGCTGATTACAGTAATGTATGTGATTAAACCCAGGGCCTGCTTGTGTAACTAAAGGGAGAATGTCAGCAACAATTAACTGTATTTCCTTTAAAGTTTGCCAGGATTTCTCTCGGTTTTCATTGTGCTGTTGTGAAATAACCCATCAAGGCACCTGGCGGTAGGTAGTCTTCCTTACAAGGCCCAATGGGATTGGAGGGAAGGGTAAAAGAAACCCTGCCTCTTACATGTGAACTTTGCCAGCCTCAGGGGCTAGTACCCAGGACAGGGGCCATTCAAATTCTCTCTCCATCTCCCGCTCTTTCTTTTTTAAAAAATTGTATTTATTTTTTATTTTTGGCTGCCATGGGTCTTGCTGTGCCCAGGCCTTTTCGAGGTGCGGCAAGCAGGGGCTACTCTCTAGCTGCATTGTGCGGGGTTCTTACTGCCGCGGCTTCTCTTGTTGCAGAACATGGGCTCTAGAGTTCCCGGGCTTCAGTAGTTGTGATGCACCGGCTTAGCTGCCCCGTGGCCTGTGGGAGCTTCCTGGACAAGAGATCAAACCTCTGACCCCTGCATTGGCAGGTGGATTCTTCATCACTGGACCACCAGGGAAGTCCCCCTCTCACTCTCTGTCTTGGGCTCTCTTGGCGTCCACCTGTCTCATCTCTTTCCCCCACCTTTCAATCCAAAACCCCTGGAGGAAGCCAGAAAGAGAAACACCAATACAGTATATTAACGCATATATATGGAATTTAGACAGACAGTAACAACGACCCTGTATGCAAGACGGCAAATGAGACACAGATGTAAAGGGCAGACTTTTGGACTCTGTGGGAGAAGGCGAGGGTGGGACGATATGAGAGAATAGCATTGGAACATTTGTATTCCTGTATGTAATATAGATGACCAGTGCAAATTCGAGGCATGTAGCAGGGCATCCAAAACTGGTGCTCTGGGACAACCCAGAGGGATGGGGTGGGGAGGGCAGTCGAAGGAGTTTCAGGATGGTGGGACACATGTATACCCATGACTGATTCATGTTGATGTATGTCCTATCATGTCCAGTGATTAAGAATCCATGTCGATGGATGGCAAAAACCACCATAATATTGTAAAGTAATTAGCCTCCAATTAAATAAATTAATTAATTTTTTAAAAAAACCCTTGGAGGAAGGGATTTACTAGCTCACCTTGGGTCAGATGTCCAATGAGATGCCCAGCTGGCTGCCATTTTGTATGCTGCGACTTCCTCCCTCTCACCTCTACCCGTGGCCTTGGCCGCAGATAGGTGGACTTGGCGAGCAGGTCCCCTGCCAGATGTAGGGGAGCAGGTGGTCACAGCTGTCTAGGTGACCCCAGGAATGGGCTGGGCTGGGGTTTAGCACTCTCTCTTTTCTGTTCAGTGAGCTCTTTCAGGGAACCTACCACGTGCCAGGCTGGGTTTGGAGTCCCTGAAATTGCAACCCTTCCCTGTCCCCACAAATTCATATGGATTTGTGAAGCCACAAGAAGCCTCCCCTGACCTTCTCCAATACTTTTAGCTGTTCTTATGCTAACAAGAATGCTTATGTGAAAGAGAGATTCTTATCTTGGCCATATCCAACCATTCTGGGTTTTGTTTTCAGAAAGGAGAGCAGGACTCAAGTGCCAGAATCCTTCGGGTGAGACACAGCTGCACTTATCCAGTGGGAAACTGGTCCCTCACAGCCCTGTCATTGCTGTTGTTGATCAGTTTCTCAGTCTCATCTGACTCTTTGTGACCCCATGGACTGCAGGACGCCAGGCTCCTCTGTACCCCACTACCTTTTGATTTTGCTCAAATTCATGTCCATCGGGTGGGTGATGCTATCTAACCATCACATCCTCTGCCGCCCAGTTCTCCTTTTGCCTTCAATCTTTCCCAGCCTTAGGGTCTTTTCCAATGAGTCAGCTCTTTGCATCAGGTAGGGGTCACTTAAATCTTAGATGTCACTTCCTCTCAGAAGTCTTCCCTGATTCCCTGGATGGGGGTGGGAACCTCTTCTCTGCACCACTGCCCTACCATCGTTTCAAACTTTTTGTGTAATGAGTATCTCTCGCAAGAGGACTCTTGGGTGTAAGGAAAGACTATATCTTTCCCACCTCTGTGAATGAGGCTCAGGGCATAGAATGACCTTGATGGATGCATCTTTGTTACACAACCAACCTCTTGTGTTACCTTCCTATGGCTATTGTAACAGAGTACCACCAACTGGGTGGGAAACGTCAAGAGAAAGCTCTGTGTCATGGCTCTGGAGGCCAGAGTCCTGAAGTCAAGGTGTCAGGAGGTCCAAGTGCTCTCTGAAGGCTCCGGGGAGGATGGGTTCCAGGCCTCTCTCCTGCTGCTGGCGTCTCCTTGGCTTGTGCTCACGGAACTCCACTCTTCACGCCATGGTCTCCCTGTGGGTACGTCTGTGTCCTCATTTCCCCTTTTTATAAGGACACCAGTCACTCTGGAGCAGGGGCCCACATTACTCCAAGAGGATCTCATCTGAACTTAAATTCTATCTCCAATGAGTCCGTTTGGAAATAAGGCCATCTTTCTGGGTACTGAGAGTCAGAACTTAAACATGAAATTTGGGGAGACCTGATTCAACTCACAGCAACTGCTTAGAAAGCTGCTCTCAAGGCTCGTTCTCCCAGACCTAAAAAACAGTCTGCAAGGTGACTGAGGCCCACACACCACCCGAGACTGAGAGCCACAGCTGACCAGCTCTCACGTTGCAGAGGCTCTTAGGTTCAGAGCCAGGATCTGGGGCTGGTCTCTCCTCCCGGAGCAGGGCCCGAGCCTCTCCAGGAGTGGCCTGGCAAGGATGCTCACGCCAGGCCCCCAGGACTCTGTTTCCCCCTCTGAGGAATGGCCTCCCCTACCCGAAGCCTCTCAGCCCTGGCATTCCTAGTCTGAAGACAAAGGAGAGGCTGAGCTTTTCCCTTAGCTCTTCCAGGTAGACTCTGAGCCTTGGGAGGAGATAAATGGCTTGAAATCCCCCCAAATGCCCTTCCCAAAGGGCGGTTTTCACTGGCTTTGCTGCAAGGTCTTGGATTTGACTCAGGAACACAGAGCTTGCTGCAAAGATGACCTTGCCATGGGAATGAAATACCAGCTGACTTAGTGTTACTGCTTGCTCCTGGAACTGCATGAAATTCTCATTGATTAGCGAAACCCACCTGCTGACGATGTTGTTCAGATGTATGCTGCGTACTTTCTCAAAGGGGACACTGTCCCTGTGACTTCAGAACTGTGGCTAAATGAAGTGACACCCGCTGGGGCAGGAGACAGGGTGGGAGTGAACTAGGAGCTAGGAGACAAGCCTGAGAAGAGTGTGTGTGTGTGTACATGTGCGTGTGCACACACTACTCCCTATGTTTTCACAGATGATTTTTAACTATATTTGATGCTCTGGGCTTGTCTGGTATTCTATGAATCTCTTGCTGGGCACTAAACCACCCCAAAATTTAGTGGCTTAAGACAACAGCCATTCCGTTATAGGCACAATTTTGTGGGTTAGGAATGGAGACATCTGTGCTCCACGAGAGGCTGGCCTCAACTCGGATGACTCGAAGAATCAGAGACGGCCGAGCAGCTCCACCAAGGCTGCATCGCTGGGGCCTTGGTCCCAGCTGCAGGCTGCATTCCTTGCCTCTTCTCCACCCCGTGTTTGCTAGGACTGGATTATTCAAGACGACATTTACTCAGTGGTTTTGGCATGTGGAATCTTCCTGGACCAGGGGTTGAACCCATGATGACTGGGCTGGGGTCACTAGAACAGCCGAGCCAGGCTGGGCATCTTGCTCTCAGTACACACCTCCGAGTGGCTAGCTCCGGCATCCTTCCAGCACGGAGGTCTTAGGTGAACTGGACAGCTGGCCCCTTTCCGGAGTGAGTAATCCAAGGCTGATCCAAAACTCCAACGGCTCTTACCACCCAGACTTAGAATTCAGTGTCCCTCCTCCCACATTCTACTGACCAAGCAAGTCACTGAGGCCAGTCCTGGTTCCAGGGGAAGGGAAACAAGCTCCACCTCTCCATCAGCGGAGTGCCAGAGACTGTAGCCATCTTTATGCTTTAAAGCCCATCTGCCTACCAGCCACGATCCAGTGCTCCAGCTGGTGGTCTCTCCATGCCCTTCTCCACGGGGTCTCAGAACCATCCTCCTTAACCACAGATCTAACCGTGTCATCTTCCTGCCCTCGCACACACCCACTCATGTGCATGCACACACACACTCACAAATATAGAGTTCTTCAATTATTACCAGCCAGAGTTCTTGGCCTTCCCCCAATCAGTAGAAATTGACTAGAGACCAGAGGGGAAATTCAGGCAAGGCTCTACTGGGGCTCCTGCTTGCTTGCTTCTTGAGGGGAAGGCAAGCTTCTTCCTTCTACAGGATGAGAACAGAGTGTGTCCAGGGATCAGGCCAGAGGGGTGGCTTAGGTGGTCTGCCCTCTCCACCAGGTGGACATGTGTACAGCGGACATGTGCAGTACCGTTTTTGCTCCCAACCCTGAGCTTTGCTCTAGGCTGTTCAAAAGTGGCAGTTGAATTTTTTTGGTCTCTTTGTACTTTTTGTCCAGAATTTGCTCCAAATGTGCATTGTTACTCAGTCACTAAACCGTGTCCGACTCTCTGGGATTCTATGGACTGCAAAATTTCAGGTGTCCCTGTCCTTCACCATCTCCTGGAATTTGCTCAAACTCATGTCCATTGAGTCAGTGATGCCAAATGTGCATGCTTGCAGTTATTTTCAGTCCCATACAGTTTGTATCTTGTTGCTTGATGAGAGGTGCAAACTAAAGATTCCAGGTCCCAACCAATCTCATAGTCTCCTCTGAAGGCTCCCCGAGTTCCTTGGTATTCACAGCTCAGGAAGTTCTTCATGCCCGGCTTCTACTCACTTCTCTGCTCCTCTCCCCCGTCCCCTATTCTCCATCCTAATTTAGTCACACTACTCCCTCCATATCCACTGGGGGATTCGTTCCAGCCCCCACTCCCACTGTGGATACCAAATTCTCACATGCTCAAGCCCCTTTTATATAATGGTCTAGTGCAGTTGGGCCTCTGTATGCACAGTTCTAGATCCACCAATTCAATCATCTTGGAACCTGCAGATTCAAAGGCCCCTGCACTTGTCATTCCAGAAATCTTCTGTCTTTCTTCAGGGCCTCTCCAGGACCGTTGCCTTCGTAGCAGTCCTGCCTCTTCTGACTGTTTCCTCCAGCGGCAGCTCATCTTTCAGACAAAGCATCTCTGACATCCACCCCAGCCCATCCCACCCTGCAAGGTGTGCCTTTATCTCATGCACTTTGTCGTATCTGTTCATGCATTCTTCTTCTCTTTTAGACAATGAGCTCCTTGCAGCCAGGAGCCATATTTCTTTCTTTTTATGTTTTTTAAGTCTTTACTGAATTTGCTACAACATTGCTTCTGTTTCACATTTTGGTCATAAGGCTGGTGGGATCTTAGCTCTCCAACCAGGATTTGAACCCACACCCCTGGCAATGGAAGGTGAAGTCTTAACTACTGGACCACTAGGGAAGCCCCAGGAGCCATATTTCTGAGGGTGTTGTCTTTGCCTGAGAGAGGACACGGAGGCAGCATGCATACTTTGGCCACCTGATACGAAGAGCCAACTCATTGGAAAAGATCCTGATGCTGGGAAAGACTGAGGGCAAGAGGAGAAGGGGGTAGCAGAGGATGGGATGAGATGGTTGGATGGCATCACTGATTCAATGGACATGAGCTTGAGCAACTCTGGGCGATAGTGAAGGGCAGGGAAGCCTGGCACGCTACAGTTCATGGGGTCAGATAGAGCTGGACACAACTTAGTGACGATACAACAATGTTACAGATGAAGTGACCCAACCAAACACACACTGGGAGTAGCAAAGGGAGTTAGAATCAAGCTCCTTGGGCTTGATTCTAAATTCTGGATGGCTTGGATGCCTTTGCTCAAGGCACGTGCCTGAAGAAGCTTGCTGCAGTCCAACCAGAATAGTTTCAGTATCTGCACATGGGTGTATGGAAAATGCAGTCCTCTGAAACGTGTCTTACTCGCTGGAGGTCCAGCCCCACCATGGGGTTAGCTTTTGCCTGGGCTGCTTCCAGAGGAGCCTTCTGGGGAAAAGGATCAATGGCACAACTGGTAGATCCAGAAAGGCTTTTGCAATAAAAGCTTTTTATGCCTCTTGTTCAAAGCGTTTAAGTGCCTTTTAGATCACAGATTGAACCATCGACACTATAAAGTGGAACCTTTTAATACCAAAATACACTTCCAGAGTAAAATTCCATTATGGGAAAAAGCATTTCACGGCACCAGGCTAGATAATACTCTCACGTGTAATAGGATATATGAAATGTTTGATGATAAACAGAGTTTCTCAGCATTGTAATAAGACGACTCACACCACTCTGTGTGTATGCGTGCATGCTGTGTACACATAAGAAGTTTCATCTCATTTTGGACCCCAGCTTCTTTATCTGTAGGTAGTAAGAATTGTGGTTGATGGGCACTGAGGTGCTTTTTGTTGTCAGAGTATATGGGAAAGTCATTTTCCTACTCTTGGTTTCCATTTTCTCATTCTTAAAATGAGGGCTTTTAAATCAATCAGAAACCTTTTGTGGCAAGTGATAGCTCAAACTGTCTTAAGCGAGAAAAAAAACCCAAAAAACCACCACCAACAAAAAGTGACTATCATGGCTCATGTCTCTACAAACCTCGGAGTGTTTTGGTTCAGGCAAGGGTGTATCCAGCAATGTTACAAGGACTTGGTGCCCCTCTGTCCCTTGACATCATGGTCAGGCAAGCTCCTTCCCTTTGCCCCAAGTTCACATTCTTGGCCAGGAGAGCAGAAAGAGAACTTTTTCTCAGTATTTCCCACCAAAGCCCCTGAGTCAAATCTTATCCACTCAGATTGGATCACGTGTCCGTCCCTGGGCCAATCAGCATTTTCGGGTACAGTTAGGCTAGTCTGGCCAGGCCTGGGTCCCATGACCACCCAGAGTGGAAGCAGGAAGTGGGGTCTGCACCTTTCAGCTGTGAAGTAAAAGTTATAGAGGATGGTTCCCTTTGGACTCTTAGGAAGCTGCTGATAGAGGAAGGAGGAGAGGATGTTGGGCAGAGGAAATGGCAGGTATGCATTTGGGGTTTGAACTCACTCTAGCTGGCCTGGAGGCTTGCTCAAGCTGTAGACACTTATGAATAATAAATGCTTGGTGCCAGAGGCACTTTTGAGTTGATTAAATCCAATGTTTTTGCTTTAAGTTCAAGAGACCGAGGCTCAGAGGGGGAGAAGTGACATACTCAGGGTCACTTGAGTCTTCAGTAGCAGGCCGACCACAAGCATGCACGTCTCTTACCGTCAGCTTCATGCTCCTGGACTCTTCTCTTTGAACTTTGCAGCGAAGGAGGCCTCCTGGAGAGGGGTGACCCAGGGGAGCCTCTTCTGGGTCTGGTTCAGGCTTTGCTGTTTATACTAGCTTCCGCTGACAGCAACCCTCTGGCACAGCAAATTAGAATATTTCAGGTTGGCCGATGCCTTCTAAGTTTCCGTACACAGTTAGGATTCTCAGATGTGATTTCTGATTATGCTTCTGATTTGCTGTGTACTCTTGGTCAGGTCACTGAACCTCTCTGGGCATCAATTTCTCAATTTACCCTTATATCAAAGTTCCTCCTTATTGCTTCTCTACCCTTAGGTACACCCCAGGATCTCTTGTGTTCTAGAAGACCTCCCAGGGGGATCTCTTGAATGTATTAGAATACATCTCAGGAATGTATTAAATGGCCTTGTGTTCTAGAAGTTCATCAAATACATTCCTCCACAGTTGACGTTTCCATGAAGGCTTGACTAACTTCTCTAAGGAAGAATTCGTATTTTAACAAAGGATTTAAAGAGTACAGAGGCTTTCTAATAATGAGAATGTTCCAGGTAGTGTGGGATGGACATATACCCAGCTCTGGAGAAGACCACCCCTGGGTTCAAACTTTGACTCCTCCAGCTGGTTTAACCTTAAGCTTCTGGTAAAACCAGAGATGGCCTCTGTTTCCACCTCTGGAGAGTAGGGATCCTTTGGAGTGGTTGTGCTTGTGCCAGAGCAGGATCCAGTCTGGGGAGGACATGTGCAGCAGGGGACACGCCCCACAGTCCCTGAAGTCAGAAGCAAATTGTCAGCACAGTCCCCTCTCTGTATTGCATTCAAGGGATTTATGGCAGTGACATTGCCTCTCCGGTGTTACGGGTTGAACCATGTCCCCAACAAGATAAGTTCAAGTCCTAACCCCTGTACCTGCAAATGCTACCTTTTTTGGAAATAGAGTCATTGCAGCTGTAATCAAGCTAAAGATTTTGAGATGAGATCATCCTGGGTTTAGGGTGGCCTCTAAATCCAGTGACTGGTGTCCTTAAAAGAGAAAGAAGAGGGAGATTTGATGGACACAGAGGAGAAGGCCATGAGAAGACAGAGGCAGAGATTGGAGTGATGCTGCCACAAGCCAAGGAGTGCTGAGACATGGCCAGAGCCATGAGGAGCTGGAAGAGTCAAGGAAAGATTCTCCCCTAGTTTTTGATCCTGATGACACTTTGGGTGGGGGTTGTTTTTTTTTTATTTGTTCTTTTAATATTTATTTTATTCATTTATTTGGCTGCACCAGGTCTTAGTTAAGGCATGTGGGATCTAGTTCCATGACGAGGGATTGAACCTGGGTCCACTGCATTGGGAGTTTGGATCCTTAGCCACGGGACCACCAGGGAAATCCCCCCTGCTGACACTTTGATTTTAGACTTCTGGTCTTCAGAACTGTGAGAGTGCATTTCTGCTCTTTTAAGTCACCTGTTTGTGGCAATTTATCATGGCAGTCACAGGAAACTAATACGACTACCAAACTAAGTTTATGATAACACAGAAACTTTGGAACTTCCCAGGTGGCTCAGTGGTAAAGAATCCACCTGCCAAGCAGGAGATGGAGGTCTGATCTCTGGGTCGGGAAGATCCCCTGGAGAAGAAAATGGCAGCCCACTGCAGTATTCTTGCCTGGGAAATCCCATGGACAGAGGAACCTGGCGGGCTACAGTCCACAGGGCCACAGAATCAGACACAACTTAGCAACGAAACAACGACAAAAACCTTCCAGCTACTGTCTTCTGCTCGTCTTCATAAGCTCTGCTCTTTGTGGGACTCCCCTGGTGGTCTAGTGGCTAAAACTCCAAGCTCCTAAACCAAGGGCCCCAGGTTTGATCCCTAGTCAGGGAACTAGATCCCATATGCCACAACTAAGAGTTCACTTAGTTCAGCTAAGACCCAGGGCAGCCAAACAAATAGACAGATGCTAAAACGGAAACATTGCGAGTTCCGTGGCCCTAACTCAAACTGCCTTTCTGACTACAATGTAAGTTCGTCTCTCTCTCTCTCGCCCCTCCCCTCCGTTCATTCTCAGCATGTTCCCTGTCTTTACGTTCAGTCTGATTACCCATGGAAATTTCCCCTACTGAGCTGATTAATCAAAATACTGAGTCATTCATATTACGCTTATAAATTCCTGATGGTGCTTAAACAGGGTAACAGATATGTGCAAATAAACCCAGCTACAACCAGAGTGATTATTGGTGATTTAATTCCCTCCAGGATCATAACAGGGAGTGAAATTATACGGCGGGACTGCATTTTTAATGATATGTGTTTACTAATAGGACACATATCAATACATTATACACGCATAGGCTTTGGTGAGTCAGCCACCTCAAACTATTCCTTTGTTCATTCAACAGATTTTGATGGGCCTGTGGACCAGGCACTGTGCAAGCCCTCTGCTCTTAGGGAATCTTTCTTCTTGGGCTGGAGACAAACAGTTGAATGCGTGAAGACATTGGATGTTGACTTTGAAGGCGAGAGCTTCCAAGGAAGGATGCAGGGTGCTGAGAGAGGGGAAGTTGAATGCCGCGGTCGAGGGCGTGGGCTCTGCAGGCAGAATCCTTGGATTTGAATCCCTTCTCTGCCACTCATTCGCTGTATGCCTAAAACAAACTGCTGACAATGTTGGGCTCCCTTTCTCAGTTCCCTAATCCTTCTGTTCACTTCAGTCGCTCAGGCACGTCCGATTCTTTGCAACCCCATGAACGGTAGCCCTCCAGGTTCCTCCATCCAGGGGATTCTCCCAGCAAGCATACTGGAGTGGATTGCCATGCCCTCCTGCAGGGGATCTTCCTGACCCAGGAGCTGAGCCCACGTCTTTTGCAACTCCTGCATTGGCAGGCGAGTTCTTTCCTACCAGCACCACCTGGGAAGCCCTTCAGGCCTGGTACTTTTTGCTTTTCAGTGGGTAGCCTGTAATGAACCAGAAATTAACCTGAAATAACCAAGCTCCTCTGTCTTGGATAGGACTCAGTCTCCTTTGCAAGGGGCGGCAGCTGGCTCTGCCTGCTCTTTCAACCTTCCAGTTGTTGCTTCCCTTTTGGGCAGCCTTGGAGGTTTTCTCATGCGTGTACAATCCATCGATCAGCCAAAGGCTTCAGAGGCATTGATCCGAAGGCTTTAGGGCTGCCCCTGTGCTCTCTCCATTCTATTAACATGACCCCTGCCCCTCCCCAATCTCCAGTCACTTGAGCAGTTCAGACTCCACCCTCTGACTCTTCAGTCTCAAAGGATTGTGGCTTTCTTCTTGAGTCCCAGCCACCTCGTGGCCTGTCGGCTGCAGAGTGTTCTCAGTGGAAAGGTCCAATAAACGTGGGTCTCCCACACCCTGGCTCCCTTCTCTCGAGGGTCAGATCCCCTTCAGTCTGCCTGCTGTTGGCTCCTGTCCTGTGCGAGATGAGCGTGGCATAAACGATTCCACCGTTGCCACTGGAACTCTCCATTTTTCTTTTTGGTTGGGCTGGGTCTGTGTGGCTGCAGGCGGGCATCCTCTGACTGCAGTGACGGGGGGCTACCCCACTGAGGCGCGTGTCCTCCTCACTGCAGTGGCTTTTCTTGTTGCAGAGCACCAGCGTCAGGCGCGCTTGCTCAGTGGCTGTGGTACGTGGGCTTTGTTGCCTCATGGCATGAGGAATCTTCCTGAACTAGGGGTCGAACCCATATCACCTGCATTGGCAAGAGGATTCTTATCCACTGCACCACCAGGGAAGTCCTTTGACTCCTTCTTCTTCTTTTTTCAATCCATATTCCCTCCTTGGGTTAGTTCATCCATCCTCATGGATAACCCATTTTCATTTCTTTTCTTTTAAATTAATTTTTACTGCTTTATAATGCTGTGTTAGTTTCTACTGTACAGTAAAGTGAATCAACCATATGTATACATATATCCCCTCTTTTTTGGATTTCCTTTCCATTCAGAGAGCACGGAGTGGAGTTCTCTTAGCTATACAGTAGGTCTTCATTAGTTATCTATTTTATACAAATTATAAATCATGCATATATGTCAATCCCAGTCTCCTAGTTCATTCCGCTCTCCCTTCTTTTCCCGCTTGGTGTTCATACAGTTCTCTATGTTTGTGTCTCTGTTTCTGTTTTGCAGATGAGATCATCTATATCATTTTTATAGATTCCACATATATGCATTAATATGTAATATTTATTTTTCTCTTTCTGACTTGGAGTCTGCATGACAGACTCTAGGTCATCCAAGTCTCTGCAGATGACCCAATTTCATTCCTTTTTTCATGGCTGAGTAACATTCTATTGTCCATCTTCATTTCTCACAAGCTGACTATGTGATGATGATTCCCAAGGTTTTCTTTCTACCCTCTGAAATCTGCATAGATAGGAAAATAAAGATAGAGCAATGGGCCTTAAAGATGTAGAAGCTGGAGCTGAAGAAGAAGTGCTAGCAGGCAACATGGCAAAGTTTTCAGAAAAGGAAAGCGAAACAAGGACTGACTCTAGTGTTATAGAGATGCATTATCTTTTCTTTTAAATTAATTTTTATTGCTTTATAATAAGGCAGAGGAGCATGTTCAGGAGGAGAACATGCTTGAAGGAGAGATAATGGGCCAACCGTGGGCCAGTGGTCTTGTCTTGTTCTCCCTATCCTGAGAACCTAGCACAGCACACGGGCTGTAGTAGGTGGTCAATAAACCTTTGTTAAACAGTAAATGAATAAACTTCAATTTATACTAGCAGATTCCTTGAAGAGCTCTGCAGTATGTCCTGAATCCTCTTAAAGTTGCTTCACCACAGACTTTGAAAACACCCTAGGCTTTATCTCTATGCTGCAAGACCAATGCCAGGCAGAGGAAACAATGATCTAGTCCACAGATTACCCTGTGGCTCCTGTTTTAATTTCCAAAGATAAATGTTATCTCTGTTAGGTCATGAGTTCTGCCTCTACTGCAGGTGTTAGCTTCTGAAAATATTGTCTGAGCTCAGCTCCCTGGTGAGAAATACAAATCCTGGGAAATTGCAACCCGGGTTTCTTTTATGATGGTCACTAATGGTCTGCAATCAAGGCACACCTGTTAGAGGCAAAAACAACAATTGACTTGTTTGCTTGACGTGCATATAATTTATCAACAGCCTGATTATTCACTCTCTCTCAAGGTATTATCCAGAGAAATATATGTAGGAAAAGAGTGGGGAAAAGTCCACTGACCTAGTTTCACTAGGCAGTATGGACTTACCACGGCTGTGGAGTCAAAGAATCCCAAGTATGAAAGCCCACTGTTGCTAATGAGCCATAGTCATGGTTAAAAATCCTATTCTCACATAATAGGAAATTATAATCACACCTGCCGTTCAGGACTGATAATAAGGATTATGTAAGTCAGCCGCCTCTCAATGCCTCCCATAACAGATGTGCAATGCCTTTTCATTTCAGCCTCATTTTGCTATTTTCTAGGAATTCTGTTAATCTCCCACCTGATCGATCTTGACACTTATGTCAGTGATCAGATTTTGAAGATCTGGGACCACGTGTGTTCTACATCCCTTTTGACATCATTGGTCCTACAGCACAGAGATAAAAGCCTCGGGTGTTTAAAAAATCTGTGAAGCAACTTTAAGAGGATTCAGGACACAGTGCAGAGCCCTTCAAGGAATCTGCTAGTGTAAATCACAGTTCATTTATTGGTTAACAAAGGTTTATTGAACACCTACTACAGCACAGGTAGGATAATCATTGACATCGCAGCTGCTGCTGCTGCTGCTAAGTTGCTTTAGTCGTGTCCAACTCTGTGCAACTCCATAGACAGCAGCCCACCAGGCTCCTCTGTCCCTGGGATTCTCCAGGCAAGAATACTGGAGTGGGTTGCCATTTCCTTCTCCCTTGACGTTGCAGAGTTGAGTTCAAATCCTGCCTCAACCACTTATTGGTTGTGTGACTTTGGGCAAGTTGCCTGCCTAAGTTCTCCAAGACTTAATTTCCATATCTATAAAATGGGCTAATGGTACCTACCTCGTAGAGCTACTGGGAAAACCAAAGGAGACACTAGATGTGAAGTACTTGGGACCATGGCTGGTGCATGGTAACTGCTGAGATATGATGGTTGCTATTATTTAAAAATATTTGCCTGTAGACTAATTGATAGGCTATGGGTTTAGTTAAAGTAAGGAGGTGGTGATGGTGATGATGTGTGGAAAAGAGGAAAAACACTTTCCCCACAGTGACTATATTTAGCAACAAAGCTCTCCAATTCTTTTGTCACGAAAGGATTTTGTTTTGCTCAGAGCCCCTTTGAGTCTCATAATAATGCTTATATATAGCGCCTTTTGTCTCAGAATCTTGGAGCAGTCTTGAAACCAAAGCAACAAGAGCTGGATGGTTGCAAAGATGAAGGCAACAATTTGCTTTTGTTTTTGGAAAAGCTCTTCTAACTTTGCTGGTTTTCAACTTGGCAGCTGGATGTGAACATGTAAGTGTATGTGACCTGGGTCCATGGCAAACCACGGACAATCCGCGGTGGCAGCTGCTTGTAGCTTGGCTCTTGAAGATGGAGTGACATGCACCTCTTGATGTTTTGAAGGAAGAAAATAAGAGAAGGATGAGCAGAAGGAGGAGGCAAAAACTTTACTGAGTGCCTATGAGTAGCCAGGAATGTTACACATGCTAGATCATTGAATCCCAACAACTGCTAGCATTTACAGATGAACGAGGAAGCTCAGTGAGGTCAATACTTTATCCAAGGTCACACAGCAATTAAATGCAGAAAGAAGTTCCAGAATCTGTTCCTTCATAAAACCCACACTCCTATCACATTACCACACTGCTCCCTCTTTTCTTTAAGGATGTTTGCCTTAACCTTCAAAAAGCATGGAGTGGGAGGAAGGAGGAAAGCTCCACATCACTGAGAGAGTTTGGGAGTGTCAGATCCCGTGTGCAATGTGGGGAGTGGAACAAAGAGGAGAGATGGTCTGCAGAGAAGTTCTGAGGAAGCAAACACCAAGTATCCTAGAATTTAGTAAATTCTAAGACCCCTGGTGGCTCAGATGGTAAAGAATCTTCCCACAATGTGGAAGACCAGGGTTCAGTCCCAGGGTTGGGAAGACCCTCTGGAGAAGAGAACGGCAACCCACTCCAGTATCCTTGCCTAGAGAATTCCATGGACAGAGGAGCCTTGCAAACTGCAGTCCACAGGGCTACAAAGAGTCAGATGCAACCAAGTGACTAACACACACAAGGCTCCATCAGTTGTAAGACAACCCATTATTTCATGTGCTACTAATAAGGAAAAAATAAAACCAACACCAGTTACAATGGCATTGATCAGTTATAGGACACACTCTGATTTTAGAGACTTTTCACATTTTAAAATGTGAAAGCCTTGCTTGTTAGAATTGATACAAGATGTCATTTATCAGGGTCAGTTCCTCTCCCACATTAGCTAAAGTTTAATGCAGAGTACAAGGACCATTCCAGGTATTTTAAGCACAAAGGGATTTAATATAGGGAGTTAGGTACTTATAAAATTGCTGAAGGGCTAGACTAGTGGACATTAGTGAGTGTACCTCAGAACTGCTTTACCTGGGAAGCCACTAGCTCTGCTACAATCAAAAAGAGGAAGAACGAGGAGGCTGCGTGGGGACTAGAGAGTTCAGGAACTCTGCCGGAGTTCTAGCCACTTGCACAGAACACGGCTCACCACTCTCACTTCCAATAGCAAGTTTGGGAGAGGGTTCCTCAAACCACCCTTAGCTTTTCTTTAAATTACTTATTTTAATTGGAGGCTAATTACTTTACAATATTGTGGTTGGTTTTGCCATACACTGACATGAATCAGCCATGGGTGTACATGTGTCCCCCATCCCCAAATCCCCTCCCATCTTCCTCCCCATCCCATCCCTCTGGGTTGTCCCAGTGCACTGGCTTTAAGTGCTCTGTTTCATGCATTGAACTTGGACTGGTCATTTATTTCACATATGATAATATACATGCTATTTTCTCAAATCATCCCACCCTCGCCTTCTCCCACAGAGTCCAAAAGTCTGTTCTTCATATCTGTGTCTCTTGCTTTCTCGTGAATAGGGTCATTGTTACCATCTTTCTAAATTTCGTATATGTGCGTTAATATACTGTATTGGTGTTTTTCTTTCTGACTCACTTCACTCTGTATAATGGGCTCCAGTTTCATCCACCTCATTAGGACTGATTCAAATGTGTTCTTTTTAATAGCTGAGTAGTATTCCATTGTGTATATGTACCACAGCTTTCTTATCCATTTGTCTGCTGATGGACATCTAGGTTGCTTCCATATCCTAACCATCGTAAACAGTATTTCAGTGAACATTGGGGTACATATGTCTCTTTCAATTCTGGTTTCTTTGGTGTGTATGCCCAACAGTGGGATTGCTGGGTCATATGGCAGTTCTATTTCCAGTTTTTTAAGGAATCTCCACACTGTTCTCCATAGTGGTTATACTAGTTTGCATTCCCACCAACAGTGTAAGAGGGTTCCCATTTCTCCACACTCTCTCCAGCATTCATTGTTTGTAGACTTTTTGATGGCAGCCATTCTGACTGGTGTGAGATGGTACCTCATTGTGGTTTTGATTTGCATTTCTCTGATAATGAGTGATGTTAAATTGTTTCAGATGCACTCACAATTGCACCCACCACCCATCACCCAGGAAGCTCCTACTGCCACCAACATAACTGCCTTCTGACACGCATAGCATTGCACACGTGGCACCGGAACACTGCTGCAGAAAAATCCCAAGACTCCATGACTATATTGACACTTCACTTTGCCTCTAAATCTTCCTTGAGGAATCTCATGGGAGGAACCTAATTTACATCCAGAATCCTAAGCACTAGAATGCCTGGGAAACACAGCTTTTAGACTTGCAGCCTCGGCAGCAGGAAATGACAGTAGAAGGCAGTAGAACCGTGTGTGAGTCTCAGTACCATATCTGCCACTCTTCCCAACAAGTGGACAGAAAGCAACCCATCTGCTGGCCACTCACATCATCCCCAGCTCAGGGAATTTCACCAGCACAGTGTGAAACATTTCAATCACTCTCAGAGGCTCACGCATTAAATTTTTCTGTGCCATTAATCTCTCAAACCTTGGGGAAGACAAATAACTATGGCATCTTTAAAACCTGCTCAGGAGATATAAACACACGAAATGATGAATGGTTGGTGCACTGCATGGAGAGCAATTAAATGTTTGGTCTTCTGGATCAGTCTAAACCTTGGCTTAAAGCCCAAATGTATCACTCACTAGCTGTGTGACCTTGAGTCAGTTACTTACCTTCTCTGAGCTTTAATTTCTTTATCTCTGTAGTCGGGGGAGGGATAATATCAAACTCCAAGGGTTATTGTGAAGGCTTCTTGAAATGTTTGTAAATTATTACACAATTCCTGGAAAGTGCTTAAAATTTAATAAATGGACACTGCCATCATCATTATCATTATCATCATCAATGTCATCATTATTAGGATGAAGGAAAGGAGAAGGAAACATTTTCCCAGGACTTTAAAGCCTCATTCACCCACTTCTGACCTCAATATGTTAGTCGCTCAGTCGTGTCGACTCTTTGCAACCCCATGGACTGTAGCCCTCCAGGCTCCTCTGTCCATGGGGTTCTCCAGGCAAGAATACTGGAGTGGGTTCCCATTTCCTTCCCAGGGGATCTTCCTGACCCAGGGGTTGAACCGTGGCTCCTGCATTGACAGACAGCTTCTTTACCACTGAGCCACTAGGGAAGCCTGTAATTGTTGATTATTGTATCATTAACTCCAAAGGAACCCATCTCTTCTGTTGTGAACGTTGCTAGATTCGTTAAGCTGAGTAACCAGGTCAGTGTTACCGTGCCTGTGAGGCCTTGCAGAACAGTGTGCTCTCCCTGCCCGCTCAGTGCACGGAGTCTAAGTGCCACCATATTATCTCATTACATTTTCTAAGGGTCAGCAGCTATGGTTGAAACCAAGATGGATTTAGAGTCAGCCAGCCTTATCAGCCGCCACTAGCAGTACACCTTGAGCAAATCATTTCATTTCTCTGGGATTTTGTATCCTCATCTGGACACTGGGGATTATATTACCTACCTCTCAGAGTTACATGAGATAGTTTTCCCAGCATATAATAAATGCTCATAAAAATCATAGTTACTAGAATTTGTAATCATGTCTATAATCATGTCTGGATTATAAATCTGTAAGGATACTGTAGATTGTATCATTGTATCAACCACTGTACCACGTGGTTGGCATGTGGTAAGTGCTCAAAAGTCCTTGCTAAAATGGAAATAGGGGCTCTGGACCCCTGGGATGAGATCAAAAGGGGATGGAGGAGTAGGAACCTGGGCCAGGGCACACAGAAGACTTCTGAACATAGTCTGTTCCTCACTCCTCTCCCTTTTCCCTCCCCCCAGGAGGTAATAATTGCTTGGGTTGTTGTTAGGATGCCTACACTGAGCAAGGACACCCTAGCAGCTTTGTTTCATGAAGATCAAAGCCCTTCTCAGACACAACCTCATCTACCTCTCATTGGCCTTGGGAGGTGTGGAACTGGTTGGTCCAGGATAATTGCATCCATTCTACAGATGAAAACAACAAGGGCAAGGACTCATCAACTGACTCACTGTTAGGTCCAGCATCTGCTGAAGCCTGCCAGGGCAGTGTTGCTTGCTAATAATATTCATGCTTGTTTGAACTTCACAGACTGAGCTTCTGTTATGATTTAGCTACTACCAATCTCCTCTCCCTTTCCAAAAGTTCCCTGTATTATTGTTTCCCGTCTGTGTCTTTATATTCATGTTACCAGGGTTGGAGAGTGCCTGGAAATAAAGGAGGGCACTCCAGAGCCTGACCATGTGGCTAATCAACACAGATGCCATGGATAGATTTTCAGCTGGCCTGCTCTTGCCAGCGGATAAGGCAGTGGCACCCCACTCCAGTACTCTTGCCTGGAAAATCCCATGGACAGAGGAGCCTGGTAGGCTGTAGTCCATGGGGTTGCTAAGAGTTGGACACGACTGAAGCGACTTAGCAGCCAGCAGCAGCAGCTCTTGCCAGGCAGGAGGAAAAAAATTTATTCATCAGGCTGAACCCACTCATGACTCACCTTGCTTTATCTACCATGATCCATTGTCCAGGAATCTCTTTACCCAACTAAAAGCCAGCATCTTCCATAAATCTCTATGAGAGCATTGAAATTATTTCCTTCTGAGAAGTATCCTCATGTACTGAGGCTACGCATAAAGGGGAAGTAAAAGAAAAAAAATATTGGAAGCTGGAAGTAGATTCAGGTGGCCTAGAATCATGTAAAGTCTTTGATTTTTTTTTTCCTCTTTAAAAACGGAGATAGTGCATGTGAAAAAGCGCAGTGCCTAATACATAGTATGACCTCAGTAAACAATCTTTATATTGGAAACCCCAGAGTTCCCAGAGGTTAGTCCAGCTCCTGGGCACACATGATGTGAAGAGCCGACTCACTGGAAAAAAATTCTGATGGTGGGAAAGATTGAGGGCAGAAGGAGAAGGGGATGATTTTAGCATGACAGAGGATAACATGGTTGGATGGCATTACCAACTCAATGGACATGAGTAGTCCATGGAGTCGCAAAGAGTCATATATGACTTGGTGAATGAACAACAAACATTTGTTTGGATGGTATAGACATTTTTGAATATATGGCAGGACTGTACTCATGAACTCTCAAGTTCAATTCTTAAATCCTAAAGCCCAGACCCACTGAGTCCTCATGGGTCATCTTCTGCAGAACCCTGATCTTGATCCCAAGGTATCAATGCATAAACACCCTTTGAGGGCTCCTGCGTCCCAGGGCTGTAACCGCACCTACAGTAGACACACAGTCGGACACACAGTCTCGGTGATCGCAGTGGGCACTGATGTCCTGCCACGCACCGGGAGGACATCTCAGCATGTGTGGGTGGTGTCCAAGATGTTGTCAGTTGCCTTGGCACATGGTTGCATCTGAGCATTGTTTAACAGCACGTCATCTGAGTGAGGGTGAGGGAGCCACAAGCTGCAGAATAAACATATTCCATTCTCACCTTGGAATACTCCAGGCCCTGTTGATTTAAGTGTGTTTTCAACCTGGTGTGAAAGAAGGGACACTTTGCACATGTGTGGTGAGGTTAGGGGAACATGGTGATGGTGTGACAAATAAATCCTGTTCCAAAACTCCTTAGTGTGTGTGTATATGTGTGAACATGTGTATGTGTGCATACATTTGTATGTATGTATGTGTGTCTATGTGCATGCATGCACATATATGTATATATGTGTGTGCATGTGTATGCACATGTGTATGACTGTGTGTGCATATGTAGACTATCTTTCTCTCAATGGATTTTGGCCGCAGATTCTTGCTGGGGAATTCCACACCCATGAGATGTGTGAATCTTGAGACCTCTTTGCTGATAAGTATTCATTGAGTGCTCACCTTGTGCATGAGTTTCCATCAGAGTCTCCACAAGAAGCAGATGACACATTTAAAACAGAGTTTATCTGCAGAGGGTTTATTTGCAATGAGACTACTGGCAGAAGTGTGAGGGTGGAGACCATGGGGACGGAGCAGTAACCTTGGCACAGCAGTGGTCCTGGGCTTATCAGCTGTAGGTCTGAGGCACAGAGGGAGGGGGTTGTCACTGCAAGCCAGAGAGGAGGGCCAGGCGGCAGGGGCCTTCAGCCGAGGGCCCAGCCGACTGCAGGGGACCTTGCCAACCGGGACTGGGGGGAATACGTACTTTCAGTAACATCTCTCTTTCCTTCCGTTCCTCTGTGGGGTTCCCTATGGGCCAAATCCACCAGGAGGCTGGAGCACAGGAACCTGGTAGTGGCTTGGACAGCTCAACCTCTAGGGGGTGGAGGGCAGGCTGGAGGAGCATCTGGAGCACGTGAGGGTATCTGGAGGGGCAAATGCACCTCAACTGGCAAAATACTGCACTGTCCAGTGGTCAGGGATTCCAGGTTCTGTGAGGCCCGAAGTTCACACAATTTTGGGAGTCTGCTTAAAGAAAATCATACAAAAATATCTTACCTTGGCAAAAAACAACAAAACAAAAACCCACTAAAATGGTTAACAGAAGGCTTTGGATGAGACATGTGCTTAAGCCTCACTAGTTTCACTGTAGATCTCCCTCTGCCTAAGACTTTGGGGAGATTGACCTAGAACAGCATCGCTGCCCTCAATAAGCTTACTGTCTCACGGATGTGGATTCCGGGAGGCTTAGACACCTGATTAGAATTACAAAGCAAACTGTGGCCTAAGAGCATTACGGATGGAATACACAGATTAGGTAGGCATGGATACAGGCTTTGACAGACAGGATTTAGACTCGTGGCCATGAGTGGAGAGAATACTCCTCTCTGCTGTTTATTGAGCATCTACTACAGACGAAAGCACTGTCTCTAGGTCATCTCATTTAATCCTGACAAAAACAAGATATTGAGACTCCTAAGGGTTAAGTCATTTCGTTATATCCAACTCTTTTCCACACATTATTTAATAAATCAAGGTACTGCGAACACGGGCGGTATTTATTTCGGTTCCTAGGGCTTCGACAGGGACAGCCTCTGACCGGAAGAACCGACTCAGAGGCTGTAGGCCGCATTTCCCAGAGGCCCACGGGGGCCGCGCCTACGCGATCTCGCTCTGCCAGTGAAAGACTCCATTTCCCAGCAGGCAGTGCGAGGGCCGGCCCGCGGCTCCCGGCATTCCTGGGGAGCCGGCGCGGGCTCCGCCCACCCCGCGCGTTCCCGCTCGCCCCGCCCCTCCGTCGCGCCTGAGCCAATGGGAAGGCTCCATACTGCAGGGTGTGAAGGGGCCGGCGCCGCCGCAGAGTCGCGAGTCGGCGAAAGCGGCGGGAAGTTCGTACTGGGCGGAAGGCGACGGTCGGCGGCTTGGGGTAGGGCGACCGCGCGCCGAGCGGGCCGAGGGCGCCAGCGCCGAGCGCGGGCCGCGGAGGGCGCGGCCGGGGAGCCGGGCTCGCCTGGGCGGCCGGGCGGCGTCGAGGGCTGCGGGCGGGCGGCGCGGCGTCCTCTCCGGCCCGGGCTCCCTGCGGCCCCGCTGCGGCCTTGGGATTCCCGCACCCGCCGGGCCGGTCCCCGAGGCTCAGCGCCCCGCTGAGGGCGGCACGTAGGCCGGTCGGACTCGCGCCGCGTCCTGGGAGCTCGGGCCGGGTCTGGGCGATGGGCCCTGTAAGGCCCGCCCGGGTCCTTCCGCCCTCGCGGAGCCCACACTCTGCAGGGGAAACGGACTAGCAGCAGATGGGACCATTTGCGGATGCTGAACGTCTCCCTAGTAATAGGTTAGGCTACGGCGAGCATCCCGGAGGAGGGGACGCTGGTCCTGAGACCTGAGGTGGGGGAAGGAGCCTGCTCCCCAGAGGGCAGCGTCCCAGGCGTTTCTAACCTGTCAGTGTCCGGCCGAGGCCGGGTGCGAGCTTGCTGGCGCTTGACCGCACGGTTCAAGGCTGTGAAGCTCCTTTGGAGACTTTTACGAGAGATTTTAGCATCCTTCTGACGGTTTTTTGTTGCCCCTCCGTAGCTACGGGGTGGCACCCTTTGCGGATATAGCCGTATTCGAGGGCAGCGAGTCGTTCTTCTTCTGTCGAAATAATTTTTGGCTCTGGTGTCAAAACTCATAGGCGATTTATTTAAATCAGACAAAAACGCACCAGGGTCTTTGGGTTGAGGGAGAGGGAGGAAGGGGACGCAGGCAGTAGACCACCCATTTTTCACGCTCTCTCTCTCTTTCTTGCTTTGTGTTAACTCTTCCTTTCCCCTCCCCATCTCCCTTTCTTGGAACAACTTGGAAATAACCAGTTTTGCTATTGGGAGGGTGGTGCGTTTAAGGAACTGTTGAGGAGCCTCATTAATTACCGTTTTTTCATTCCTTTCTTTTTTTAACTGCAGTTGCCCATCTGTGGAGTCTGAAATTTGCAAGAGTTAAAAATAAATGTAGGGCAGCATTTGTTTTTAAGAGTTCAGAACAAAGGCACTTTACTTTTCATGACATGCTGAGTGTGATACTTTTGGGGAAGAATTTAATCTACAGTTTTAAAGAAGTTTCAAAGGCCAGCAGGGGTTCTTTATGTTGTTGTTTAGTCCCTCAGTTGTGTCCGACTCTTTGTGACCCCCATGGACTGTAGCTCCCCAGGCTCCTCTGTCCGTGGGATTTCCCAGGCGAGTATACTGGAGTGGGTTGGGTTGCCATTTTCTCCTCCAAGATAAGATGATGTTCATCAGCTGTCTGTAGAAGGGAATTCAGTAGTCACTTAACACAAGCTTCTCTGCTGAAGCTGCTACAGGTGCTGTTCTCTGCGCATGTCAACATTGCTCATCAGATTCTGGGATAATAATAGTAACACAGCTTGAATCTAGCGACAGTAAACTTGTGTTAAGCATTACTGTCCATTTATTATATTAGTATCTAGTACAAAAGGGTTTCCAGGTGGGTCAGTGGTAAAGAATCCTCCTGCCAAGTAGGACTAGGCACAGATTAGATCCCTGGTTCGGGAAGATCCCCTGGAGAAGGAAATGACAACTCACTCCAGTATTGTTGCCTGGGAAGTCCCATAGACAGAGGAGCCTGGTGGGCTACAGTCCATGGGGTCGCAAAGAGTCAGACACGACTTGGGGACTAAACAGCAACAACAGTAGTGCAAATACTAGGTTTAGAGTGTAATGGCATATGTTAAGCACTGCAAAAATTGTGAGAGGATATTTGTTAAAAAAACGAGAAAATGGAAGAATGGGACATTTGTAGAACCTGGCATATAAGTTAGTAAGTGCCCAGGAAACGGTTGTGTGGAAAGCTTATGCTAAGTTTTATTCCAGGGTGCTAGTTGTGTATTTTAAAATTAATAGTAGTGCATTCAAAATGTTGACAGACCCTAAAATTAAATTTATTAAATAGGCCAGACTTTTTTTGAGAGCTAATGTGAAATAATAATAATAAATATGTAAGTGAATGTCCCAGATATCTTGGAAAGAAAAATACAATTTTTATTTTGACAACTATATACATATTTTTCCTTAAAGCCATTCCTAAGAAGATACGATGCTATGAATAGAATTTTGGTTTAAAAAAATAAAACCTTGAAAGTACTTTTAATTTGATCAATAAAACCTACTGGAAATGAGGCAGAGCTTAAAAATTTACCTTATACCAAAATGAAGGATGATTCCTGAGTTTATGCAAGTGTGCACATGCTAGTATCTTCATAGGTCAGGCATTGAACCTGATGGAAGTTAAGTGCTGCCTCTGTGTGTGTGTGGCTGAGGCTTTCGTGGAAATTGATCTTCGTGAGTTTTAAGAATGGATGGGTTACCGAATAGGCCGGGAGAATATTTTCCAGACTGGTAGCACATTTTGCGTATTTGCCGAGTTGACTTTTCAGAGTGAGCAGAGATGAACTTGTTTATTCACCAGATGTCCTGTATGTCAGGAACTGTACTCGGTGCAGAATCTGTTGTTGAGATTGTAGTGTCTTATCGAAGCAACTTTTCTTTTAAGCTAATAGAGGTTATTCTTTTGAACTTTGGTTATCTAGCACCCAGCACATGAGAAGTCAGGTGTGTATGGCACATTCGAAAAACTATACTGTTAGTGGTAAAATGTAGAAAATAGGAAATTTTTAATAAGAGTGTAAGGTTGATACTGGAAGAGTGATGGAATCCTGCTAAAGCATTTAGCTGGGTGGTGTAACCTAGATGTGCTTATAGTCTGTTATACATTTGGCCCTTTTGACCCAAATTCCTGTGAATATGTTCTTACTTGCCTTTATAAAGATGTTAAGGTTCATGTTGATGTATGGGGAAAACTACCACAATATTTTAATTAGCCTCCAATTAAAATTAATTAAAAAAGATGTAAAGAGGGCCATGCCCTTTAATATCTTGCCCCCTTAGCTTCTGAATGATATTTGAGTATCTAACATTCCACGGTTGTTTTGAACTTATTTCTTGCCATGCTCCATCTCTCCCAATGTCATCTTAAATCTTTGCACTCAAACTCAAGCGCATTCTACTCTTCTTTTCTGGGTGACATGTGGACAACACTTGAAGAAAGAAAAGCTCTCTGGAGTCTGGATAGGTATAAAATCTGCCCTTCCTCGTAATTGGAGTTTGATTAATCCTCACCGATAAACACTAATGACAGGAAACTACTTCTAGTTAACACTCATTGGTAAATTTATCAAGAATTTTATTAGCCACAGTGTCTTTGCCAGCACGGTTTGAATTGTTTGTCTGTTTAGTCTTCATGAAGGTGCGTGATTCTTTGCAGTTACTCCTTTCTCTCCATGGGTCTCTGACCCAAGAGAAAGGAACCATCTCCGATTTGAAAATGAGATGCTGTCCACACTGCCCAATGTTTGGGGTGAATATTAAACATACACATAGACTGAAGTGTTGATAAAGAAGCCATATATATTAAGTGGGAAGATACACTAGATGGAAGTCATGTAGTTAAGTTGCAGGGTTATTAACTTGAGATTTGGGAATGTTCTGGACCCATTTATCTTAACGGAGCTCAGTACCCTGTCTGAATGAGAACTGGAAAGCCAGTGGGCAGAGGGCAGCCCCATCCTTTTCTTTTCATGGCGTTATAGTTTCTTTCTGTGCATTTATTTAGTTTTCTCTTGGCAGACTACCGGTCTTGCTGCTGTTCACATCTGGGGCAGAGGGTCTCCTTTAGTGCTAGCTCCTTGTTTCGAGAATCCCAGAGAGGCTCCATTATCTCTGTCAGTCATATCCAACATTTTTTAAAAAGTCATGAAGTTAGAAACCTTAGCGCTAAGATAACTACAGCTTTATTTCAGATTAGTTGCTTTCCTCAGATTGTCTTACCAAGTATTAATAACAGCTGAACAAATGCTATTGTTTGATAATACTGTGTATGAATGCATTGTGATCACATGGTGTGTTAGAAAGTGCTATTAAGCCTTCAGTCTTCACAGACTGTCAGGAACATAGAAACAAACTTTTGCTGTTTCTGCTGGAATTGTTGCTTTTGTTCCACTTATTGCAATTTACTATTTAATATGGTAGCAGAGCTATCACTGTACAGATTATATCTAATTATGCATTCTTTATTAGAGGTAATAAGGAAAAAAGTCTTTTGGGAATCGGGAAAAGTTTTAGGTATTTATTTAAAAAAAAAAGCACCAAGGCCAGATTATAACATTTAAAGGGCTTAATCTTACTGATTTTACAGGCTTTTAGAAAATATTGTAGCAATTGTGACTTTCAAATGCGTTACTTCACATGTTGCAGCCCATGTGAAATGGTTCAGCCATTCTGGGGTTTAGTTTGACAGTTTCTTAAAAAGTTGAGCACACACCAAACACATGACCCAGCAGTTGCACTCCTGGGCATTTATCCTCAGAAAATAAAAACTTATGATCACATGAAGACCTGTATGTGAAGGTTCTGGTGGCTTCGTTTGTAAAAGCCAAAACCCAGAGACAGCCCCATGCATCCTTCAGTGGGTAGAAGGTTAAATAAAATGAGGTTTAGCCATATAATGGAACACGAAAAGGAGCAAACAAAACAAAAAAATCATAACAGAAAGGAGCGTACTACTGACACAGACAACAGGCCGGATGGGGTTTAAGGGCCCAGTACTGAGTGAAAAGAGGCAATCTCAGAAGGCTGTGTGAGTAGCATTCCATTATATAACGTTCCCGAAACGATAAAGTTATAGTAGTGGAGAAGAGCTCAGTTTGCCACAGTGAGGGTTGGGAGTACTATAGCGGGGTAGCCTGAGGGAGTTTCTTCGGGGGTGATTGAACAGTTTTGTGGCTTGGTCATTGTGACAGTTTTAATTATCTTTGCCTATGATGAGATGTCACAGGGTGCACACACACACACACACACACACACACACACACACGGTAAAGACTGGAGTTTGAATAAGTACTTAACGTTACTAACACTGTATCAGTGGGTTTCCTAATTTTGATCACTGTATTATGCTCCATGATGTTGGGTTGTAGGAATAAGTATATGTTTAATCCACTAAGAAACTGCAGACTTTCCCGGAGCTGTGTGTACCATCTTACAGTCCTGTCATCACTACGTGAGTGATCAGTTTCTCCACATTTTTACCAGCATTTGGTGTTAGCAGTACTGTTTATGTTAGCCGTTTTAATAGGTGTGTATTGGTATTTCAGAATGGCTTTAATTTGCCTTTTCCTAATGGCTAGTGATGGTCAACATCTTTCCATATGCTTGTCATTTGAAGTGGTTCAGAACAAGCCTCCACAAAATGTTTCACCATGGCAAGTGGATTACTTTGAGCCAAAGACAGTGAAGACCCAAAAGATTTGAGAGCTTTTTAGTTCCCCCTCAACTGCCAAATTAATTTAGATAAGGAGCCTGGTTCAGAGAGAGCTGTTACCAGAGATAACTTTTAACTGAAAGACCTAACTGTGTGGCATCTAATAACAAACATCTGATCATGTGTCTGAGTTACCTTCCTCCCCTTTGAAGTCCCAGCCCCCTCTCCCCTTCCTCTGCTCAGGATGGCATGTATGCCTCAGCGGCCTGCCCTGCCCTGCTCTTGGGTCCTATATTTTTATGGAGGTGCAATTGAATTTGTTTTTCTCCTGTGACTTTGTCTTAGGCCAATTTAATCAATACATTAGCAGAAGAACCTGGAATGAATGGTAGAGGGAATTTTTTTTTTCTCTCCCACACAGTCATATCTTACTTTGTTCAAATCTTCCTGTTTGCTAATTTGATTTCTTATTGTTGAACTTAGGGTATTCTTTATATACCAGATAAGTGATTTGTAAATGAATTTCTCAGTCTGTGGCTTGTTTTTTCTTCTCTTACAGTGTCTTCTGCAGCACAAAAGGTTTTAATTTTCATGAAGTCCAGCTTACCAATGTATGGATCGTTTCTGGTGTCATGCATGTCTCAGAACTCTTTACCGAACCATAGGTCAGGTGGATGTTCCAAGTTTTCTTCTAAGTGTTTAATAATTTTATGTCTTACATTTAGATTAGTGAATCCATTTTGGGTGAATTTTTGCATGGAGTATAACTTTTAGGTCTTTGTTCTTTTCTTTTCCTTTTGTTTACGGATGTCTGCTTGTTCCAGAACCATTTGTTGAAAAGACTATGCTTTCTCCATTGAGTTTTTTTTTTTTTAATCTTTATCAAAAATCAATTGACTGTAAACTGCAAACAAAATGAAGACATGAGGAAATGAATAAGCAATTAAGTATGAAAATTAACACAGATGTTTGAAAGTATAAAGACTCATGGCTTGAGTCTTGAAAAAAATATGTATAGATTTGAGAGGAAGAGGGAAAACATTTTAGAGAATAGCATGAGCAAATTTAGGGCCTAGAGAAAATAAAAACTGGCTATTTTGGGGTGTCATGGGAGTGAAGGGGAGGAGGATAATCCGTTCATGTTTCTAGGAAACCGCCGCCTAGTTTATAATCAGTTTATTGGCTGCTAGAAGGCACTGTAGGTTCTGGAGCAGGAAAAAGGATATAGTAGAAATAGTCTTCAAGAGAAGTTTTAGAGGGTATGGCAGTGATGGGGCTTCCCAGGTGGTGCTAGTGGTAAAGAACCTGCCTGCCAGTGCAGGACACATAAGAGACGCAGGTTTGATCGCTGGGTTGGGATGATCCCCTGGAGGAGGGCATGGCAACCCGCTCCAGAATTCTTGCCTGGAGAATCCCATGGACAGAGGAGCCTGGGGGGCTACAGTCCATGGGGTCACACAGAGTTGGACACAACTGAGCTACTAAGCTAGCAGTCAGGTTGCAGTGCTAGGTTAGTAGGAAGAGCGGGACACAGCCATGAGCCTGACAGTGTTGTTACTTTATAACAGTAAGTCCTTTGTGTTTCTTAGAAGGATTTTGGTAGATTTCAGACTTTTGCCACTTTTTCAGACTTTTGTCCTTAGTGATGGCTACTGAGAACTTGCTCGACTTTCTAACTCCTTCATATTAATGCTTCCTTCAGTAAGTTGTACGTGTTGGCTCATTGTTGACTTTGGATGACATTTCTTATCAGGCCTAAAAAGAGTCCAAGAGATGAGCAGCTGAAATGATAAAACATAAAGAGTTGATAAATTGGTCCAATGAGAAAAAGTTAATGGAATCTCTTTTATTTATCATGGCTAAGAGGAAACTCAGGGGTTATTTAATCAGAACGGCCTGATCCTTGTGTTTGAAGAACCCCACGGAGAGTGGTGATGACCAGCTGTTCTTCAGTCACCGAGGACTGAACAAGGACAGACAGCTCAGATGTAAGGATTAGGATTTTAGTCTGTGGAAGGAATTTCCAGGCAGTGAGAACATCAGACACTCCCTGCAGTGACGAAAGGGTCTTTAGAGAGGGAATAGGAAGCCTAGATGTAGCCTAGAGATATTTCCTTACAGTTGGGGATGTGACAGGTGACAGCCCCCGAGTCCTAATTTATTAATTTGTGACCAGAAATACTCAGTTTCTGTTTTCTTAACAGCCACTTCCTGTTCTTGATTTCTTTCCCTGAACAAATTATATTTCTTTTTCTGTTCACCTTTGGGAATCTCATTTGGTTTCTGCCTTCTCTTGTGCATTTAAAAGATTATCTTGGATGTAGATTAGACTTCTGTCATTTAAAAAAAATAGCTTCTCAACAAATATAACTTTTTTAATGTTAAACTGCTAAATATCCATGCATTCCTACTTTTTAATTTAGAACATGGAAAAGCATATCATCCCATTTTTATGAAACATCAGCAATGACTTGTCGAGCAAAGGATTTTACTGCATAAGAGATTACCGTGACGTGTATTAATGAAAGATTGGCAGTGTGAGAAGCTTTCGTGCAGTCACTTACTTGCTTTCAGAGCAGTTTTTCTCTTTGATTAAATTTTCTTAGTCTGATTCTTTTCTACAAGTCTAGATCTTTTCCCCACTGAAACGTTTAAATTGACCAAGACTGTTTCACTCATGATTGCAACCCTTCAGTATTAAAACGGATTTTTTTTTTTTTTTCTGAAGAGCAGGCTCTTACAGTGCTATGCAAGCTGCCCATTTAAAACTATCTTTGCTTGGCACCTATGCCCTAGTGACAGTTTGACCAACATGTGAGCAGGCACACTGCCATCCTGACAGATGGGCGTGTGTAGAGGCAGCCAAGAAACCATGTATCTGCATCTAGAGTATTTGTTAAGGGCAGGATTCCCAGTCGGGGATGTTCAAACGTCTGTCCGTCCTGAGCGTTCACGCCTCTGGATAAGGGGATGTCATCATTAATCTCAGCCTGTGACTGAGATTCCATGGGTACGTAAGAGCTTCTTGGCGCTTACAGAAGGTAGGCCTTTGGGGACAGTCAGGGTAATTGTCCTCTCTTTCATCCCAGGACTACTTCAAATAATCCTTTCCTTTTTTTCCCAGCCAACTTGGTTTGCAGTGAGGACAAAACTGTTCAGATATGGTCCTGATACTTCTAGAATATATGCGGTTGCATTTGTTTTCTAGAGTACAGAAGCTCTGGAGCCATAGGTATTTATGGTTTGGACAGCGATGTACCTAATTGGTTGGAGTCAGGTAGACCTGAGTTCACAGACTGAAGGCTGTGTGACACCAGGGTAACCTAATTTCACCATCACATCAAGGGGAAATCATAGCTGTCTCATAGGGTGGTTGTGAGAGTGACCGGTGAAACATGCGCAGCGTATTGCGTGGTGTAACGACGAGTTCCCTGTATGTATTCAGTAAGTGTGTATCGTCATCATCATTGCTGTAATATACTTGGGGGCATTTTTCTCTGGAGAGTTATCTGAAACAGGAAGTCTTTTTTCCACTCATTTCCTGTTAATACCATTCTTGAAAGTTATGTATTGGATATCATCACATTGTTTAGTGTATAATGGAATGCCTCCAATGACAGGGAGCTCACTACCTATAGAATAGGGTTATTCAGTCATGGGACCGGTGACATTATAGATGAGTTGTCCTTTGTGATGTGGGGTGGTTCCCTGAATTGTTGGGTGTTCACCATCCCCGGCCAGAGGGCGCAGAATTGTCCCTGTTTGAGAACCACTGCCCTCTCCTGTTCTTAATGAAGTATTGACGGTTAGTAAGTACTTTCTTTGAGTGGAAGTCTTTATTTTTCCTACCCAGTTCTGTCTTTTGGAGACGTGTAGGACAAGCTCAGTTCCTATTCTACATTATGGTCTTTCAGTACTTGAAGATGGTCAAGTATTTTCTCAGAAGACCATTTCTCAGTCTTCTTGAGTTGAAACATCATCTAGTTCATTAACTGTTTCTTACAAGTCTTGGTTTCCTGTCATTTCTCCACATTAGCGACTTTCCTTTGATTTCATTTTTTTCTTTTTCTTTTTAATGGTAGTGCTTAAAATTGAATGCAGTACTCCATGCAGCACTTGATTAAAAAAAATTGAGTTGCACCTCTTACTTTAGATACAACACTTTTCTATTAGGATAGGAAAGATTACCTTTCATTATCTACATACAATCAGCTGTATCCTTTTAATGACCACATGATCTGTTGAACCAAGAGTTGGGTAAAACCCTTAGATCTATTTAAGCCTTGTCTTTAGCCTGTTTTTATGCACTAGTTTTGGGGTTTAAGCATGATAACCTGCTTATCCTGTTAATTTTTCTTTTTTTGTTTTTTAATTTAGCTAACTGCAATCCAAATTCTTGGTAAACTGAAGTTTTCAGCTTAAAAGAACAAGTAGGTGATAATGATGCTATCAACTGAGATTGAAAACATGGGAGAAAGGTATATGTTTGTGTGTGGGCACGTATCCGTGTGCACGTGTCTGATAGGGGATGTGGGGACGGAAACCTGGGAATCATGATAATAAGAGGCAGCTGGACAAAAGGAGGCAACAGAGGAGACCAGGAAGGGGTGGGCCAAAACAAGTAGGGTGAAAATGAGTTTATCTTGGAAGCTGGAGAGACTGTGTGTTAAATACTGGGGTAGATCCTTGAATACGAAATGAATAGGACATAGTCTCTGCTTTCTGCTCCTGTTTTTATTTGCCCCATGGTTTAACTGTTCAGTTAATGGTATTACCTAGTCAGTTATTTGGAGAAGGAAATGGCAACCCACCCCAGTGTTCTTGCCTGGAGAATCCCAGGGATGGGGGAGCCTGGTGGGCTGCCGTCTGTGGGGTCGCACAGAGTCGGGCACGACTGATGTGACTTCGCAGCAGCAGCAGTCAGTTATGCCTGAAAACTTAGAGTTATTCTTTATTTTACATTTATACCCTCCCTGGTGGCTTAGACGGTAAAGAATCTGCCTTCAGTGTGGGAGACCTGGGTTCAATCCCTGGGTTGGGATCCCCTGGAGGAGGGCATGGCGACTCATTCCGTTATTCTGCCCTGAAAACTCTTGTGGACAGAGGAGCCCGGTGGGCTGCAGTCACAGAGTTGGACGTGACTGAGTGACTGAGCGCACACACATCTGAGATTCATTCATGTTGCGTATAGTATGTTGCGTGTGTTGGTAGTCGCTCTCTAATTCTGGTTCTACTACTGTATAATATGTGAGTGTTTTTGGTTATTTATTACTACCTAACACCAAACTTAGTGGGAGTTAAACAATAGCCATATTATTATGCTCATAGATTCCGCGGGTTAGGAATTCTGTTAGGACAGCTTGCCCTGTCGTTTTAGGGTTCCCTCACTCACCTGTATGGCGCTTTGGCCGGGATGTCATGAAGACCAGGACCATCTGGGAGTGTTGACTGGAGCACTTAATTTTTTTTTTTTTGAAAGTGGCCACTTGTTTTTCCGGTGGTATATCTAAAACGATTTGAATGGAGGCAAAGACTTCTACTTGAAACTTTACTTGCTTCTTTGCAGCTTTTGAGTAGATTGTTTGGCTAGTGTTCAGATACTGCTGCTGGAGAGGACGTGACGGGGTCGATGATCTTCCTTAACCAGGGCAACGCCATCGTCTGTGTCCAGAAGCAGAGATTTCCTTTAGACGGAGAGGTGGTCACTGGGACAGTGGTTGATCTAAAGGTGGCTGTGCCCTGGCTGCAGGTTCTCCACGAGGCCTTGGCTCTGCAAGCATGTGGACTGGGTTCCCACAGGAAGCTTGCCGAGAGTGACTCATCCTCAGGGGTCACACAGCATCACTTCCACTGTGCTCTGTTAGTTGAAATGGACGCAAGTCTGCCTGGATCAAGGACAAGGAACTTAGACCTCACATCTTTATGAAAGGTGTGTCAAAAATTCTGTGACAGTTTTTAAAAACCACCATAAATTGTAGACACAATTTATCCATTTTGTTGTAATTGTAGATGGATTTTGGAATAGTTTCTACTTTGGAGAAGTTTTGAATAATGCTGCTGAAATCATTCTTGTTCGTGTCTCCTGGCTCACATGTGTGTTCATTCTAGTTGAGTATACTGAGAGTAGAACTGCTGGTCCCAGTGTATCGGTATCTTCAGCTTTGATGGTTACTGCCAGTTTCTGAAGTGGTTATACCAGTTCACACTTCTGCCAGGAACACATTGCTCTTCAGCTTCACCTATGCTTAGTACTATCAGTTAAATATTACGTTGTCTTTTTTTTTTTTTAACCTGTGGTTGTGTTGAAGATCTCGGTGTGGTTTAGTTGACATTTTTTGTTAACTGGTGACTTGAGCACCTTTTCGTTTGCTATTAGCGTTTTAAATATCTTGTGTTATAAAGTGCCTATTCAAGTGTCATTTGCCCATTTTGAACAAATTGTGTTGTCTTTTTTTTCTTATTGAAATGTTGGAGTGTTTATGTATTCTGGATATGAAGTCTTTGTTGAAAATATGAATTGTAAAAATTTCTTTCCATCCTGTGGCTTGCCATTTCACTCTGTGTCTTTAGATGAACTGAGATTCTAAATTGTAATCAATTTCAGTTTACTAATCTTTTCCTTTTTGACTAGTGTTTTCCGTGTCTTGTTTACAGAGTTATGCTATTCTGTGGTTGTGAAGATACTTTCTTATGTTACCTTCAAGAAGTTTTATCATTTGGCCTTCCACATTTAGGCCTCAGTCTCCAGGAACTGAGTTTTTTGTGTGTGGTGAGGTAAGGGCCGTTCCCTTTTCTCCCCGGTTGCCTGTCTCCACAGCTAGTGGCAGGCAGCACGGGATCAGGTGAACACCAGCCTGGGCATTCTTGCATTGTCAGCCTTCATCTCCCTTTAGCGCGCCTTCTGAACTTGGGCACGTCATTAAAACCATCTGGCCTCAGCTTCACCTGCAGTGTGAAGGATCTAAATGAAATGTTTCTGGTCTTCCTCTGGCTGTGGTTCGTTGCATCATTCTGCCCAGTGTGCAGTTTTACTTAGGCCTGTAAGAATCTTCATGAGTCTGGTTTCCGGGACCTGTTGTGTCCCTGATCTCCCCCAGCTTAATGTGATCACCAGCAATGGTGAGCCTGCTGGCTAGATTTTCATCTAAGTTACTGGTGAAAGACGACTTTCTTGATCACGGTGGCACGTCCTTGCCCTGCACATGACCTTCTGATCTTGGACTGTGTAGCTTGCCAGGAGCTCATCGTCCTGTTTCAGTAAGTCATGGTTCAGGACATACTAATTGCATGCAGCCTTTCATTTTACTTGTCCTTCGGTTTCCTACTTGAACTTCTAAGAATCCCAGATAACAATGTAGAGTTTCAGGGATCAGCAGAAGTCATTCATGCTCGAATGAGTTCTGGTCTCAGTGAATTCTCTCTCCCGCGTGGCATTTTCTGCACATAGCCGTATGCGTACTAGTGCCCTTCAGTGGAGCAGTCGGGAACCACACTGGTGACATAGCAGAATCTACCTTTAGCCGGTTCCTCAGTCTTCTTGGTAGTCTGTGTTGGGGTGAGTTCTGTCCTTGACTCGGAAAGTATAGTTTCTTTATGCGGAATGTCATAACCCCTTCCTTTGTCACTCTTGATATCACATTTTCCCTCTTGTTAACTCTTTTTGTGTTTTTTGAAGCTTTATTGGGACTTCCCTTGCAGTTCAGTGGTTAAGACTGCACTCCCAGTGCAGGGGTATGGATTCGATCCCTGGTCGGGGAACTAAGATCCCACATGCCCCCTGGCATAGCCAAAAAAAAGGCATTATTGAGATACAGTTCAGTTATCATAAAGCTCACTCATTCAAAGGGTGATGTTCAGTGTTAGTATAGCCACAGGACTGTAACCATCACCGTAATCTAGTTTTAGAATGTTTTCGTCAACCCTGAGAGAACTCCCCCACCACCTGACTAGCAGTCAGTCTTTATTCTCTCCCATACGCCCCAGAACCCTGATGCATGCCGAGCGCTGTCCGACTCTTTGTGATCTCGTGGATTGTAACCCACCAGGCTCCTCCGTCCATGGGATTTTCCAGGCACTTGTGTGGGTTGCCATTTCCTCCTCAGGGAATCTTCCTCACCCAGGGGTGAAACCTGTGTCTCCTGCATATCCTACATCGGCAGGCAGATTCTTTACCACTGAACCACCTGGCAAGCACCCCTAGAGCCCTAAGAAACTGCTAGTCTGCTTTGTTTCTCTATAAATTTACCTATTTTCGAAATTTAACCTGATTGAAATCATACAGTGTGTGGTATTTTGTGAGTATCTGCTTTCGCCTAGCATGTTTTTAAAGTTTGTTTGTATTGTAGTGGAATCTATGCTTCATTTCTTTTTATTGCTGAATAAGATCCCAGTGTATGGATATGTCAGATTTATCCATTCATCCATCGAAGGACACTTGAGTTGTTTCCATTTGTGGACTATTATAAGTAATGCTGCTGTGACCATTTATGTGCAAGTTTTTTACATGTACACATGTTTTCACTTTTGCTGAGTGCATGCGATCCTTGGAACTTTCACTGGGTTAAATGGTAACTCTGTTTAACTTTTTAGGAATTGCCAAACTGCTTTCCAAAGTGACTGCATCTCTTTACATTTTTACTAGCAATTGTTTGAGGGTTCGGATCTCTAAATCTTCACCAGTTCTGGCGATTTTCTGTCTTTTTGTTTACATCCATGGTAGCATATGTGAAGTGGTATCTCATTGCAGTTTTGATTTTTATTCCTCTTAATGACTAATGGGGTCAGGTATCTTTTTGTGTGCTTCTTTGCCAGTTGTTTATCTGTTTTGGAGAAATGTCTATTTAAATCCTTTGGGTGTTTTTAAATTGGTTGCCTTTTTCTTACTGAGTTCATTAACGTTCCAACGTTCACCTTGAATCACCTTGATGTATTTGCAACTAGAAACATTTTCCCCTCGATTTTCCTTCCTTTATATTTCTTTCCTTTTGTTCAGGGACCATTTATTTTTCCTGAAGTGAGCAGGCAGGTCAAGAAGGTTCTCTAGCCCTTTTGCATTCTCTTGGCAACAGATTCCATTGGCAAAATATATAACTGTGAAATACCTTAGAATGGAAAATACACATCTCCTGGTTATTGTAATAGATCCTTTTGTATTTCTTCCTACTTCTAAAATGAACCATGCTTCTTCCCTTACAAACCGGTAGGTAAAGCTCTGGTTAAACTTTAATTCAGGTCATTTTAGTTAAGGGAAAAGGCCTGGAGACGTTGCTCCTTGTCTCAGTTCATAGTAGGTGGCCCTGACCATGGCTTCATTCAGCCTGCTGCTGCTGTTGCTAAGTCGCTCAGTCGTGTCTGACTCTGTGCGACTCCATAGATGGCAGCCCACCAGGCTCCCCTGTATCTGGGATTCTCTAGGCAAGAACACTGGAGTGGGTTGCCATTTCCTTCTCCAAAGCATGAAAGTGAAAAGTGAAAGGGAAGCCACTCAGTCGTGTCCGACTCTTAGCGACCCCGTGGACTGCAGCCTACCAGGCTCCTCCATCCGTGGGATTTTCCAGGCAAGAGTACTGGAGTGGGGTGCCATTGCCTTCTCCGTCATTCAGCCTAGTTTTAGGAAGTAGCTGTTGGTTTCTCACCAAGTGATATGTTAGACTCAAGGGATACTGGGGTGAGTAAGATAGACTCCCTGACTTCAGATTCTCATAAAATATACAAAAAAACCACAGCGTATATGCAGCTCATGATGATACAGTATCTCAGGCACTGTCAGAGGTGTGCAAGGAGGTGTAGTGTGGTGCTCTGAACTCCACTCAGTACTGAGACTTTCACTTTTCTTTTGCATGTAGATTTTTGAGTACTTGATTTTATATGGACCCCTCAGTAAGGAATGGAAACAAAAATGCCATCATCCAGATGCTGAGGTTGCAGAAGAAACTGACTTTAGAATCTTCAGCGTTTTTCACTGGAAATCTAGTAGATAGTCTCTTTGTACTATTTTTATACAGTATTTTCTTAACTATTTTATCATATATTCTGCACTAGTTTATCACATCAAGTTTTTCCAGCTGAAAACCACAACTAAAAGCTTTTTTCTGGCGAGTTCTACATTGGTTGTTTTGTTACTTTTGTTCTCCTGATCTTTTGAAGTCATCCTTCTTTTAACAGTAGGTTGCGTGTTTGTAGTAATGTGGGTATGTTTCTGTTTTGTCTTTTATACTATTTTTATGATGTTTATATTCTTAGTCATTAAAGTAAATATTTTACCACCTAAAAACTTTTAATTTGCAAATGATTCTGCAGTATGCACTCTCTCTCAGTGCTTCTGTTAATTAGCAAAAAAGGCATTTTTTTTTTACAAAAAACAATACTTGACATAGATATTTTTTGATTTTTAGCCCTGTTGACGCACTGTCCCTGGTTGTGAGGCCAGGAAAATATCCAGCGCTACTGGGGTTGAGTCAGAGGGACGGAGTGGCCAACTGGAAGGCTTCATTGTCAAGAGCAAAAGAAAAGCGAGAGGAGTGGCCCCGCGTCAGGAGCTGGCCCGGGTCACATGGGCCTGCGTCCTCCAGCTCAGCAGGCAGCCTCACAGGACGCCTCGAACCAGGTTCTCCAGGGCACAGAAGAATGAGACAAAGCACAGACAAAGCCAGGGTTGCTGCCATCCACAGGATACTTGGCTAGAATGAGTGACCACAGCTTCTTTACCAGTTGCCACTTGGTCTTTGTTCTTGTCTCCTCTCAGATAAGATTTGTTGAGATACCCAACTTAGAATCCCCCTACTTTCTAATTGCACCCAGTTTAGAGAAACTCTAGCTTCCCTGAGAAGTGAAAGTCGCTCGGTCGTGTCGACTCTTTGCGACCTCATGGACTATATAGTCTGTGGAATTCTCCAGGCCAGAATACTTGAGTGGGTAGCCTGTCCCTTCTCCAGTGGACCGTCTCGACCCAGGAATTGAACCCAGCTCTCCTGCGTTGTAGGCAGATTCTGTACCAACTGAGCCGTCAGGGAAGCTTCCCTCCTAGACCCTCCCCCAGCTTACCCAAGCAAAACCCAAATCCTGTCATAGATTCTTTTTTTCGGCTGCACTGGGTCTTCGTTGCTGTGGACAGGCTTTTCCCTGGTGGTGGACGGAGGCCGCCCTTCGCTGTGCTTGGGCTTTGCGTTGCATTGGCTTCTCACTGCAGAGTGCAGGCTCTAGGCCCACTAGCTCCAGTCTTTGCAGCGTGCCGGCTTTAGTTGCCTTCAGCATGTGGAATCTTCCTGGACCAGGAATTGAACCCATGTCTCCTGCACTGGCAGGCAGATTCCACTGTACCCCCAGGGAGTCCTTTACAGCATTCTCTTATCGGGATGCCCCCCTGTTCTGTGGGGTGTGTTCTTCAAGCTCACGGAACTAGAGGTGTGTTCTGGTGGTCTCTTGCTGAAAGGCAGACACCAGAGACAGAGCAATCTTAGCAACCGCAGTAACAAAAACCACAAGGGTGAAGTTTGACAATAAGAGATAGTTCTTCAAATTCCGAAGTGTGGAACACCAGCAAGGGAAAGAAAACAAAAATCAAAGAGGGAAGGTGGCGCTTGTCTGCTTAAGAGATTCAGAGTCGTGTCAGCCAGTTACAGTGACTGAAAAATCAACTGTAGGAAGACTTTTTTATTTTTTTGAGACAGTTGGGGATATTTGAACATTTATTTATTAAGTGATACTAAGGAATTGCTAATTTTGTTAGGTGTGACAGTGTTAATGTGGCTGTATTTTTAGAAAGTCCCTGTTAGAAGTAAACACTTCTAACATGAAATGATAGTGTGTTTGATGTGTGCGTTACAGGACTCTCGTGAGGGGCTGTGGATTGGGTATGCCAACTGGTGGTATGTGAGTAGTTGTTGAAACTGGGTGATGTGTACATAGGAGCTCATTATATCACTTTTCTACTTTGTATACATTTGATAATTGCTCTAAGTTTTTTTTAAAGGTTATTTGTATTTTTCCATGAATTTGCCTCTCTCTGTCATTTTGCCTCTTTTTCTGTTGGGTTTTTGTCTGTCTTATAATCTATAGGATTCTTTAATATGTACTGAGAAAATTAACGTTTTGTCACATATTCTCTAGATATTTCTCATTTGTCTTTTGAATTTGTTTATGGTGTTTTTAATCTGTGTAGAATTTTTATTTTGTCACATTTATCAATTTTCTTTAGGCCTGTGTGTTTTATTTTGTGTGTTGTATAGAAAACCCTTCTCTGGGATTCTGAGAAGTTTATTATGTTTTCATGCAGTATTTTTTAATGACTGTGGTCCTCTTCTGATTTACTTTGACTATTTGGTCACCTTAATTTCCTTTAGAGTATTTAGAAATAGTCTTCCTTGGAGCCCTGCTGCAAGAATGTAAGAGGAAGGATGTTATTTAGTCACTCCCATGGGGATTTAATAGTGAACGCCTGGAGAATTAACCGTGAACAAAGTTTGGTAGTTAATTTTGCACCACTCCCCCCCCCGCCCCCATAGCAGAACTAATGGGAAATCTATCATTTAACAAGATCGTCAAAGTGTGCTAAATGTTATTGTAAAAATTAGCAATATAGTTCAAAATTTCTAATTTTAGAAAAATTTCAGTGTTTTGTTTACATAAAGAAGCATTCCTTTTAGCTCTTTTTTGTAGAACTTATGGGTCAAGAAGCCAGGTGCCACCTCCCTTTGAATTTGGCATCTTCAAGCTTGTCCCTTTCTTTGAGTTGATGCTTTCGTCTGGGCAGAACAAGGAGTTTTCCAGGTATTACTGCAGTGTTCTGCACGGTTGATTCATGGAGACCTATTTGGGTCTTTGAACCACTGCATCAAAAGTTGGAAGGAGAAGTGCACAGTAGAAACTGCATGAAATTGTTCCTTTTGGGGGGAGGTGGTGGCAGTGAGGTATCTTGGGGTTGTGTTTTAAACTGTACCATTCTGTGTAGTTTCGGTTAAGTTCGGTTCTGCAGTTAGTGTTCCTCTTTTAGAACTTTTGGAAATCATTGAAAGGAAATAAAAGTTGAAGTACATCTGATACTGTATTTTAAACATTTTACTCACTGTACCAAATCTTTTATTAAAATATAAGGTTAACCACTGTTTTAATACAAGTTTAAAAAATCTGAATAGAAGGAAATTTTTCTCCTGTGAAGATAATCTACTTTATTTTTCTAAGTTAGAAGTTTGAGTCTTCACCTAGTTCTTTGCAGCTTACGTGTGAAAACACAACTAGTATGACAATTGCTTCTAAATATTATGTCATAGTCTTAAGTTTAGCTTAATGTTTCTTTGAGTTTAATGTTTAACGCTTAATATTTTTCAGGAATAACCCTATGAATTGATAGGATCGTTATCTATGGACGTTCACTTCTAAATTCACATGGTTTGTTGTGTTATATTTGACTCAGATAGTAAAGAATCTGGGTGCAATGTTGGAGACCTTGGTTCAGTCCCTGAGATGGGAAGATCCCCTGGAAGAGGGCATGGTGACCCACTCCATTATACTTGTCTGGAGAAGTCCATGGGGTCCCAAGGAGTTGGACACGACTGAGTGACTAGCATTAACTAACTTGTTGTTGTTGCTGAGGGTACCAGGACAGCTATGAATAGTTTTCATACTTGTATTGATGTGCCTGGTTCTCTGAGTGAAACTAGGAGATTGATTGAAAAGTGAAAGTTGCCCAGTCATGTTCGACTCTTTGCGACCCCACGGACTATACAGCCCATGACATTTTCCAGGCTGCAGTACTGCAATGGGTAGCCTTCCCCTTCTCCAGGGGATATCACCAGCCCACGGATTGAACCCAGGTCTTCCGCATTGCAGATGGATCCTTTACCAGCTGAGCCACAGGGGAAGCCCAGGAAATTGACTGACTGGAAGCCCAGGAGATTGACTGGGTGTCCCTCGCAGGAAGTCAGAGGAGACCTTTCTGCTTCTCACTAGTTTATGTTAAATGGCATTGGTAGTAACTCTGCATTTATTCCTGTGGTCATCTTCACAGTTCTGTCTCAACTAGGATTTGTGGGGATAAAATGAAGTAAATATATGAAAGAGACCCTGTTTATTGTTGGGAAGGGTATATAAACTCAAGCTTCTGTATTTTATTTTTCGTATGATTTCTTTGTACTCATTAGATGCATTAATCAACTTCTGATTAGCTGGCTCATTTGTAAGAGAACTGTCTTTAGATGTATTGCTTTCAAATTATTCTTGATATAATTTAGCAAAAGAGGTGATGAAGTTCTTTATTGACTGATTGTCTTCTACTTGATTTTATTCTTTGACTTATTGTAGACTGGCAGGAAGCCATTTATGCCAAATATGTAATTATTTCTTAATTTCAAATAAGTTTGAAATATGGATGAAGGTCTTTGGCCTGGGAAGGGATGGGAAAAAGGTGATTTGGGGCGACTCCTTCTGAATCATCCACTCACTACTTTATATTTTTTACCCAACTTCCAAAATGAAGGTGGCTTTTATTAAAATTTTCTGATGCAATAGAATTGTATGTAATAGAGCCCTTAATTGAAAATGATTGACTTAATGAGTAAAGGAAGATGTGCCAGAACACGGTTGACTTCTGTGTCCGTTGGTTCTGCATCTGCAGGTCAATCAGCTGTGAATTCAGCTCGCTGTGGATTAAAGATGCTCAAAAAAAATTTCCAGAAAATTCCAAAAGGTGAAACTTGCATTTGCCACGTGGACAGCTATTTACATACCATTTGCGTTGTGTTAGTTATTATAAATAATCTAAATACGATTTAAAGTGTATGAGAAGATGTGCACAGCATATATGCAAATATTGTGCCATTCTGTGTAAGGGACTTGAGTGGATTTTAGTTTCCAAGGGGGTCAAGGAACCAATCCCCTGAGGATACTAAGGGGTCCAGATCTGCTTCACAACTGCCTGTGCAGGATTAAAGCATAAGACCCTGGGGCTATTGTGAAATAGGGCCTTGAGTGTTTCAGAGTTCTACCTGCAATCATGATGTGTAGCCAGGATTGAGAATTACTGCCTCCCACAATGGGTAGTTACGTAATTTGAGTTTATACTTTTGAACTTCCTGCCACTCAGTGAAAAAGGGAAAACGAGAGTGTCATAGCTCTTAATAGCTTAAAAACTACCATCACTGGAAGAGGCACTTTTTCCCTGCCATGAAACTAATGAAGTTTGATCTTGTAGATGTCTGCACCTGCTCACTTTCTTTAATAAATAGTTTTTATCAAAGAATTCAGAAACATTCTTTACCTGGCGAGCTTTTTATTGATCCTTGTTTGAAGCGGATGGTCTGATATTAAATCCTAACTGTGATGGTGTTTCTGCTTGAAGCTAAGTGCAGCTTCTTGAAGCCAAAGGTTGCATTTTATTTGTGTTTATATTTGTATCCCCTAGCCCATTTTCCAGCACATATACTGGAGGTGTTTCATAAAGGCCTTTGGAATAAATGAGTTCAAATGTTTCATTTCCTGGTGAATTAGCTTGCCATAAGATAGAGCTTAGAAAATCTAGAGTAAGAGATGATTAGCATGTTTCCTAGACCATCTGTCACTAATATTGATTGTTTCGACTTGGCACTGGAGACTTGTTTTTTTGGGAGTGGATAGCTTGTATAAAATTTAAAAAAAAAAACATTGGAAAAACCTCCTGTTATCCTGTATCCCTCTCTCTGCTCGCTTAAAATCAGTTTTTAAAAACTTGTCATTCTCACTCGTCAGTAAGCATGAAGGCAGGCGTTGATTATTCCGGTAGCCACACTGTCCTCGTAACTGGTAGCAGTTTCTGCCTTGCCCCCTTCCAAGTGTGTTTGACGCGTCTACCAGAGTGATGCTTTGAAAACCTCAATCAGAGCACACCACTCCTCTGCTCCAAACCTTGGCGTGATTTCCCAGCTCACCGAGGTTCAAAGTCTGTGTCCTCACAGTGGCCTGTGTCCTGGCCCTCTTACGTGTCTAACGTCAGACAGTGCTCTCTCTACCTGCTGCCCCAGCCTCCTTGCTGTGCTGGGCAGGCCCTGGCCCTCGGCCTTTTTGCTTGTGGCTCCCTCGGCATGAGATGCTTTTCTTCTCTATCGCCGCCTGGCCGGCTTCCTTGCTTTACCTTCAAGTCTTTGCTTGTTGTTGTTTAGTTGCTAAGTCGTCTCCAACTTTTTTGATGCCATGGATTATAGCCCTCCAGCCTCCTCTGTCCATGGGATTTCCCAGGCAAGAATACCAGAATGGGTTGCCATTTCCTTCTCCGGGGGATCTTTCTGACCCAGGGCTCGAACCCACATTCCCTGCATTGCAGGCAGATTCTTTACCACCAAGCCACCTGGGAAGCACCAGCCTTTGCTTAAATGTCTCTTTCTTGTGCGCCTTTACCAGATCACGTTTCAGTTTCAGCCCCAGCTCCCCCACCCCACCCCTGATTCCTCCTTTATTATTTTTTCTGTTAGTACTTGACACCATTGGACATAGTACATGTTTCATATTTGAAAAAAAAATCTCTCTCTCTGTCCTCAAATAATATATAAGCTCAGTGAGGGCAGGATTTTTGTTTCATTTGCCTACTGCTTTATTTCCACCTGCTAGAGCAGTTCCTGGCCCAGAGTGTATGCTCAGTAAATATTTGTTGAGCAAATGAATTAATGAAGCAGACACTATATATTGTAATAATATAGACTTCTGTGGGGTTCAGTGTTATTTTTATTTTAAGTTTTAAAGGAGGCCTAGCATAGTAAAGTTTTGTATTTCCTGTCCCAGAGTTGCAACCACTTACTGTAGTAGCGCTACCACATGACGTGTGTATGTTAAAGGGGGGATAAGGTCTGGTCCTGGTCTGTTCTGTTAAAAAGTGAATTTCGACCCTTTATAAAGCCAGTCCTACCTTGAGGTGACTTTAATGACAAAGGCACTTAAGGTTTTAGATTTATATCAAGTTTAGCTTATAGATGAAATAAACTTTGAGGATGGAATAATTCACATTAGCCAGAAATATTTTAAAAATGTAAAAATTTTGGTGAGACATTGGTCAGTGGGAGAATTCTTGACTTGGGTAGACAGAGTATGATTTTCCTCCTGACTGATCTGAAGGATTATGAATCAAGATGGAAGTGTAATACCTGGTCCTAGTACCATGCTTACCCTTTTGCTAAAGTCAGAGGAGTCTTCACAGTGGCCCCTGGGGCGCCCCCTGACCAGTTGCTCCCGTGCTCCTTCTCTGCCTTCTCCTCTCCTTTGCCCACTGCACACCAGCCACCTGGCACCGTTGCTCCTCTCTGCTTGCATGGCGCACTCCTCGCTTGGGGGCTTTGCGCCGCTCAGCCCTCTGCCCAGATACTCACGGCCAGCGCTCTCACCCCACTTCTGTCCTTGCTCAGAGCTCACCTTCTCAGGGGGCTGACGGCGACCTCTGCCGACACCACACGCTGCCACCACCACGTGCTCTCCCTGGCTTCTGTCACCCGGACATGCTCTTCTTCTCTTTACACATAGCATGTTCATCCTCTAAAATATTAGATAATTTTCCCATAATGATAGGTTTTATTATCTCTTTTTTAGAACGTAAGTGTCAAAAGGTAGGACCTTTGTTTGGTTCCTTGGAGACCAGTGAAGAGCTAGAGGAGAACTAGAGCAGTGCTTGGCATGTGGCGGATGATCAGTGAATGTTTGCTGAGTGAATGAGTGAAGGAACAAGTCATTCCTCTCCTTCGTAAGTTCACATCATTCACAGTTGACCTGTATTTACTGCTGTGAGAACGGATAGATTTGTGTAATTAACATCTACAGGAACAACCTCTGAAATAATACTACTTGTCTTTGTACCTCCATATTGTAATCTGGGTTAGAATTTCCTTCCTTTTAAGGCTGCAGATATTGCATCATATGTTTATACCACATTTTGTGCATCCTCACATCCGTGGACAGACACCTCGGTTGCTCCCACATTTTGATGGGTAGGAGTACTGCTGCTTCGAGGGTGGGTGTGCACAGACTGCTCGGAGACTATAAACGCTTGAGATCTGTTAGCTTAAGGAAATCACATCAGTCAGTTCTATTTTCTGTATATGCCTCCATCTTACTTTTAAAGCTCTTAACTTTATTTCCAGAGGTCTTAATTTTACTTAACAGCATGTTTTTCTTTTATGTAATCTATTCTTATAAACTTTGTATTGTGGTGTAAGCTGTGGAAATAAAGATGGTCTGCTTTTTTAGAGTGATACAATCCTGGAAAAATACACATCAAAAAGTGGAACAAATTCCTTGAAAGAATGAGCTGTTGTTACTCACTGTGTGTCCCCCAAATTATCTAGGCTGTGAGGGCCGGAAGCAGAAGAGTGAGAACCTGGAAAGTGTTCTCTTGAGAAAGCAAAAGCAAGAGAATGAAAGCAAGAAAAGCAAGAGAAAGCAAAAGAAAGGATGAGCGGCAGTGTTGAGTGCTGCTGGGGATGAGCGGAGTGAACGAGGAGATTTGAAGGGTCATCGGGTTCAGTGCCCTGAGCGAGAGTGGTCGGGGGACTTGGGATCCAGATGGAGTGGGTTGTGGTGACATGAGGAGGAAGGGCGCGTTATTAAGTACAGATAAGTTTAAGATGGTTGGTTCTGATGATGGCAGAGGGGGATTAAAAAGTTTTTTTTTCTTTTTTTAATAGGCATGCCATGAGCATATTAAAAGCTGATGGGAAGGCTCTAGTTGAGGGAGATGTTGAATATTTGAGAGAAGGGTTAATTAATGGGTTTAAGTCAGGACGTAGGAGGGGATGGGATACAGGTGAAGGAGGAGCTGGAGTTTGATGGAGGAAGAGGATAGGATGGAGGCGAAGTTGGGCTTGACGTGGGTGCAGGTGGCTTGTAGGTTTGAGTCTTGGAAAGATAGAGGGATTCCCACTGAGGTTTCTGGCTTTTTTCTCTAAACTAGGAGGTGAGGTCATCTGTTGAGAATTATGAGTTAGGAAAGGGAATTACAGTTTTGAGGAGACTAAGTAGGGTTTGATATGGGTTTCAGTTTCTGGGCTTTTAAAAAGAGGGGAAATGTCCACTCCCTTTGGATGTATATTAAGCAAAAGTTAGATGTCAGGCACTTGAGGGGAAAAAACTTATTAACCTTTTTGCTGTATAACTTGACACATATATTGAGTTCTTACCAAGTACAGTGTATTGTAAGACAGCTCTTGTACTTAGGGAGCTCATAAACTCATCGGGAACATTTATCAAATGCAATAAGAAGTAAGAACAGGACTGAAACTTGAGAAGTCATGTCTGACTGCAGAAGAGCTAGCTCTTTGTGTATGGAAAATATTTTCAGCAAGTGTCTATGGGGAGTGGGGGCAAGAACGTGCTTTCCACTGCAAAGAGCAGAGCTAACAGTATGTTGGCACCGTGTTAATGGTGTGGTGAATGGCCCAGGTTGTTGAGAATTATCCCTGAATCAGCGTGTCTTTGCAGTTCCAAAGCATCAGAGAACTTACGACTTTAAAGAAAACTTCATAAAAATATGTGACCCCCTCAGAGAAACTCAAGTACATACCTATTTTAGGGAAAATGTATTGCTAGTCATCCAGTGTGTGACAGGCTTTATACAGCATTGTAATTTCCCAGTTTGGGTGTGATGAATTCAGAGCTCATTGAGTGCAAGTGGCATTGGATTCATTCAGGCTTTTTTTTTTCCGTCTTCAGCAGAGGATTAAAAAAATTCCAAATTTGAATCCAGGACTTGGAAAATGCCAGTTGTCTAAATACAGTACCATATTGTGATAAATATAGCTATTGAAATTTTAAGAATCTTTTCACAAAACTTTCTTTTAATATGCATAGCAGAACTTTTTTTGGAATGTTATCTGAAAAACAGAGGACCATTTTATTATCAGAGCTGACTATTAATTAGGGTATTGTTTCAGATATAAAAGTTGATCTGCCACTGAAATTCTATTTGAATATGTATAGTTCCAAGCTTGCTTTGTGTATTTAATAACTTTAGTACCATAATTGCTCTGTTTACAATTAAGTTTTGGTGAATATGCTAATATGGAATATACCAGTGAATGATTTCAGTAAAGGGCGGTATTGATTTACATTTTCATGTGCTTTTTACTTGCATCTGAATTTCATTTAATGTCAATAGAAGAAGTGGTCAGGTTACGTAATGGTTAGTGACAGTAAACTTTTCTTTGAAATCTCTCTCTTGGATTGGCCATTATAACTTGGATTTGCTTTGCTCCAGCTGGGCAGAAATTATGCATAAAGATTTAATTTGGTGAAGGTTTATTCCCTCTGGTTTATTCTTTTAACAGAAACCTTAATGTAAGTATTGGTTTCATTGTCAGGAGAATAATATACTAAAGTGATTGTTTAATTTCAATGAGTGTTTTAAGTTCTTTACTGAGGTAGATGCTTATGGTCATGTTATTTATTACAGTTTTTGACCAGAGACTTCTGATTTTAAATACTTCTCTTCAGAAATCCTCTTAAACGGCCAAGGAGATTGAGACACACAGGATTCATAGTCTCTGAAGCTCGGAGACGTTTTTTACTCTGAACCAGAGGAGTGACCGAGTGGGGCGCAGGTCAGGCTGTGCGGGGGCGCCAGGAGGGGGCCCCCTCAGGCCTGAGACCTGCTGAGGGCTCAGGTGGAGCTGGCGGAGCAGGTTCTCCGAAGAAGGAGGCCCACCCCAAGGGCACAACCAGTAGCTTTGCTGGGCAGCGCAGGCGTGGGCGGTGGCAGAGAGGGCCCAGGGACACTTGGTGGTGTGGGAATGTCCCGGAGTGCTTGGTGCCGAGTGTGCGTGCACATGCGGAGAGCTGTCAGCCTCTGGAGCGTTTGTGCAGGTCATCCGTTCATCGCCTCTCCATCCCCTAAACGTCTTTCTTTGCTCTGTTGATGCGTGAACTAGACCCTGTAAGCCTTTTTTCCTCTCCAGCACAGTGTTCGGTTAGTCAGTAGAGGGTGAGGGAGGGATACTGCTCGGCAGAGTGGGGAGGGGGCTTCTCTTGCTGTTGCAGCATGCTTGGTTCCCCGCCGCCCGTTTTAAAGAGTGGGTGAGCAAAGCGTGCTCACCCTCGCTGGCTTTGTCTAGCATCCCAGTGGCAGCTGTCTGTCTCCACTGGGAACCCAGCAGGTGGAGTCCTGTGTCTGTCCAGAGCAGGACTCCAGTCCTGGAGTCCGGAGCAGGCGCTCTCGAGAGCCCGGCCGCCCAGTAGCCACAGCCCATCCAGCGAGGAGTCTCTTTCTGTCTTCTCTCCTTTGATCTTCTCCCTGCCTTTGCTCTTCCTTAGAGTTCTCTTACCCTTTTTAATAGTCAACTATCTTTTACAAATTAATAATTTTTTATTATAAGTTTTTTTAAGTTACTTATACATTTTAACTCCTGACTGGATCCTGACTTTTATAACACTGAAGGTTTGTGTAATCAGCTGTTAATTTTACATAAATTTAAAAATAGAATGAAATAAGTCATGTGTATAACTTGATTGGTTTCAATGATGTGACCATACAGTATATCTTGATTGGTTTCAATGATGTGACCATACAATATAGATACTACGCAGACTGGGGTATAGAGCCCCAGAGACCGTTTGACTCGGTGATCCTGCTGTTTGACGTCTGTCATTACGGATTGGGCTTCTCAGGTGGCGCTAGTGGTAAGGAACCTGCTGGCCAGTGCAAGAGACTTAAGAGAGGCTTTGATCCCTGGATCGGGAAGATCCCCTGGAGAAGGAAATGCAACCCTCTCCAGTATTCTTGCCTGGAGAATCCCATGGACAGAGACACCCAGTGGGTTCCAGTAGTCCATGGATCGAAAGAGTAGGGCCCGGCTGAAGTGGCTTAGCACATCACAGATCAATGAAATGAATCCGAGTGTGGCATCTTGTGTCTGGCTTCCTTTTATCAGCGTACCGTTTGGGTGGGTGGTGGTCTGCAGGCCCTACGGCATGTCTGGCTCTTTGCAGCCCATGGGCTGTAGCACACCGGTCTCCTCTGTCCACCACTATCTCCTGGAGTTTGCTTAAATTCATGTCCATTGAGTCGGTGATGCTGTCCAACCACCTCATCCTCTGCTGCCCCTTCTCTTTTTGCCTTCAGACTTTCCCAGTGTCAGAGTCTTTTCCAGTGAGTTGGCTCTTGGCATCAGGTGGCTAATGTATTGGAGCTTTAGCTTCAGTATCAGTCCTTCCGATGAATATTTGGCGTTGATTTCCTTTAGGATATGGGCTTTCCTGGTACTCAGCTGGTAAAGAATCTACCTGCAATTTAGAAGACCCCGATTCGATTCCTGGGTTGGGATCCCCTGGAGAAGGGATCGGCTACCCATTCCAGTGTTCTTGGGCTTCCCTGGTGGTTCAGATGGTAAAGAATCCTTCTGCAGTGCAGGAGACTTGGGTTCGATCCCTGGGTTGGAAAGATCCCCTATAGAAGGAAATGGCTCCCCACTCCAGCATTCTGACCTGGAGAATTCCATGGATGGGGAGCCTGACAGGCTACAGTCTATGGGATCTCAAAGGTTTAGACACAACTGAGCGACTTTCACTTTCCTTTGGGATTGACTGGTTTGATCTCCTTGCATTTCAAGGGACTCTCAAGCATCTTCTCCAGCACCACAATTCAAAAGCATCGATTCTTCAGCACTCAGCCTTCTCTTTGTGCCTTTTCTTTATGGTCCAACTTTCACATGCAGTTCTCACTGAAAAACCCATAGCTTTGACTATGCCGACTTTTGTTGGCAAAGTGATGTCTCTGGAGGTTCATCTGTTTTATTTCACGTTTTCCTGTTGATGGACACGTGGGTTTCCAGTGTTCGGCCATTCTGAGTGAAGCCGCTGTTGTCCCTTGACGTGTGTTGGGTGGGTGTGTCTCTGTCTCTCTTTGGTACATGGACAGGAGGGGATTGTTGGGTCGGGTCGCAGCTACTGCACAACAGAGTTTCAGCGTGGTTGAAACGCTGGTGCGTGTGTGAGAATTCCGTTTGTTCCACATCCCTACCACTACTTGGTATTGTGTGGCATTCACAGTTCAGATCTTCACAACTTTTTAGGAATAGATAATTTAAATGCTGTTTAAACTCTTTGTGTTGTGGTAAGAGAAGAAAAACTTCTAAAGTCTTTTTATGAAGTGAACATAACTAGCTGCATTTGTTTAAGTCTTTTGTTTCTCCTCACATTTTAAAAGATAGGTTATTCCACATGTAAAATAGATAGCCAGGGGAAATCTGCTGTATTTCAGGGAACTCAAACTGAGGCCTGTGACAACCTAGATGGGTGCGATGGGAGGTGGGAGGGAGGTTCAAGAAGGAGGGGACATCTGTGTATCTGTGGCAGACTCATGCTGATGTATGGCAGAGACCTACACAACACTGGACAGCAGTTATCCTTCAATTAAAAGTAAATGTTTTAAAAAAGGTTGTTAATCAGATGCTTATTTATTAATCCACTGTCATTGTCACCCCCTCACACCCAGCAGAAGCCAGCTCTGAGCACTGACGTGGCTGTTGGTTGTCTGTGGCCCACCTAAAATTGTAGTACTGCCCGGAGGGGGACCGCTGTGTCTTTTTCCACAAAAAGCCACTGGAGGAAAGGTGTTTCAATTAAGATTATTAGGATTATTCTAAAGAAAATTCTGTGTTGTAGTGGCCCCCTTCTGTCAGAGCAGCAGAATATATTTCAGTGACTTCTTCACATTCACGTGGAGTAGATAGAGGTGTGAGGGAAGTTTTAACCCAAGCATAAGCTTAGTTTCAGATATTAATTAGTAACCAACCTTCCATTCCATTCCATCCCAAAGATGGTGATACAAAGGACCTACATTATACAAGTTACATGAACTGTTTTCTATAGTTAGTTTACTTGGATTGGTTTGATATATATGGTGGTGTTTAGTCGCTAAGTCGTGTCTGACTCTTGAGACCCCATGGACTGTAGCTCACCAGGCTCCTCTATGCATGGGATTCTCCAGGCAAGAATACTGGGGTGGGTTTCTCTAATACTTGTGCGTCTCCCTAATATGTATGAATGACTGACTAAAAGGGAAAAAAAGCTGGATTCCCACCTCATATCTTATACCAGTAAAAGTGTAGACAGACAAAAAAAATTAGCCAAGAATTTTATGAAACCATAAGATAACTAAAGAAAAACATGGGAGATGTTTGAAAGAAAAGCAGTTTTACTGGGAGACGTCTTTCTAAGGATGACATAAAACTCCAAAACTGAAAATAAACAATGTCAAAAGATAAATTGGGAAGACTAGTTGCAATGCCAAGAGCTAATTTCTTTAATAGGTAAAGAATATATAAGGAGTGCCCATGAATAAAAAAGCAAAAGGCCACCAATAGTTCACAGGAAATGAAGTACAGGTTTTACTTCAGAATCTTTTTATTTTTCTTGTGTGTATGTGTGATTGGACCAAGCTCACGGAGTATGAAAGGATTTCCAATTTTGATCTCTTGGTGATTGTTAATTATAGGAACAGTAATTTTTTAAAGTTTAAAAGCCATAAAATATGTCATAATTCAGAAAACTTTATTATGCACATACAGACATAATGAATCAGAAGGAACTTTTATTATAACCACCACTTGCGTCAAGAAAAATGTGCCCACCACGGGCCCCATTCAAATCCTGACTTTGTTATGCTTCCCCAAAGCCATTTCCAACTTTTATGGTAATTGCTTTCTTTTCTTTATAATTTTGTCATTTGAATGTGTATTTTTCAGCACTGTGGTTTAGATTTGCCAGATTTTGTTAGATATGTTTTAAAGTCTTATAACTAGTTTTCTTCTCCCCCATCTCTTTTCCCTCCTTTATCTGTTGAAGAAATGGGATCATATGCGCCATAAGGGTTTCCTTCCCACAGTTAGAATTCTGCTGATTGCATTCCTGTGTCATAGTTTATCATATTCTTCTGGTCCCTTCACATCCTGCGAATTGATAGGCTGAATCAGATTCAGGGTCTGTTTATTTTTTATTTCTTTTTTGGTGGGATTTCTTCATGGCTAGTGGCGTGTTCTTCCATCAGGAGTCATAAGCTGTCTGACTAGTTCTCTCCTTTTGGTGTCGGTATCTATCAGTAAATGTCTGGATCCGTTAATTCATTAGGATGTGGAAGTGGTGTTAAGCTAAAACCATTTTTACTTATTAGCTGAAATTTTTCTGTGTAAGGAGAAATTTCTCTTCATCTTCTATTTAGTTACCTAGTAGTATAATTCATATATGAAAGGAAGGATAGATGCTTGATTATTTCCCATTATTCACCGGTTTTCAAAACTGAGTGATTTCTTGCTATTCTCTGGAGGTGACCACTTAAGTTTTCTTACTGTTATAAACTCTTCAATTTACCCATTTTTTGTGTATTAATCCATTATGGTTATTATCTTTATCGACTCAAATTGGCTCATCTTTGGTTAGTGGTAGCATCTTCCAAGTTGACTCCTTAGACATATTTGACATAACTCTCATAGTTTTTGATAGCTACCTTGACATCTAGGAATGACGAGACCTGCCAAGATTATCTTGCACATTTCCAGCTCCAGACCTGAAATCAGTAATTGTTCAAGTCACCGTTGTTACCAGGAAATGGTACTTCAAGAATACAGTTTGTATGCTAGCAATGCTCTTTGCTTGCTACTGTGTTGTTTCTTTTTCTAAGCTTTTTTATTTGTGAATGGGGCTTGGGAATACAAGAGTGTATATCTCTGTGTGTTTATAGATGTATATATTCTTTCTGTAAAATATAAGACACCTTCTGAATTAAAAACAATACTTCCAAATATAATCCTGTCTCTTTCATCTGCATCCCCTTCCATATTTGAATCCTGTTTTTTAAGGACACAGCTTCATTTGCATTATTCCATGTCTGCCTACAATATCCTTAGTTAACAAAACCAAGGATCATCACAATATGAGTGAAAGCTGGTTTTTAGCTCGTTTTCCCGTTTTTTGCGATTGTACTGTGTCTGCGTTGTCAGAACATACACCCATTAATACACTCTATCATCTCCTTTGTAACCCTTGTTGAGACTCAGTTCTGCAAATAATTATCTATTTACTGCTCACTGTCAGTTCTTACACTGATGTTTCTTTAGTCATTTGGGGTATCTGAGACTTGTTTTCTAGTAGATCTTACTCCTTTTCCCCATTTCCATGTTGATAACACTTTGAAGTCTTTAGACTTGAAATTAACTGAGTATAGGCTCTGATTCATATTTTCATTGCTTGAGTCTTAAATATGTTACTTCCCTTTTTTCCTGGCATAAAATGTTGCTGTCAGTGTGATGACAATATGATTTTACTTTCCTTACAGAGTATCTTCTTTTTGGCCCAGAAGCACAAAGAATATTTTCTTTTACTATTAATTTCAGTAACTTTACCAGACTAGGCTGTGTCTTAGAGCTGGTCATCTGAGTTGATTAGTAGGTAGGTGTGATCTTTCATTTTGTAGTTTCACATTTTTTCTTGTTAAAGTTCAGGAATCTTCTCTAATTAAATCATTTAAACTGTAAAGGAAATTATTGAATAGGAAATTACTCTAGTGGTTTGATAAAGTTGGATAAAATTTAGAAGACATTCCTTTTAGTATTTGATAGTACTATGTGTTTTAGTTATTAAACTCAGTCTACTTAACTGTAGTTGTCAAAATCATCTTTTTTTGGTGTTCTGAGTGTGGGCTATTATGGTTGCATTGAAATTCCATTCAGGAAAGTCTTTTAATGATTACAGACACATTGAGAGAATAAATTGATACGAAGAAATAACAAGCACATTCGTTTATTTTGAAGTTTTTTTGTTAACTTAGGATATTGACAATGAAGATATATATCAGTACTCTGTCGGGGAAAGTTAAATTTAAAAATTCCTAATAAATTAATAAAGAGTATTTGCATAAATGGAGTTTGTGTATGTAGAATGATAGTGGGTAGATACTTGCTTAAATTTCCCAGTCTAATGTGGTGTGTATGTATTTAGAATATCCAGGCTCAAAGCCAAGGTACTTACGTAAATTGTCAAATCTTAACAAACATCGTTTATCTGAATAGCCAGTTCAAATGTTGCAGACTACCTTTTGCCAGCTTTTATCAATGTCTTTTCTTTCTTTACTGTATCTATAATATAGTTTTTAAGGAACTATAGAATTCTAAAAACTATTTGTTTTAAATATTTTTCAATTAGTGGATTAAAATAGATTATTCTTAGAGTTTGAAATCACACACCACCCACATACACTGTTAGCATTAAATAGCATTTTTAGTCATTGATGATTTTATATCAAGGGAACTTAAAATATTTTCTTGCAAGTAATTGCATGGATCATGTTACTTGTTGCTTCCTCTTCCAAGTTAAGAGAAAACAGAATTGAACACTTATGAGTCCTTTATTTAAACTTTGGAGTAAGTAGGAATTTGAATAGCATCTTTGTATAGAAAGCTTTCCTCAGTGAAAACATTTTCAGCACTTCCAGGATTATAATTTTGAGTGTTGCTTTGTTTTATATTATAGTGAAAATGCCTCGTGTAAAAGCAGCTCAGGCTGGAAGACAGGGCCCTGCAAAGAGACGTCTTGCAGAACACTTTGCACCCGGGGAGGTAATCACTGACATGACCAAAAAGGAGTGGAAACTGGGGTCTCCCATTGGCCAAGGTGGCTTTGGTTGTATATATCTTGGTGAGTATATCACTGCTTCTGACTGTCAGTCCAAAGATTTACAAGTTTGTTATCAAAATATTTTCTCAATTGCAGACTTTTACAGGATGCTCCTAGTAGTCTACACCAACATAGTATTATTAGGCAAAAATGCCTCTCTGATGTGGGAGTGGAGAAGATGGTTGATTTAATCACAATAGAAATGGAGGATAAAACATCTCTAATACTGCCACTAGTGTGCATGTGGCTTTAGATTTCTTACATATTTTATATGATGTTAATCTCCTTTGAGACCCAAAGAAAGCCATATCTTTCTTCCCCCACCTCCACCCAGTTAGGATATATTCCCTTTGTTTTAGTGTAATTTCGAGATTTTTTATCTTTAATAGGTATGGATATTTTTCTTTCTATGCAACCTTAATAGTCATCATAATGGAGTTTAGGAGAATGACCTAGAAATTGCATATTAAGTCTGAAATGTGCTATTTAATTAGCACATTATTTAAATTTTAGGGGACCCATTGTGAAACCCTGAGATACTGTAAGTTAGCTATTTGTTCATTTGAAAAATATTTTACCTGATTGTTTCTAAAGCTCTTTCTCTCAGAATGTTAGTATTGACACAGTGCATTTAATGATTGCTTTTGATATTTCTCTCTGACTTTTCTACTGTATATTCTTATTCCTCTAATCTTTGTTTAATTATTACATTTCTGTATGAGGTTTGTAAACTTTTATTTTTAGTAGTGAACCTTTCTCCTTCTTTCGAGCAGCATCTTCCTCACAATACTAATATTAATACTAGACTAGCATCACGTGAAAACTTGTTAGAAGTGCACAGTCTTGGGTCCCACCCAGACCCGCGGATCAGCAGCTGTAGGGAGAAGGGGTAGCCATGTGGGTGGGAAAGCCCTGCAGCGGTGCAGACAGACGCCTGGGAAGGTTGAGAACCGCTGACGTAGATGAAAGAGCGGCTGCTCCGAGTCAAGAGGGGTCCGCCTCAACCAGGACCAGTGAGTTGTAGCTGGTTAGCTGCCGTCTCTAGATGTACGTTCATGAAACATAGTTTAAAAGACAGCACTTTACTGTATTTTATAAATACAGTGTCTCTAGATCAGTGGCACCTGTCTTAGGGGAAATAGATTGTTTCTTTAGTTTTGTTCAGAACCAAACCCATCCCAGTGACCTAGACTATCTGACTTAAACTGAAAGCCTTCATAAGTCATGAAAGGCCAGCAGCTGTACTAGCCAGGTCTGTATTTTTGACATTGTGATTTAGAGATGTTAATTCTGTGAGCTCGCTCTGCTGCAGAATGTGTACACTGAAGACTTCCCATGTTAGGAATGGGACCTTGTCTTAGAGCGAGTAAATTCTTCACTCTGCGTTGGTTGAGTTGCTTCTGTGGCCTTTGGCAAATTTGCAGCTTGCTTTGCCTGTGTGCCGGCTGTTTTATCTGTGCTGGTATTTCTCAGCAGAAAGTGCCATCTGATAGTATTTTAATATCCAGTGGTTTGACAGATTTCTGTAGTAAAGCTTTCACTTTTTAAAAACTAGATTGATCTGGAAACGGGAGTTTTCTTCAGTATTGCAGCCTCTACTTTGTCTCTCTGTGCCCACTGACACCAAAGCAGCGTTTCGAGGTCATCAGCAGTTTCTGCTAACTGATGGTTTTCTGCTAAAAGATTGCTTTTTTAAGATACTTCCTGAAGCATTTGATAAGGCGCACCTTCCCTCCTCATGAACGTTGCTTCCTTTGTCTTTCATAACAGGTGCGCCACCTGTGGTTTTCTCCCTACCTCTAGTTGTCTTTGTAGTCCCTCTGTGCTCTCTAGCTCCTTTTCCTGCCCACTTTTCCTTCTGTGTGGTCTCCTTGAGTGATCTCATTGAGTCTCCTTATTGTTGATTTCCATATCTTTTATTAGTAGCCAAGGACTTAACCTGATCCCTTGAGTCCAAACCCATAGCCAGTGACTACGAGGGATCTCTCTTTGGGTGACCCACAGTCATGTCTAAAATTTATATCACCCTCATGCTTCCGTCAGGATCAGGAGAGGATGGTCTGATTGAATGCCACTCCTCAAGCCGGACACTGGAACGCATTCTCAAGTGTTACTGCGCTGATATTCCTGGTATTTCCTCTGGTGCTGTTGCTTCAGCTGTGAGGCTTCTCAGATACATTCATTTCTCCCTCTCTTTTGCTGGTCCTCCCTTGCTCGGTTCAGGTCATTTTCATGTCTTGTCTGGGTTCTCACTATCGCAATGAATTTTCTCTGCTCAGCCCTGCCCTCTTGCATCCTGTTATTCACATCGTGGCTTGAGTGATCTACTCTATTTATTTCATGCTTCTCTGATGGCTCCCCCAGGGACCCTCGGATGAAGTGCCAGACTCTGAGAGTGGCATCCCAGACCTTGCATGTAGTCTCGTCCCTGTGTAACTTTTTTCTTCATCCCTTTTATTTCCTCAGAATCTGTCTTTGACTCTCATGCTGCCCTTTGCCTCTTGATCTTTGTATGTGATGCTTCTTTTGCTTTTTTTTTCCAAAGCTGAACTTAGGGCAGGTGGTATCTGATTATAATGCTCCTCTGTTAACCCTTTCATAGTATGTTTCATGCTGCACTGAAATCACTTTTGTTTTTCCCAGAATAAATATGTCCTCCTTGGCAGTGAGACAACTCTTCCTATTGTTGCCTGGTATCTGGCATAGTTTTCAGTATATGTTGTTTGAATGAATTATCGAACTTCCCTTTCCCTCTTTCCTCATTTCAGTTGTGCAGTATTATTGGGATACTCTCCTCATGTTAACACTTTGTGCATTAAATGCTTATTTTAAAAAAATTAACTTTGCTCTATTATTAATTCAGTGTCTGGGTGGTGTAGTCATCACAGCAGGGACTGTTCCTTAAGGAGCTCAGACTTACTCTTTTGCCCCTTTAGCTGTCTTTATGACGCAGTGTTCCTTCTGTCGTCTGAAGTGTTTTAGCTGCAGCCTTTTCGCAGTACTGCTGCTTTCCAGCTAGTTGGTGTTTTCTCCGTCTCCTTTGCCTGTCCCTCTTGATCTCTTCAGCTTCTTCCATGAGAATGCCTGAGGACCCAGTCCTAGGGTTTTCTTCTTTCCTCTCTCCGCACTCCTTCCCTAGGGGCCCTTCCAGTCTCATGACTTTGAATGAATAGCATTTCTGCTGATGACTCTCAGGTTTCTTTATCCAACTTGGACCGTCTTCTGAACTCCAGGCTTGTACATCAGCGCCTATTTAACACCTGAACTTGGATGTTTAATAAGCATCTCAAACATAAGACACACCAAAACACCAGCTCCTCCTACAGCTTTCTGTCACAGCAAGTAGCAGCTTCCTCCTTCTGGTTGCTCAGGCCAGAAGCCTGGGGTCGTCCTGCCCTCCCCCCTCCCCTGTCCTCCCCCTCTGTGTCTGATTCCTCAGCAAGCCCTCCTGGCTCTCCTTTGTAACAGGTCCACCGTCTGACGACCATCACCGCCTTGTGTGCTGCCCTGCCTCCCGCGGCCGTTCCTCACCCGAGTCTTCTAACAGCCTGCCTTAACGCTGCTCTGCTCTCACTGTCCACCCTCCCTTCTCCACAGAGCCACTCGCAGAGTTCTGTAGATAATCATCTGAGCTTGCCATTCCTCTCCTCAGAACCTGCCGTGGCTCGCCGTCTCCTCCGTAGCCACAGCTCTAGGTCGCCTGTCTTGTCTGTGCTCTCTGCTGTTTTCTGATCTGCACCCTGTTACTTTGCACCTCACAGGTAGGCCTTTGCGCTGGACTGCCCGGGGTGCTCTCCAGATTATCCCCACGGCTCCGTCCCTCACCGTCTCCAGACCACTGCTCCAGTGACGCCCTGGCACTGAGCTTCCACATACTGACCCGCAACTCTCTACCTTGCTTTCCTGCTGAAGTTTCCTTTCTCTTGCACTTACTGCCATCAAACATTCTTTGTATTTTAATCGTCTGTGTCCAGCCACTGAAATGTTAGCATCATAAAAGTAGAGATTGTTTGCTCCTGTTCATTGCTAAATCGATGTTTTAGAAACTGGCATGTAATAGGTACATGGTTAAAAAATATGTGTTTAATGAGTATGGGAAACCTTATTTTCCTAATTCAGCATTTCAGGGCAACTATGCTTCTTATTTGCACGAAATAATATGACAGCCGCATTAAAATTATTCTGAATGGCATTTCAAAGGTCTAGTGCCAGTATCCTGAACCATCGATCTGGAGAAGTGATCCTTACCCCAAAGGCGTGCTGAACTTTAGCTCCCTCTCTTCTTACCTTCCTACCTAGTGCTACTTAGAAGGATTCCCTAGTTTGTTAAATTTAAGAAATTGTATCAGTTATCATCCTCTTGGGAATTCAGAGTATATATTAGCATATCAAAGACCATGAGTACTTTTGAATTAAACAAATCTGTAACTCAGTTTTCCATACTTAATTGATGATCACATTGAAGATAGCAGCAATTGTAAGATGGCTTCCAATTTCAGACATGTTAAATTTTGGGGAAAAAGTCTTAAAATTGATGAAATATGCAATAATGATATTCTGAGACACATATTTGGGAACTGAGATTTATTCTATCAAGAGGTTATAGATACACAGATCTAAATATTAATAAAGGGTTAGTAATAGTCTATAATAGTGCTACTTCTTGTTCTGATATTATATATGTCATTTTTTCAAACAGCTGATATGAATTCTTCAAAATCTGTCGGCAACGATGCACCCTGTGTTGTAAAAGTGGTAAGGAAATGTTTCTAGCTGAGTTTTTCTTTTCTGTTGATTTAGTTGTAGTATTTATTTTGTAAAACATTCTTCTTAATAACTAGAATTAAGTAAACCATCAGGTACTGCATTTTTAATAATGTTTTATAGTTATTAAATGAGACAAAATGTAGCTTTGTAGTTTTAAATAATTTGAATTCAAAAATTCTCTCCCCTTTCTTTTGATTCGAGTGGCACTAGTATTTGTGGAAAGAATGAATGAGAGGCGGGGGTTTGCAGGTGTGGGGTAAAAATATCAGCTCATTCTTTTTATTCCAGCTGTATTTATAAGAGATGAGATGCTTTTTTTATGTCCTACAAGACTATAATACTTTAATGAACTTTATTGTATTTTGTCATGCATTTGCTTCTGAACTTACACTTGGTCAGTTTTTGTTCATTTCCTGTTATCTTTCCTTCCCCTTTCATTTTAGTAGATACAATTATTTATTTGTGGTCACTTTGAAACTTCTTTTTGCTACACTGATGTTGAAATTAGTTTGTAATGAGTAAAGATGGACAATATCTTATCTAACATAGACATACTCTGAATAGCCAGGTAAATTTGTATATTGGCACTAACAAGCATTTTAACTTCTCTTTGTTAGTGAGGTTGTATGCATCTTTTTGCTTACCAACATTTGTAACTCCTCTCTCAAAATTCTTTATTATATATGAAGAACATATTTTTGTTAAATAGAAGAAGTAACAGCGTCTGTTATTTGGGCAAATTACCACCAAGTCCCCCAGTGCTGCTTTTTTCCCTAAAGGCTACAGATTTCTGGGATTAGAATTACCTGAAGGTGTTTTGGTTTGATTTGTTTTATTTTACTCTCTTATTTAAAAAAAAGAATATATTTGATCCCATTTGAGTTAATAACTCTTTCAGATTGGAGTTGTTTTTGTGATTGTTTTCACCAAGTTTTTATTCATGTGTAGTTTTTATAAGGAAATAGATATGAAATAAACAGAATAGTTTTTGACAAGTGCATATGCCTGTATAATCCCACCTCTGTTAAAATACAGAGCATTCTATTGCTCCCAAAAGACTCCTGGTGTCATTTTCTGATCACCGTGGAGGAAACCACTTGTTTGAGTTTCCTTCCTCCCTGTGGATTGTTTCTAGAATGTCCTGTAAATGGTATATATGCAGTACATTCTGTTTTGTCTCTGACTACTTACGCTCAGCATAGTGTTTTAAAGGCTCAGGTATGTTGTTGGCATCTCAGTTGCTTTGGTCAGCCTTTATGTCGTAGTGTTGTGTGGTAGCCACATTAGAGTTAGTTTTCTATTTCCTGTTGATAGACATTTGGATTGTTTCCAGTTTTGGGCTGTTATGAATAGACCTTCTGTAAATACTCTGGTCACTGTTTTCTTGGTTCAGTACCTAGAATTACTGGTTTATAGGGAAGGTGCATATTTAAATTCATAAGAAAATACTGGCCAGATTTCCGAAGTGGTTGTTACTATTTACACAGCCACCAGTAGCATGTGAGAATTCCAGCTGCTCTGTGTCCCCTTTAACACTTGGAATTGTCAGGTATGCTGTTGGTTTGTTGTGACTGTGATATCAGAAGTATAGTAGTGTCTCATAGTTATAGCTTATATTTGCTTGCTAACTGGTTTTGAGCACTTTTTCATTATGATTATCGACGATTTGTATATTTTCCTTTGTGGAGCCTCTTCAGTCTTTTGTGGTCTACTGGCAGCACCCTCCCCTCTCTTTTTTTTAATAACTCAGTGTTGCCTTTTTATAATTCAGTGTTAAGAGTTATTCTGTATACAAGTCCTTTCTTAAATATATGTGTTGTAAATCTTTTCTCCTAGTTTGTAGTTTGCCTGTTTTACTTTCTGAATACTTTTCCTGCATCTTTTGCGATGAATCATAGGATTTTTTTCTTTTATGTTGTTAATGTGGCATTTATATTGATTGATATTTGAATGGTAAACTGACTTTGTATTCCTAACATACACTCCAGTTAGTTACGGCATATTATGCTTTTTGCATAATGCTGGAATTGATGTGCTAATATTTCATTAAGGATTTTCACGTCTTTGTTCATGAGGGATATCCAGTTAACTTTTCCTGGTATTCCTGCAGTGAAAACATTTCTCGTCTCCTTGTCCGGTGTCGGTGTCAGGGTTCTTGGTGCACTGAGCCTGCTCCCCCTCCTGGCCCCGCAGCATCTCGGGCATCCTGTCCTGGGCTCATTTTCTCGTTTCCTGTCCTTTAGAAGTCACGGTCCTGTGCTGCTTGTTTTGCCTGATGTCTGAGAATAGTAATTTTCTTGTATTTTGTCCAGTGTTCACATTTGTTTATCATGAGAGGGCTAATTGGATCCCAGCTATTCCGTCATGCCCATGAGTGGAAGCAGCGTGGGTAACTTTAAAGTGGGTGTGATTGGTTTGTGTCTCCTGCCATGTCACTTTTCTTTATGCCTTTTCACTTTGAATTTTTCTTCTTTCTCATGTCTTAAATTCCTTTGAAATACTTAGTTTGCTGCTATATCAGAGGAACAAAAGTTTGTACTATTAAATTGAGTCATTTGCATGTTATTTGCATGAAATATTATCTGCATTTGTCTTTGATATGACAAATTAAAATATTAAAATCTATGGGTAAGATTAGTTTCTTCTTAGGATCTTTAAACAGTTTCCACTGTGGGAAGAAAACAAGTCCCCTTATGAACTTCTCATAATAGTGAGGTTCAGAAAATATGGTTACCTCTGACCACTTGGCAGCTGCTTTACCTGCACGGTTATTTCCAGGCCTTGGAGGAAAGTGCCTGACCCGTGGCTTGTGGGTGGGGCTGCTGTGTAACCGTGTCTCTTTTTCTTCTGTGTAACCTTAGCTTCTTTGAATTATGTTTTATTTTAGAATTATAATATTCTTCTTCATTATGAGTAGTTCTAAGAATTTTATTTCTTATTCTAAGTGTCTTTTTCGCTTACAGAATTATGAAAGAAAATGAGTAGAAACAAGTATTTCCTAACTCAAGGTGGCAAATTACATTTCTAAGTTAAAAGCCATTTGTTATCGACCCTAGTTCAGTACTCTCTATCTCCTGTCTCCTAATTTAGTTCTACTTCCATTAGCCTGTATTACGTCTTCTCTTTGTAATTAGGATGATGATAAATATTCAGCTGATTTCTCTTTTGCATTTAATATTTCAGTAACATTTTCAATGTCCTGGTTTGTCCGTGATCCTGGAAGAATGCCATCAGCAAAGTAGTGTTGACTGTGTTTTTCCTGTTTAAGAGGTGGTTTAGTGACTGCTTTTCGTCATTTCTTCCCTCATACCTGTCTTTCCTGAACTCCTTTAAGCCCCTGTAGCCCCCATTCTATATATTTGCGTTTGTTTTACAATTTCACTTGCTAATATCCTTCTCAGGGCACTATGTGTTTTAGTTTTTTATGTGTTAATTTTACCTTCCTAACTAGATTTTGAGGACCTTGTTTTAAATTTTGTTTTCTTTATGCCATCCTTAAATGCTTGCTTTATTCTTTTCAGAAGTTTTTGGCCATAGTTGCTTACCACCTTGGAACTTCCTGATGCACCTAATTCTGTCTCTTGTCTCTGCCTTTCAGCGTAGGCCTGTCTGATTTGTCTTCACTTGTGATAGGCAGCGCCATAGCTCTGTTCATTACCAATCTGCAGCACTTTTATTCTTATGGAGCTTTGTAGAAGTCAGAATGGTCCATCAAATACAAACATGTAGAATGATTATCACCTCTTTCCAGTATTAAGGTCAGAACTGTTTATGAACATTTGCCATTTAGACATCAGGAGCTAGTAAATATCATTTTTTTTTTCAAACAGTAATTACTATTCTTTGGGGAAGCTTCATAATTAATTACCCCAAAAAAGCAAAATATAAAACTATACTACAGAGGTAATTTTATAAAATACCTATAGATAGAAAGAAAATTTATTTCCAGATTTTCTAAAGTGAATTGGTATTTTATCTTTAGAGAAAGAAAAAAGAATCATTTAAGAAATAATCAAAGGCAAATTGATTTTTAATGTGAAATCAGACTTAATAATTTAATAGCATATCAAGTCAAACAGTGGTTCTCAGCTCCGGTTACACAGGATAATTACAGTCTCCAAGTGCAGGACTGGGTTATTGGTATTTTTAGTAAAATCTCCTCAAGAAATTCTGTTGTGTATCAAGGTTGAGAGCCGCTGGTGGAGTCCGGCGCGTCAGGCGCCTCAGTTCCCTTCGGTGGGATCCTGTGCTTGCGCTCAGCTTTGCCTGGGGATCCTTTGAGTCCCAGGGGCACCGGTTGCCCTGTGCTTCTGGTAGGGTTCCCCTCTCCGTTTGGAAGACTGGTTAGACTTTGATTGCTGCACTTGCAGTGTGAGCGGGTGTGCACAAGAGCTGCAGACACTAATGTACGCATGTCTTACACCTGGCCTTGAGGTGAGGACTGACCCAGCTGAGGTGGGCGTGCAGGCCCACACTCGGTGTGGTCTCTGTCCTCAGAGGCCATGCCTGGTTCTGTGCAGCACCTGATCCTCACTGATCGGCCGGGGCAGCCTTGGAGTCTCGGTGCTGGGTCACCGGTGAGGTGGACTCGTACTCTTTGCCTCTGGATAACTGGGAGACACTGTATTTTAATTCGGGAAAGAAAGCTTGCAGAGAGAAATGGTAAATTGATCTTTTAAAAATTGGATAATGCAAGGAGGAAAACTTCTTTTTGTGTATTTTTTTTAAACACTTATTTGCACGGGCTCTCAGTTGTGGCACTCAGGCTGTCTTGCCGTGGCAGGCAAGTTTCTCTCCAGTTTGGTGCGTGGGCTTAGTTGCCTTTCGCCATGTGGGATCTTAGTTCCCTGCCCAGGGATTGAACCCATGTCCCCTGCATTGAAAGGTGGATTCTTAACCACTGGACCACCAGGGAAGTCCCTCCTTTTGCGTTTTCTTGTTAACAGATTGTATAGTGGATTACTTCATTTAGTCCCCCTTTGTGGTCATGTCAGTGAGCTAGTAGCAGAACTGGGGGTAGAGGTCAGGCTTTAGGATCTTATATTCTAACAGTTCTTTATATTATAGTCTGTTCCCAGCGTGTACTGCTAGATATTGGTAGTCCAAAGTTCTCTGGAAGGAAGTTGAAGACTGATGTTTAGTTTCCCACACTGATGTTATGAGAAGTGACCTGAATTTTCAATTCATATATCATAATTTTTTGGTAGGAAGAAGAAACTTTATACAGCTTCTTTTTTAAATGGCAGCCAGTTGCTTTTAGATGGTGCCGTTGAAATATATCACATTTTAATTTTTTTTCTGTTGTCATCTTCATTTTGACACTTAGAAGTCTTAAAGAAACGTTTAGTGATATTCTAGTTAAAATGTCAGTCCCGATTTCTTTTCTAAATCTTGGCTATTACAGATTTGGCAAAGTATTTTAGATTTGAAGTATGTTAATAAAATTTTTAGTTATGAGTTAAGGTATTTTCTTCAACAGAAATAGCTAGCTTTGGCTGGAGTGCAATGCCAAGGAAGTAGGTCCTTTATTTTGTTATAATGGAATTTTATTGAATTAGAAAAAAGGATGAAATGAGATCAAAGACTCTTTATTGTAATGGGACTTTCGATATAATAGCTTGATTTATATAGGTTGATTCTTATTATTATAAGTTTAATAAATTATTGCCTGAAGGAAAGCTTGAAAATTAAAGTTGGTATGACATAGGTTGAAACTGAATAAATCAGAATTTTATACAGATAGTAATAAGCCAGGAATGTGTCTTAGGAAACCTGAGTTATAGCTACTCTAAAAGTTAGCCTTTGGAGAGTAACTTCCCCAAATTCCTCTCCTGAATTTCCGTTTCTTACACTGAGCCTGTTACTCCTGCTGCAGGCCTGTTCACAGCCGTGGGCTCTAAGCATTCACAAGTGTCTGTCCGGCTCCCGCTGCCGCAAGGGAAGGACCTACAGCTTATGGGAAAACTCGGGGTTGTGAGCCCCCAAGGTAGCGACCTGGCACACCCTAGAGTGCTGGTTGGTCTCCACTCCTTAGGACATGGTGTGCGACCCGCGCACACCCTTCCCTCCCAGAGCCCGCCTGTAGCAGTGAGGCTAGCCCACTGTCCGGTCCGATCCCAGTGTTCTGTATGTCGCCCTCTTGTTGTGGAATACTTACTGTTAGTGGCTGCTGCCTAACTCTGTGCGTATTGTCTAATCAGTCTTCCTGAAGTACTTTAACTAGAGATTTCTATTCTTCTGAATAACAGGAAATCTGAGATACTAAACTGTGTATTTAGAGTAGTTTTGTTTAAACTTTAAGGAGCAAAATTAACTTCTGTGACAGTGAGAGTCTCTTGTATAAAGAAAAAGTGAACATATAGTAAGTATTTGCATATTTGTGGAAATCTACATATTTCTACAAATTTCCTCTCAGATAAGATAATAGACTTCTCTTACTGCTTCTTCTAATGCTCCACTGACCCTGAAACTCCAGTTACACAGACATTCTGTCTGAAATAACTTTCTTCCTGAACTTCTCCAAAGGAAAGCAGCCCTAAAATTAGTTTAGAAATATTAGCCTCCTTATTTGAATATTTGATACTTTTCAAAATTTTTCACTCTTAATAAGATAATATCAACATAAACTATCAAACATTAAATAAATACTGATCGGTTTTATTAGACAAAATTTACCATTTAGAAAGTTCACAAAATTATGTTTCCCACCATCCCAGATTTATTTAACCAGGGAAAACTCCCAACAGGCTGATGGTTCTTATTTTTCAAGTACTTTTTTGTGAATATAAGCCTCTTTACAAATAATTTTAACTGTTCATATCCCTTAAAATATGAAATGAGTATAGTTCACTAATGTTGGTGGAAAACAGTGCTTGGTGAGCCTTGTTTCCCTCTGAACTTTAACTTATCATGTAGGGAATAAATAAATTGTAGGGCTCCCTCCTTGAAAAATCATAGGAATCAGTGTCAACAGAGAATCTAGTCACATGGACATGCTTGCTTGGTCTGGGGTTCCAGAACTCTTGTTTTTGGGATAAGATTGGTTTCCTGCCAGTTTTGATGTTAGATAAAACTGTAATGAGAAACAAGAAAGGAATGGGATTTTGCCACTAATGGGTTAAATCAGGTGTTGAAATTTTTGTTAAATCTCAGAAATAATCTTGTAGCCCCTTGGTGAAACAGTTAACTTGGTTGCTGATCTTTGTTTAAGAGAAAGTTTAATAATGGTTGAAACTAAGGTTAACAATTTTTCTTATATTTCTGCAAAGATTGAGCTGTATATCTGATTTTGTATAGTTTACCACATGTAGAAATGAACCCTGAGAAATAGAAGAGAGAAATACAAGATTTATGGACTCTTCTGAGACTATCTGAAACATTTCCAAGCGTTTTACTTAATCTCAGACATAGTTTATAAACTGAAATATCAAAATGATACTGTTGGAAGAGGGCTTCCTAGGTGGCTCAGATGGTAAAGAATCCACCTACAATGCAGGAAACCCAGATTTGGTTCCTGGGTCGGGAAGATCCCCTGAACAAGGGACTGGCTACCCACTCTAGTTTTCTTGCCTGAAGAATTCCATGGACAGAGGAGCCTGGTGGGCCTGGTGGGGGAACTGTCCATGGAGTTGCAAAGAGTTTGGAAAGAAAAATTGATTTATTAGTGTTTTTTGAAGGTTTATTGAGAATTAGTAATTTTAACTACGGTGTGTACTAATGACCTCTTTTATTTCAAGGAACCCAGTGATAATGGACCTCTTTTTACTGAATTAAAGTTCTACCAGCGAGCTGCCAAACCAGAACAAAGTAAGAAGTACAGTACACACGTGTTTGCACTTTTAAGATGACTGCTGGTTTTGTTTTTGTTTTAAGCCAAGATTAGAGCACCATGGTTTTGTTATTTTTTACTTTATAGACAGATTGTATTTAAATGAGATTTGTGTGAAAGAATTTTGATCTCTTAATGGGTTTGTTATGATAAGATTTCACTTATATTGAGAATACAGAGTTAATAAATAATATATGATTTAGGACACTGTTGAAAACTGAGAGTTAGCCCTAATCCATGAGGATGGCTCAGGGGTCTCCAAATCTTCTTCTGAGTGTGTTCCTGAGTTCTGGAGACTATGGTGTGCAGGGTTGCTGTCACGGTGCGCTAGAACAGACCGCCAAGGGAGAGGGCAAGGTCTCTTCCCGCTCCCTGATCCCACCTGTCCTCCTGTCCCCTTCCCCTGTTCCATCCCCTCTGCAGGTCCAGGGAGTCACCTGGTAGGCTGGTATTGGGTCTAGGAATCTCTCTAGAGGCTCTGTCTCTCCTTGAGCTTGATTTCCTGGCTGAGGACCTTTAGAATGACGTAAAAAGTAAGACTCTCTGGAAGCAAGTAAACACTTAGGTAATTGGAGATATCAATCTTAATTGCAGTACTGTGGTTTGACTTTTTTTAGAAAAAAGTCTTTTGCAGATTTTTCATTTTAAAGACAACATTTAGGGCAGGATAGCACAATTTTGTAGGTTAATAAAAGTGTTTCAGTTGTAAAGTACTTTTCATTTATTGGTTATTATATACTGGTTATTATCACTTATTTTTGTGAATTAAGGTGGAACCTTACACATTCTGTTCTTGAAGATATAAAAACCTGTTTATGTTTAACAAAACTGAAATCACAAGCATATGTTTTAACTTGTAGTTCAGAAATGGATCCGTACCCATAAGCTGAAGTACCTGGGTGTCCCTAAGTATTGGGGATCTGGTCTACATGACAAAAATGGAAAAAGGTAAAAACATGCGTATTTTGTTTTTCTCCTCCCATTTTGAGCATTTATTGTTCATTTGTTTAGTTGAGAATTACGTACTGAGCACCTGCCTGCAGTGCTGCTTGGCCTTCGCCCGGGTTGTGCGGGGCGTCTTCTGCCGGGATGATCAAGGTGTTCTCTCACGTCTGGGGGGCTTGTACCAAGTGATAGCAGCTGCCTGGAACCCAGCTGACGAGTAGGAACACAAGGCCAGATGTGCCCGGGTTATTTTTTCTCCCTTAATAATGGATAAGCAGAGAGAAAACTTCATGTTGCTTGTGTCGAAGGGGCCCTCGGGCTTCAGTGTGGCACTTCCTGTTAGAGACATCGGTGTGATTGGCCCACCTTAGGAGGCTTCAGTCTAGCTGATGAGAAAAAGCAAAGTTGTTTTAAACAACCAGAGCCCAGTTTAAGTGCTGATGGTGTGATTCTGCCTCATGTGTATCTTGGGAATTCAGAGAGGAAAGGACATTGTTGGCAGAGTTGAGTTGGAGGAAACCTCCAATGCTTTTGACGCATAATTGACACTAAAAGTATTTGATTGAATGAGTTGAGTGTCACTCAGCAGTGCTGGTAGCTGAGATTTGGAGAGTCGTTTGGGTGGAACTGGGTGTACTGGTTAGGATGCTGTCAGCTGCAGGTAAAGATAAAACTGACCCAGGTCTCTTTAAGTCACCATCAGGCGCTCGGGTTCCTTCATCTTGGCTTTGTTCTCTGTTAATTCTCCATTGTGCAGTCTCACGGTGACTGCCCATCTCTCAACTTCACATGCAAACTGTCTGTCACAGCAGAAAATAGGGTTGCTTCTCGTGAGTTTCAGTGTCCTGGCAGGGAAACCATTCCCGGGGGTCTTCTGGCCAATGTCCCTCCTTGTTTTCTTTTGTTGGAGTTTTATTAGTGCTCATTCTTAAACCAGCCACTGGCAGGGGCAGGGTGGTCACAGCGACGAGACGGGAGAGGATAGAGAGCCTGGATCGGAGCCGGGCCCTGCCGCACAAGACGGAGGCCAGAGGGGCTGCTGGCGGGCAGCCAGCACTCTGCACCGGGGGTTCTGATCCCGGAACCCAGGCACCTCCCAGGGAGCCCGGCAGCGGCGGGGAGCGGCCAGATAGCATTCTGTTGTAGTTTTGCTGGGACAAGTTGCTGTAGTTGTCATGAAATCTTTTAGAGGAATAGTATAGAGCAGACTAGAGGCAGACACTTTGTTTCAAGTCTTTGTTTGGCCCCTTAGAATGTGACTGAGTACCTTACCCCTTTCTGTGTCTGTTACCACATCTGTGAAGCAGAGTAACACCTCCCCACATAATAAAGAGTATTAAATGTAAAGCTGTTAGAGTATGTGTAAATGTTAGCCTTACTCTCAAAGGGGTCTGTAGACAAGGAATGGCATCTCAAGCGGGGAGTGGCCTGAACGCAGGGGCAGAGTAGGCTCCTGGCCTTCGGGACTTGGAGAAAGAGGCTGAGGCAGATGTGAAGACACGGAAGAAAGGACAGTTTGGAGCCTGTGTGTGGTAGGCGCTGGAAGCTATTGCAGGTGCTTAAACAAGGAGCAGTCACGTGTGAGGTGCAGCCGACCTCCCATTGACTCCGGGTGACCTTACCCCTGAGCCCGTCTTCTGTGACATAGAGTTGGCTGCAGATATCTTCTCAGTGGGAGGGGTCATCACCCATAAGGTAATGATTTACTTTTTAGGTTGAAGCTCTTAAGGAATAAGCGTTTTAGTTCTTACAAAAGTAAAAAAACAATAGAAAGAAAGACTCCTTCCTGCCCTCCTCCCCTTCCAGAAATCCTTACTTCCTCCTGTAACTCATCAAAAGTGATGTGAATATAGCGCTTAGCACAGTGTTGGGCTCGTAAAAATGTTAGCTGCTATCGTTATTAAATCATTTATGCTGATTTATAGATTCTCATTATTTGCATTGTTTTATTCAAGTCCCCAGGAAAATATACATCAGTGGTTTTACTTTAGAGAAGTTACTTGGAAGTAGCTTTTCTTTTAGTGTTCAGTGGTAGAAATAATTTTGTGGAAGAACGTGGTAAAGATTTCTGTGCAGTATACGGAGTCTTGCTTCATTTGATGCGGATAGTTCAGACATGGTGAGAAGACGCAGGGACTGTTGAGAGTAGTGGTGGGGTGATCTGTGAATCAGAACAGAGCTCCACGTCCTGTGATGTGCTGATAGATCTCCGACAGAAGTAGACCACATGCGCTGGAGTGTCCGCAGAGGCGGCATTTTTGTCACCTACATGTTATTCTATAATAATTATGCAATCACATCACTTATTTGTAAGAACAAACACACCCATGTGTCCTTGGTCTCCTCCCTTGACCTCTCAAAGGCCTGTTATGCGGAGGGAATCAGTAAGTCAACATCACTCTTCCCTCTGTATTATGTTTGAGGTCAGGGTACTGAAGGTCTTAGAAAGATGAAGATATTTTGCCACTGACTAATTACATGACTTGGGACAAATAACTTTCCCTCTATAAATGTTAACTATTTTATTAAAAGATGTTTAGAAGGACCTCTAATTCTTTACCAGTTCAAGAATAGGTAGAATCTTGGATTTTTTATTTGGCATATTGCCTTTTAACTTTAGCTCTTCTTTTCCCTATAGAATTGTCATACTGTATTTTTAATCTTAGAAACCTAAAATATGTAAGTGAGATTTTTGTTTCCTACTTATGTTTACTTATTTTGATATATTTAGTGTGGTGGTCAAAAAGGTGGATTCACCACTTCCTAGAGCACAAATTACTAATGATCAGTTTTCTTCTGCTGTAAAATGGGGCTCATGGGGGTGCCTACCTCATCAGGGTGATGGGGGTTTTAAACACACTGACATTTAATACATCTAAAGTGCTTAGAATAGTGCCGTTCTCATATTTCAGTAAATGCCAGCTGTTGTTGTTATAGTGATTATTAATCTTATTCCCATTAGAAGATAGCTTGATACATTTTGAGTGTTTGATACATCTTGGTTTTTTATTGATTTATTGAATGGTTTAACTAGACAGCTCAGAATCTGGACAATTCTATAAAGATAAAAGTGGTTCACAGAGCAAAAGAGGAACCATGTCACTGCGACTAGGTGATGCTTTTCAGTTCCCTGAAGTATACTGTATACTGTTTACACAGTATATGGAAACATAACGAATAGTTACTGAATCGTAGAGTTTGGGTGCTGGAAAAGACCTTAGAAAGCATGAGGCCCTACTGTCTCATTTGACACCTATGGAAATTGGGGCCCAAACAAGAACTGTGACTTGGCCCAGGTGACAGAGTTGGTTTTCTGGCAAAAAAAAAAAACAAAAACAAAAAAACACTTTGTGTTTTTCTGGGACATTTACTGTTCCCCAAATCTTATCTGTTGAGTACTTAGTATACAATTCTTTTATACCATTTAAGCAGTTTTATTGCCTTTAGCTATTGTTACAGCATCTCTTGACAGTCTTGATTTTAACAGAATGTTAATACTGCTAAAATTTCCCTTAAAAATAGAGAACAATCACAGACAGGAACCTAATATCTAGAAGCATAAATTAACTTTAACTATGACAAAAATGAGCGATACCAGCCTTACTCAGATTATTTCATCTTCATTATCTTTACCGCGAAGCATCTGCTGTCTGCTCTGTGGGTGTTTTCCCCTGGCACTGAATCCTGTCTCATGTAACTTGTTGAGACCAGGAGGCCCTAAGACAAGGCAGAACCAGGACAGCTCTTGCAGCTCTTGAGATTTTTCATTGGAAAAACTTGTCTCAGATGTCTTTCTTTCCTTTCGCTTTTTACTTTCTTTCTAAACATTGCCTTGAAAAAAATTACTTTGAAAGGAGAGTACTCAATGGCAAAGTAGGTTTTCCTGAGTTACATTTTGTTCATTGACTTTTCTTGTTTGTCTTTAGTTACAGGTTTATGATAATAGATCGCTTTGGGAGTGACCTTCAGAAAATATATGAAGCAAATGCCAAAAGATTTTCTCGGAAAACTGTCTTGCAGCTAAGCTTAAGAATTGTATGTGAGCTACATTCTTCTCGTTTTTATTCCAGTAAAGGCTAGTTGTGTTGACGCTTGGTCCTCTGCTGGTTGGTGTCAGGTACTGCATTAATTTATTGTATATGATGCTTTTATAGCTGGATATTCTGGAATATATTCATGAGCATGAGTATGTACACGGAGATATCAAGGCCTCAAATCTTCTTCTCAGCTACAAGAATCCTGACCAGGTAGCTTTATAACTTTAATTTCTACTGTTTAAAACCTGTTGTTTGAAAACAAATATGGTTGCTATCAACTTTTGAACCCATGCAGAAGTTTTACTTTTTGAAGTAGATATGGTAATAATAATATTTCTTCCTGACACTTTTATCTAGTTAACATTCTGCATTTTTGATGCGATTTGTTGGCACTTTATCAAGTTGGCTATTTTGCCCTAAATAATATTCAGAAGAAGTACTTGTGATACAAAATGAATTTCAAATAGATATTTGGGGGTGGAAGCTTAAAATTACATAGTGCACCAATGAATTATGTTTGCCTGTCTGCTTTGTCATTTTTTTAATTTCCTTTGTTCAAGAAATCCATCAAATGTAAGTGTTCTGTTACTTGGAAAATTTGGTCTTTAACATGTTGATTATTGAAATCAGTTGGTTTACAGAAATATCTTAGCTGTCTAAATTTGTATAGGTTTTGGAATTCAAATATGCATTTTTTTCAGCTTAGTACTTTCACTTTGTAATTTTCACTTTTTAAGGAAAAGAGAAAAGCTAATGTTATTATACCTTTATTTGGGTCTAATTTAGTTGGAGTTAGAGGGGTTTATAATTTTCTTGAAGCTGACTCCATGATTTTAGTAAAAGTCAGGTTTAGTTGAAATCATAGTTGGGCCTCTGTATTTAATCCATTTTATGTATGTTCTCACTTCTTACTTGAGCTTGTATAAGAAAGGAATACTTGGGCATTTTAAGTGTGTTAAGTTGATCTACTGTACTTTTTTCTTCTTTATTTTAGGCCTGACTTTGACTTCCTCTTGCTTAGCTTTCTGTTTCTCCTTTGGCTTCCCTTTCTTTTCCTGTCCTCCCCTTCCCTCTCTGATACAGTGGCTGTAAGGAGCTATGTAGGTGCCACAGAAGGAAGTTACCGGTTAGAGCAGGCTAATGGAGAAATCTTAAAAGCAGCCTCAGAATTTTCAGGCAACTTTATTTGCATTTAGGTTAAAAATAAGCAAACAATACACAGCTAAGAGCCTGACTTGTAAGGATTTGTTAATTGAAGTAGACCCGACTTACATAACAAATACAAATAAAACTTCTTTCTACAGTTGACTAAAACGTGCTGCCTTTTGTTCAGGTGGTAATATTTTTGCAGCTTGGTTATCCTTTGGGCATATGCTTTGGATGGGATCATTTTTTTAGTGTTAGATGCATGTGCTCAATCCAGACCCATATTTTTACTTCACTTCTCTCCTGTGACCAAATGCATACATCTGCGAGACAGTTACCCGGAGTTGGAGATGTAATATGTGGCTCTGGAACAGAGGAAAGCCAAATGTATTAGCTTTGTATGCTAATCAGATGTACATGTACATGTCCATAGATATGTATCTACATTATATTGAAATTCAGTTTTAATTATGAAGACTTTAACATACAGTATTTAGATGTACCTAAGAGCCTCATCTAAAAGTTTTTCAGGTCATCACTATAATCTTGAAAATATTTTTATGAAGTGAATTGATACTTGATTATTCTGTAAGTAAAGAGTGGAAAAACTAACACGCCGTGTGTCAGCTGAGTTAGCACTCGCACTCAGCTGGTGACAGTTGTACTGCGACACATACTGGTGGTTTACTCTGCTCAGTTTTGTTTTTGATGCCGTAAGAAAAAGTGTATGATTTATGATCCTTGCTCAAATTGAGGAGACAAGATTATTACCAGTAAAGCACATACTTGCGTAAGGAAGTCAAGTGGTGTTATCTGCACTGTAGCTACGTGGTGATCTATGTTTTTCTTTCAGTAAAAGTTACTTCAGAATTAAGTGCTTGATGTTGTTCGTGTGTTGGATCAAACTTGTGTGGGGTGTTGTAGTGTGGCTTTGTGGGTGAATCTGCCCCCCAGTGACAGTATTCTGATTCTGAGCTTTACAGGCTTTAACTTGTCTTGGTGCTTGGACATTTATAGGTGTACTTGGTAGACTATGGCCTTGCTTATCGATACTGCCCAGAAGGGGCTCATAAAGAATATAAAGAAGACCCCAAAAGATGTCACGATGGCACGATTGAGTTCACCAGCATCGATGCGCACAACGGTGTGGGTACGTCCGCGGCCCCTGGCCTGGGGCTGCAGCACCAGCGCTTTCCACTGCACTCCGGCGTGGTTCTTCATCCCGTGTCAGCAGATAAGCAGACGGATCAGAACCGAAGAGGCAGGACAGGGTGGGGGAAGAAGGGAGAGCAAGGCTCCTGCATGTGAGGAGCAGGGCTCCTGTGCTCTCCCCGTCTCCCACCCTTCAGAGGTCAAGATGGGTCGGTGGCGAAGTAGTTCTTCAGCTGCAGTGAGGCGTGTTTTGCTTTTCTTTAGCTTAATTGTGATGCTGGGGGCCTTCCCCCATAAAGAGCTGTGATTTCTTACACAGCTATAAGTTTGTGACCAGTAGACTTACTTTGTCACCCATTCAGCTGGCCCGTTTCTTCAGCCGTCTTTTCTTTTTTTTCTGGGTCCAACACTGTGGAGGAGCTAAAACTCCAGTTCTCTGGGCCTCTTAATAGCTCACACAGCATTTTTAATATCTTCACATTTCCCAAGGGCACTATTAAATGAGTCATTGTTTTATAATTTATTTTGTAGACTAGTAGTCTCAGTTTGAAACTAGAGTTTTGCCAGTTTGGGTTATAAAGTAAATTATTAGTCGAAGGCAAATGAGTTCTTTGATACTGCCCAGTATTCAGTGCTTTTTTTCAAAATGGAGTCAAGATCTTATGATGAAATAGGAGACTGTAGAGTTGACTGTTTTACCTTATTGCTTTAGATATACCTGAAATTCTGCCTTTAATATTATTTCACTGTGCTGAATCTGCTCCTTTTGTTTCACAGCTCCATCAAGACGCGGTGACTTGGAAATCCTTGGATATTGCATGATCCAGTGGCTTAGTGGCCATCTTCCGTGGGAGGATAATTTGAAAGATCCTAACTACGTTAGAGATTCCAAAATTAGGTAAAGGAAAACTTTCAGTAAATTCTTTGAGGCAGAATGATGAGGCAGATGTTTGGTCAGAACTTCTTCATGAGGACTGTAGCTTTAACTGACACTAATGTAGAAATGAGAAAGTACTTGTTTAACAGTAAGATTCCTTGGATTTCTTTGTGTTGAATTTATTTTATAAGAATGTTCATAAGTGTATTTAGGATGTAGCACATTGCTGCTTAATGTGCTATTTACTGTTATTAAATATTAATAACTTTCCATGGCATCAAGCATCAAACAGTGACTCATTCTTTAATTTTTAACAGGTACAGAGAAAATATTGCAAGTTTGATGGACAAATGTTTTCCTGAGAAAAACAAGCCAGGTAAGAAAAGCCTTATTCGGGGTTCATAAGGATTTTGTTTTCTGAGGGGAAAAGCATCCTGAGGTCCATAGACTAACAACCCTTAGTGTAAGGGCTTCAGTATTAGGTGTAACCGTCTCACTGAGGCCTGCTTGCATAGTAAGGCCCTTTCCACAGGTGGGCCTTACGCGGTTGTCATTCAGTGCTTTCAGTCAAGGAGCCAAATTTCATTCAGTAATGCAGCTGTTTTTTTAGTTGAGGCTTTCTTTTGTGCCTGAAACTGTTCTAGGCACTAGGTATACATCAGTGAACAAAATAAATGACAACTGTCCTCAGGAAGCTCTAGTTGGGAAGGTAGACAGTAAACAGAGGAGTAAATCCCACAGTTGATTGCCTGGGAAGTGCTGCGGCAAAAAAGAAAAATGCAGGAAATAGAACTGGAGGGCTGGGGTAGGGGTTGCGGTGAGGGCGGCCTGGGGTGGCGCTGCTGCGGAGGTGCCGTCTGAGCAGCTGCGGGCAGGAGACAGGGCGCTGGGAGAACGTGTCCACGTGGAAGGAACATGAGTGCCGGCTGAGACCTGCTCCTAGGCCGTCGTGGGCTTTGGCTTTTACTTTGAGCAAGAGTGTGTGAGGTTTGGAGGAAAGGAGGGATGTGAATTGTCTGTCTTTAAGGGAACTCTCTCCAGCTCCTGTCTTGAAGGTTGACTGTTAACGAGGCAAGGCCGGGTGTAAACAGGAGCCGGTTAGGAGCATCCTGCCATGATCCAAGCAAGGGAAGCAGCAGTGCAGGTGTGAGCAGTGGTCCGCTTGGGTATATTTAGGAGTCTCTTCAAGCCTCTGCTCAGTTGTCTCCTTTCAGGGAGGTCTGCCGTGACCCAGGCTGTGGAAGCTTGCAGCCTATCAACCACGCCTGGAAATGGACCCTTACAGCCTTTTCGGAGACGCCCCCTGGTGCCCTCTCCCAGTCACCAGCCTCTCCTCTGGCCCAGTGGATCACTAGCACAACTTCCAACATCAAGGATTTCTTGTTGAACTATATGGAAATGGAATCATAGTGTGAACAAAACAGATAATTTCACGAGGGCAGGGATTTTTAATGTTCTAGTTTCTGGTGGCGTTGCATTTGTAAAATTCATTCCCATTGTTACATTTTTAAAATGTTTTTGTTTATTTTTTAACTCTATTGAGGAATAATTGACCAATGAAATCGTATAATGCAATGATTTGCTGTGTAGGCACACCTCATTTTATAGCGATTCACTTCACTGCACTTTGCAGATGTGTGGTTTTTTGTTTTTTTTAACTGATTGAAGGTTTGTAGCAAGTCTGTGTTGAGTAAATCTGTTGGTGCCGTTTTTTCCAACAGCATTTGCTCCCTTCCTGTCTGTGTCAAACATTGTGGTAACTCCCACAATATTTTAAACTTTTTCATTATTACTTCTTATTATGATTTGTGATCAGTGATCTTTGATACTATTATTGAAAAAATTATGACTCACTGAAGGCTCAGATAATGGTGGGCACTTTTTAGCAAAAGTGTTTTTTTATTAAGGTATGTACATTTTTTTAGACATTGTGTTATTTTACACATAATAGACTACAGTATAGCATAGACATACCTTTTCAGTACACTGGGAAACCAGAAAAGTTAACAACAACTTGCCTTACTGAGATACTTGCTTTATCGCGGCAGCGGTGGTCTGGAGCTAACCCGTAGTGTCTTCCCACATCTGCCTGTACATGTAGACTGGAGAAAAATCACCAAGATGAACATGATTTAACACCCCTGTCACCTCGCATAGTTCACAGTGTTAACGGCAGCCTTTCTTGAAAAGACCTTCCGTGATGCCACCTTTGTGTTCAATCACTTGCAGATCTGTGAGTCTGTTTCTGGGCTCCTTCATAGTTTTTTTTTGTTTTGTTTTCCTGTTCTTGGGCCACTCTCTCAATTACTATGGCTTTATCTGGTAGTTTAAGTCCTCTGGCGCTTTTTCTTCCTTAAACTTGACTTCGCTGTTCTGCTTGACCCTTGGTATATTTGCATAGTTTAGAGTCACCTTGTCAGCTCCACACATATCCTCTCCTTCTGCAGTGTGCTGAAATTTTGACTGGGATCGCAGGGGCTCTGGACTAATCAGGGAGTATTGGCCTCTGTATATAATTGATACTTTATAGCTTCCCTTTAATTTGGTGTCAGTTTCTCTCACCTGTGTTAGTTTTCATTTGGAAAAAAATCTTGCCCATCTTTGATTATATTTGTTTGTAGGTATTTGATGCTTTTTGATGCTATTGTATGTAATATGTTTTTACTACAATTTATTTTTCTAATTGCTTGTTGCTAGTGTATAGACATAAAATAGATTTTTAGATACTTTATATCCTGTGATCTTGTTAAATGTACGTGTTGGTCAGACGTTTTTTGGGTAGATTTCTTGGAATTTTCTACGTTCACTCAAGTTTGTGAGTAAACTGTCCGATACCTTCCATCCCTCTCGGTGCCTTCTGTCTCCTTTCTTGCCTTACACCAGCTAAAAGCTGCAGGACTTTCCGGCAGCGCAGAAACGGTGCAGATGGACTTCCTTACCGTTTCCTTCTCTCAGAAGGGAAGTCCAGTATTTTACCACACTTGGTGATGTTTGCTTTAGGTTTTCTGTAGATCCCCTTCATCAGATGAAGAAAGTTGAAAGGAAGGGTTTTCATTTCTTTTTTCTCTTGTATCCAAGTGTTTAGAATCGTGCTTGCCATGTGGTGGGCACTTAAAATGTCTGAATGAATGACTGTGTGTAGCACTGACGTGATGTCTTGATTAATTGGGTGTGGGGAGAGGATTTGAGGAGCTGGGAGGGTGGGGTTTTCTATAATTAAGACAGAGAAAACCGCAGGGCGAGCAGGTTTTAGGGGTTGGTCAGGATTTTGGATTTGCACTTGTTGGGATATGAGATGCCAGTTACAGAGCCAGTATATTAGTCAGTGGAAGTCAGTGGATGTGTAAGTCTGGAGGTCGGTGGAAAGGCTGGGCTGGGCATATACATGTATGAGTTTTTAACCAAAAGATGGATTTTTAGATGGGTGTTGAGAGGCATTGACCTTGACTAGGAAGAATTCTTTTTATGGGTTTGGTTCTGCCCTAGTGTACAGTAGACCTTTTATCATTCACAAGTTGGTTTTTCTCTTTTATGGGACAACCAGGCTTTGCTTGTTTCTTTTTTTCAACCTGTCTTTCATACGTTTTATTTTTCATTTACCCAAAAAATGCAGCTGTCTTCTCTAGAACTAATGGCTTCTGTGGCAAAAAAAAAAAAAAAACACAAAAAAAATTTTGGCTATGATATTTATTGTATTTAAGCACATTTTACTTCATAATATTTATTCTAGGTCCTTTTATTTTTTTTTAATTTATTTATTTTTCTCTTTACCGTGTTTGTTCTAGGTCCTTTTAAAAAGTAGCTTTAAATTTTTTTATATATATTTAAATTTTAAGGTTATCTTCTTTCTTACTGTCACATTTAAAAGATGCTTTTTGCATTGTATCTAAAAATACATTTTTTATTTTACTTATCTGACAGTTCCTGAATTCAGAAGCATACTTTCAATGAAGACATGATAGAAAAACATATTTCAAGCTATATGTTTGCATTCTAATGTTACTATAGTTGTGGATCATTTTTTTAGAAGAGATAAGTATGTTGTATTTATGATAAAAACTACAAAATAATTGTGTCATTCTTTTAGATGAAATTGCTAAGTACCTGGAAACAGTGAAATTACTGGATTATGTCGAAAAACCTCTTTATCAAAAGTTACGAGATATTCTTCTGCAAGGACTGAAAGCTATAGGAAGTAAGGATGATGGCAAGCTGGACCTCACTGTTGTGGAGAATGGAAGTTTGAAAACAAAACCAGCAGCAAAGGTGAGTTTTGTTATTGAAGTTTCCTTTGGGTTTCCTGTGACTGTTTGCAACAAATATAGGCAAGTAAACCAGTAGCTCAGTAAAGAAAATAGCAGATTGCTCTTTTCTTTTTGGTTAAATATTTGTCATCATTACATAAAAGCAAATTGTATGATATGGAAAAATACACAGAAGGTTTTAGAAAAATGAGTATTTATGTATTTTTTATGTCCAGTAGCAAGTTAAGAAATTCCCTAAAAGATTCTAACTTGGGATACTAATATCGAGCAGAGAAATTTGGGTGGGGCGCTCAATTCACATACTGTGTGCCCTTTTCTCCCATGTCACCCCTTTCGGTTGATCCCATGTTTCACTTTTTCCTTGTTCTTTGGTGTGGTCCAGGTATTTGCCATTAGAAAATTGGTTTTGAAAAATTATCATTTGAAAATTACATTTGAAAGTTTCCTTATTTGTTGGTGTGGTATATTTCTCATTTGAACATTATTTTGCTCTTTACAGAAATGTTACTTCATAAAGCTGTATATCTGTATATAAGAGGATTAATTTTTTGGAAAGGAATGTTAAGTAATAAACCTATGGTAGGAGTATTGTACAGATTTGTAGATAACCCCTGGTATCACTTAAAAATTCAGATTTTTAAAGTATGCATTATTTTACTGGTTATTTTTAATAATTATTAACTTTTCCCTTTTTTAATCTGAAATTGTATTAGTTACTTTTATATGAAAAAGGACAACTACTTTTAGAAGAAAAATATATTTTACATTATTGACTTTTAATTGTCATTAACTGTAAATTCCAGTAGATTTTTTTGGAAGTCTCATATTCCAAACTATGAGATAAAGAGTTAAAAACAGATTTTCTCCCTTTAAAATAGACAGCATATTAAAAGTTTTTCATAATTTTTTCAGTTTACAGAGGAGCTAGGAATTTTGAAATTGGATCATAAATTTGACTTTTTTTTGGTGAATAGTAGATTTCTTTATAATTTCATCACAGAATCTGGAATTATACATATGCATCTGTATATACATCTTGCTTTCATAAGTTTTGTCTTAATTGCACCTACTCCATTTTTGTGGTCAATGACCATGAGGGAAACCATATCCAGTTTTATGTGAAGAGGATAAATTGAAGGCTGAGTGGAATTTTTCAGGAAGGTGGTAAACTTAGAATTTGCATTTATGTATAAACGTACAGCACACATCTTGCTCAGGACAGATTTTTGTGCATTAATATTTATAGCTGGCTGCTGTAGTGGTTTGCTCTAAAATTTTGCTGATTGAAAAATAAAGATCTCTGTTGTCTTGAGAAATTGTCCAGTGCCATCTCGCTTCCTTTTGCAAATCACTGTTGTTTGTAACTACATGCTGGAGAAAATTTCGTTTCCCCAGGTTGGCTGACTTTACAGCTGAATAGGTCAGTCTGCTGCAGAGCTAACATCTGTGACCTTATAATTCTCTTGTGTCCTTGGATAGTTCAGAAAGCTGGAAATTTCTTGTTAGAACATCCCCTACATGTATAAAGCTTCATTTAGGGGAAGAAAATGAATAAAAAGCTCAACTATTAGGTTTCCTTCATTGGTTTGCTGCCTTTTTTTTTTCCACCTCAGAACTGGCACAGGACTGTTTTTGTATTAAAAAGAAATTAATCAAAGTTAAGATTAGGTAAGATCCTGAAGCTGCTTGTTAGGCATTTAACTGTAGATTAATTGTTGATTTTGTTAGCCTTTTGTTTTTTGTAAAATTTGTAAAGTGAAAGAGTTAGCTTTTCTTTTTAAGCATCCGAACACTTTCTTCAAATAAATTGTAAATATACCATATCTAAAACAGATAAAAGCAGAGCTTCATCCAACTTTTGAGTCTGAGGACTTCCAACAAGAGAAAGCTTTCTTCTCTGAGTAATTAGTATATTCGATCTCTTTTTTAGGAATGTGTATTTAGTTGAAATTCCTCTTTTTTTTTGCTCTGGTTTTCACAATTTCAGAGAATTTCAGAGCTGAGTATAATGCTTCATCATAGAAGCTGTATTAATCCTTATAATTGCATATTTATTCTTTATTCTTTTCCCCTGTCATAATTTTTTAAAAACTTAAATAAAAGTGTACATTCTTTGTATTTAGGACACTCACATCTCTGAAAGGGATGAGTTTATTCAATTCAATATATGTTTCTCTTTATATTCCTAAGAGATAAGAGTTTTTTTTTTTTTTAAAAAAAAAACAACCTGTAAGAATTGATCAGCAGTGAAATGAAGCAAGGCTTCTATCTAGCTTTTTACAGCCATGCTTGATTGTGGTACAGTAAATTTGGAAACTGTAGTGAAATATGAATGTAACCACTTGGAACTGTTTTTGGTCTCAGTAACCTAAGGGTATTATTTAAAGCACAGAATTTGGGTTTGACATAAAGCTGAAGTAGAAAGATACTAAGTGTTAGTTTCTCCTTCAAAAGTACTGCAGCCAAAGATTTCAACTGTTGATTAGAACTTGACACTTAGAATCTGTCGGTATAGTTCCAACAGTTATTGGATTCACTGTGTACTCTTAAATCACTGTTCAGCAATTATGTGTAAGGTCTAATTTATGTACCTGATCTAGGCTAGGTCCCTGAGGCAACAGGGATCAATAACATGTAGTCCTGTCCTTAAAGAATTTCTCCCTGTCCCATCTGGGTTAAGAACAGCTTAATTTACTGGAAAGAACTCAGCAAGTTAAAAGACATTAATACCTCCATTGCTATTTTTTTATAAGGTTTTGATTAAGTTGCTTGCCCAAGCCAACAAAAGGAGCTGTTCATTAGAATCTCTTGGGTCTCATCCCTGGAGATCTGCTGACTAGGTCTAGAGCATGGCCCTACAATTTGTATTTTGTTTTTTTATTTTCAAGCAATATATATTGTTGCTCCGTGTAAGTGATGTCCAAGTACCCTTTTCGCTACTTTCCAATTTTTAGTTTTTCTAAGTTATGTTATGCTAGTTGACCTTTCCATAGTTCCTCTGAAAAATCATTAAGCATTGTTAAGTAAATAATAAATAAATTCCTGCTGGCACTCAACCTGGAACATGGTACAGAGAACTGAACAAGAGCAAAGAAAGGTCTTCCAGCTCCTGTCAGTGGCCTGCAGCTGCTCTGGTGGACAATTTCCTGTCTCTTTGATGTGATCACACCTCGGCATCATTAAATTTACACCGTGTAGCCTATAATTGAAGTCAGATTGCTCCAAATATACTGTCTAAATTTGGTGAAGGTCTGTCTAGCTGTTTTTGTATGTTAGAATAGCAGAAACTGTATTTTAATTATATAAATTTAGATTGTTGCAGTTGATACTGCTGCTGCTACTGCTAAGTCGCTTCAGTCGTGTCCAACTCTGTGTGACCCCATAGACGGCAGCCCACGAGGCTCCGCCTTCCCTGAGATTCTCCAGGCAAGAACACTGGAGTGGGTTGCCATTTCCTTCTGCAATGCATGAAAGTGAAAAGTGAAAGAGAAGTCGCTTAGTTATGTCAGACTCTTCGCGACCCCATGGACTGCAGCTTACCAGGCTCCTCCATCCATGGAATTTTCCAGGCAAGAGTACTGGAGTGGAGTGCCAACATTTCTTTGTTTTTTAATGGTAGTTTGCTTTTAAATCTATATCTAAGAGGATTTGGTGTTTACTAAGAATTCCTTTCCCTATAAATCCCATTCAGTTCAGTTGCTCAGTCTTGTCCAACTCTTTGCAACCCCATGGACGGCAGCATGCCAGACTTCCCTGTCCATCACCAACTCCCAGAGCTTAGTTAAACTCAAGTCCATTGAGTCGGTGATGCCATCCAAACATCTCATCCTCTGTCGTCCCCTTCTCATGCCTTTAATCTTTTCCAGCATCAGGGTCTTTTCTAAGGAGTCAGTTTCTTCACATCAAGTGGCCAGAGTATTGGAGCTTCAGCATCAGTCCTTCCAATGAATATTCAGGGATGATTGCCTTTAGGATTGACTGATTTCATCTCGTTGCTATTCAAGGGACTCTCAAGAGTCTTCTCCAACACCACAGTTCAAAAGCATCAATTCTTGCATGCTTAGCTTTCTTTATGGTCCAACTTTTATATCCATACATGACTACTAGAAAAAGCATAGCTTTGACCTTTGTCAGCAAAGTAATGTCTCTGCTTTTTAATATGCTGTTTAAGTTTGTTCTGATAGCTTTTCTTCCAAGGAGCAAGCATCTTTTCATTTCATGGCTGCAGTTACCATTTGCAGTGATTTGGGAGCCCAAGAAATAAAGTCTCACTCTTTCCATTGTTTCCGCATCTATTTGCCATGAAGTGGTGGAACCGGATACATTAGTTTTCTGAATGTTGAGTTTCAAGCCGACTTTTTCACTCTTCTCTTTCATTTTAATCCGGAGGCTCTTAAGTTCTTCTTCACTTTCTGCCATAAGGGTGGTATCATCTGCATATCTGAGGTTATTGATACTTCTACTGGCAGTCTTGATTCCAGCTTGTTCTTCATCCAGTCTAACATTTCTCATGATGTACTCTGCATGTAAGTTAAATAAGCAGGGTGACAATATACAGCTTTGACATACTCCTTTCTCGATTTGGAATCAGTCTGTTCCATGTCCAGCTCTAACTATTGCTTCTTGACCTGCATACAGATTTCTCAGGAGGCAGGTCAGGTGGTCTGGTATTCCCATCTCTAAGAATTTTCCAGTTTGTTGTGATCCACACAGTCAAAGGCTTTAGCATAGTCAATGAAGCAGAAGTAGATATTCTGCTGGAATTCTCTTGCTTTTTTGATGATCCAGTGGATGTTGGCAATTTGATCTCTGTTTCCTCTGCCTTTTCTAAATCCAGCTTTCACATCTGAAAGTTCTCAGTTACTGAGAACCGTTGAAGAACAGTTACTTCAATTGTACTGTTGAAGCCTAGTTTGGAGAATTTTGAGCATTACTTTGCTGGCATGTGAAATGAGTGCATTTGTGCAGTAGTTTATAAACGTTCATTGACATTGTCCTTCTTTGGGATTGGAATGAAAACTGACCTTTTCCAGTCCTGTGTCCCCTACTGAGTTGTCCAAATTTGCTGCCATATTGTGTGCAGCAGTTTCACAGCATCATCTTTTAGGATTTGAAACAGCTCAGCTGGAATTCTATCATCTCCTCTAGCTTTGTTCATAGTGGTGTTTCCTAAGGCCCAGTTGACTTCGCACTGCAAGATGTCTGGTCTGACTCTAGGTGAGTGATCACACCATCGTGGTTATCTGGGTCATTCAGATCTTTTTTGTAATAGTTCTTCTGTATATTCTTGCAACCTCTTCTTAATACCTTTTGCTTCTCTTAGGTCCATACTATTTCTGTCCTTAATAAATCAATAAATCCCAATAAATCAATAAATCCCATTATATCAATAAATCCCATTATTGATTTCTTTACTTTGAATGTTGTCTTATTTGGATTTTGTCAAGTATCTTTTGTCCCTAATTTTTAAAATCCATTAAAATAAGTGAGATTATGATATCTGTGCAGAGAAAGTTGCTCAGTTGTATCTGACTCTTTGTGACCGCATGGACTATGCAGTCCATGAAATTCTCCAGGCCAGAATACTGGAGTAGGTAGCCTTTCCCTTCTCCAGGGGATCTTTACAACTCAGGGACCGGACCCAAGTCTCCCACGTGGTAGGTGGATTCTTTTCTAGCTGAGCCACAAGGGAAGCCCTATCTGTGCAGCTCAGTGCACAGATAAGTGAGAAATTTGAACTTCACAGAAGTGAACACATGCATTTAAGTATCCCCTAAGTCAAGATGTGGATCATTCATTGAAACCTCTCTCAGCCATAACCCCTTCATTAAGAATAACCAACATAATGATTTCTAACATTGTGAATTCATTTTTCTATTTTAAAAAAAAACTTAGCAGTACCACCATATGTTTTATACACTTTTGAGTCTTTGATTGATTTGTATGTCGAATTTCTGTGCTGTTGCAAGTAGCGAAAGTCTTTTTGGTTTGTGTTCCTGTATAGTACTCTGTAATATGACTGTATGATGATTCGTTTGTTTCTTCTGCTCTTCATGGATGTATGCATTGTTTCCATTGTTCAGTGATTGCAATTATACTGTCAAAACACTCTTATAAATTCCTTTAGGAAACACATATAATTAATTCAGGTTGGGTGTGTACATAGTAGAGTTACCGGGGTGTAGGGTCTACGTATGTGTAATAGCTTTAGCAGATCCTTCCAAGGCTCTGTCCGCTCTGCTCTCCCACCAGCAGCTTATCAGAGTCTCAGCTGCTCACTGACACTTGTTATTGCATTATGTTAATTTTATCTACTTTGGTAGATGTTTACTAGTATTTCTTTATGGTTTTAATTTAATATCCTTGGGATTATTGATTTTGAACACCTTTTCATGTGCACATCAGTCTTGATTAACCTTTTTGTGTGTGTGTGAGGTGCATTTCAGGTCCATTAAAACATGTCTGGGTTGTCTGCTTTTCTTTGATTTGCTGAGTTAAGTATTTTGTATATACACAATATGTATTGTACTTTTTTTCTTTTTTTTACAGTTTGTGGTTTTCCTTTTCACTCTTAATATGACATCTTCGATGAACAAAAGTTGTTAACTTTAATGAAGCCTAATTTATCAGGGGTTTTGTGTTTGTGAGTGTTTTATGGCTAGTGCTTTGTGTATTCTCATCTAGGAAAGATTTTGTTTACTTCACAATCATTGTTTTGTCAAGAAATTTTATCGTGTCTTTTTCACTTAGGTCTGTAATTTAACAGAGTTTGATTTTGTGGATGGTGTGAATTGGTGTGTGCTCACCCTCTGGATAGCTGCCTGATCCAAATCATTTACTGAGAAGATCTTAGTGTCCCTGTAGCAGGCAGCTGGTTTTCAGGTGGCCACATATGTTTAAATCTGTTTCTAGACACTCTGTTCTCTGCCACTGGCCTGCTCGTCTGTGTGTGTATCAGCGCCACACTGCTTGAACCACTGCCTTGTGGTCATATTTGATAGTTAAGTTCTCCAGCTTTGTTCTTCTTTGAGATGGTCTTTCTATTTTTGCCCCTTTGTACCTACAAATTTTATTGATTTCCACAAAAATACTTCTGGGATTTTGATTGAGATTGCATTGACTTTTGGGAAAAACTGACATCTTCACAATATTCTTTTCTGTTCCATGAATATGGTATACCTCTATATTTATTTAGGTGTTCTTCCATTTACCTCAGTGATGTTTATAGTTACATCTGACTGTGTAGAGAATATACACATCTTCCGTGTCGAACTGCTTACTTAATTCTTAGTCTATTTCTTTTGCATCATCTGTAATCATCCCAAACCTTTCCTTCACGTCATTTAGTTGTCAGCTCTGTCTGTGGTGGTTTGAAATTTCTAATATGCTTATAAATTCTATAAGGATTGATTTTCTGCTTATTAGCTATCTGATTTCCTAGTTATTTCTTTTTTTTTGATTATCATTTCTTATTTCTTTAACCGTTAAAATCATTTTTTAAGCCTCTGGTTTACTTTATAAGCTTTCTTTTTGAGGGGAGGACTGTCTTCTTTTGCAGTGGAGTCTCCAGCTGTGCATTGGTGCTGTGATCTGGGAGGGCCCCGTACCACAGGTGCCTCAGGTGATTCTAGTGCAAGTGAGGGGCAGGGGACGGCCTCCTTGACTGCATATTAAACTTACATGGAGCTTTTAAAAAGGGAGGAGGGAGGGGGGTTCTGGAGGGGGAGCATATGTACACCCATGGCGATATCATGTCATTGTATGGCAAAACCGAAAAAAAAAAAAAATTCCTCTGCCTGCGTTACCCCCAGACCAATTAAACCAAAAGCTATGGGAGTGGACCTAGGCCTCAGAATTTTTAGGTGATTATGTTGTGCAGGCATAGCTGAGAACCACTGCCAACCAAAATTTGAGTATCTTAGAATTCTAGCTTCCATGTGGAAAGAATTCCTTTTGCAGATAGACAAAGCAGATATTGGGCATTTAAGTCTAAAAGACTTTAAATAATAGCACTTATCAGCCACATGACCAGTTTGTATTTGTAGACAGTTATTCATGCATGCTGTGTTTTGATTTTTATTGGAAGAGATAGAAAAGGAAATTTGGCATCATATAAGTGCTTTGAATGGTCTGTAGGGGAATTTAGTTTTGGATGTAAAAAACAGATATGCTTATAAGATATGTTCAAAACTTAGATCTCAAAAGACAGTATTAGACTAAGATTCCATTTTTCTGTGATATCATGACTAGTTTTTAGGAATTAAACATTTGTGTGAATTTATTTTTAATAAGGGATGAGTTTTTTTTAAAGTTATCTTTCTGTGGGAATAATAATATTGCCTATCTTGCTCATAAGATTGTTGTGTGGATTAAATGAGATTTAGAAAGTGCTGGAACAGTGCTGAACACATGGTAAATTAATCAGTAAATGTTAACTGCAGCGTTAGTGCTGTTGTTTCACTGACTACATTTTCTCAAGTCTTTCTGGTGTCTTGATGTCAAGAAAACAAATATTCAAATGAAATAATTTTTATTTGCATCTTTCAACACCCTTTGAACTAAGATCATATATCATTAAAGCTCAGTGTGTGCAGTTGAGCTCATCGGGCAGATGTGACTGAGGGCTGGCTCATTCACTTGGTGAGTGTGTGTGTTCAGGTTGACTGGAATAGTCAGTGATGGGGAATGGGTAGAAGCTGATTTTGCAGCAAAGACAAGATGAGAATTGCTGTGAAATAAAGGTTCCAAAATGAAGCTCCATAACTCACTCATATTAAAAATGGTTAAATTAATGAGTTTGAAGTTAACTTTCTTCCCTAAAGGTGTTGATTGATACTAAAGGACCTAGGCAGTTGACGTAAAGTAGAGGACTTCTGATGCCAGAGGATTCTGTGTTCACCATTCACCCGTGTTGTTTAGGGATTAGAAATGTTTGTGGCATAGATGTATTGGGGGGAGGTCAGGCAGTCTGTTTTTAATAGGAACACTAATGCAACCTGGTTTATTTTTAGGAACCTTGTTCGTGAGTGCCTTGAGAGCGTTTAATTCCCCACCAGTATGTAGAGGGTTTGGTTTTCATTGAAATATGTATTTTTATAAATATTGGCCTCTTCAGTTTGCAATATTACAGCTTCAGAGTCTTGTGCTTTTAATTCCTTGTTCGAAATTTACTCAGGGGACTTGATGGTGCTCAGTGCTGGGTGTATCAGCCTCGAGTCTCCTTTGAGCACGTATGTAGTGCTCTGTAGTCTATCAGTACTTTTACATTATTTTGCATATACTTTACAGCACTGATATGAGATATATCTGCTTACAAATGATGAAAGTGAAAATCAGAATAAGTTAGATGAATTGTCCAGCGCCATACAACCATTAATTATTATTATTATCATGCATTTATATAGTTTTTTTTCCTCATAGAAACTCTGGGCACTTGAAAATCTCCTAGTGGTTTTAGATATAAAATGTTAAAGATAGTTAAAGCATAACTAGCTATGCATTTGCCTCTCCCTGTAAGTTGCCCTTGAAACACTGTGACTTTGCTGGAGGTTTTGACATTAATGGTACAGGTTGTGGAAGCCTCAGGTCGTATTAATTCCAACACAGAAGAGAGTACTGTCATGCGTTAGTCTTCAGACCTTTGCTTGATGAATGTCCGGACACAACTCTCAGTTGTTCAGTGATCACAAGTTTGATCATATTTGTGGTGCTTGTGATGTGAGCGATGATAGAATCTCAAAAAGCCATTGTTGCCCACACTGTGGAAGATTGGATTTCCTGTTTCCCAAAGTGCTTATATTGGGAGACCCCGCCAGGCTGTGATTGCCATTATTACTTGATGAGAGTAAGTTCTCAGTCATATAGTATTCCTGAAGATCACGTGATCAGATTCAGCTGGTTTTTCAGCTCGTTATTTGCTCAGTGGCTATATTTTTTCCAGGAGTATGGATGACAGTAGATCCCTAAAGCAGCTCGTTTCTAGGTCTTCAGAAGTCACACACATTCGCTCCAGATAAACAAGTGGGCGTTTATACCTACTTTGTGAAAGCAATTTTTGCCAAAAAATGTGTTGCCCATAGAGCAGGCAGTCCCGTGTGCTCGCCACCTAGATGCAGTGTTTTCACTCCTTTGTTCATCCTGATAGAGCTTACAGATGCGTTGGTTTCATTTGCTAACTCATGAGTTAGCAGTGATCTTTGCTGCACCATTTTCATCTAATTACCGGCAGTGCTACATTCTTCATGGCATAAGAGTGTGGTAGCTTGGACTGGTGAAGAACGTAGATATTCCACATTTTGTTAGCCGTGTAAAGAGAATCAGGGTTTGACCATGTGATGTTGCCTGTGTCACTTTACACATGGATTAATACTTCACAGAGTGAACGTCTATATATGTGGGATTACATTGGACTCATTTACGGAACTCTGAAATGACTTTTCTTATCATTGAAAGTGCTAGTCGCTTAGTCGTGTCTGACTCTTCGCGACCCCATGAACTGTAGTCCGCCAGGCTCCTCTCTCTGGGGTTTCTCCAGGCAAGAATACTGGAATGGATTGCCGTGCCTTCCTCCAGGGGATGTTCCCAACCCGGCGATCAAACCCAGGTCTCCCAAACTGCAGGCAGATTCTTTACCACCTGAGCCACCAGGGAAGCCCAAGAATACTGGAATGGGTAGCCTGTCCTTTTCTCCAGGGGGTCTTCCCAACCCAGGAATCAAACCAGGATCTCCTGCATTGTAAGCTGAATCTTTACCAGCTCAGCTACCAGAGAAGCCTGGCATGCAGTAGGTGCTTAGAGAACACATGATGGGGTTCCTGCCTCTTTTCCACTGGAATCAGGGTTACCGTGGAAGGAAATTGTAGCATGTGGTATTCTTACCACAGCCTTTAACACACAGACTCATTTAAGATAATAAGTCACTGAGGTGTTGTAACATTTAGACCATTCTTTAAATTCATCTGCCCTTCACTTAAGTCACTGACTCATTTCCTAACCCTCCTTCCATCCCTTCTCTTTTCCGTTATGTCTGACCTTTTCCTACTTTTTCTCAAAACATTCCTGACATTACTTACTGTCCATTAGCATGGATTTGAGGGGCTTACGTCGTCAGCTCTGTTTTTACTGCCGCAGTGGACTAGCTGCTCAGCAGGTGCGGACCCCTAGATACTTGGGCACGGGTGACATGCGTAATGGCAGGTGCCCTTGCCCCAGGAGGGCCCAGGGTGGGAGAGCAGGAAACGGGGGCGTGGGCAGCGGCTGGCCAGGGACGCAGGGATGCAAGTGCTGCTGGCTCTCCAGGAAGGGGTCTGTTACGGTGAAAGCGCGGCAGTCGGTAACCGCCGCGCCATGCTGAGAAGTCCTGTGGGAGGGAGCTCTGAGAAGAGCCACGCGCTCTGAGCCCTCATGGTCTTACCCACCAGATCCAAACAGGTTCTCCCGGCTTTCTTCTGTCCCAGCCTCAGTGTTTTCTGCCTAGATAGTGAAATTTAACTCAGATCTACCGGTTTTATAGATATTGTGGTGTAGCACAGAGGTTTCTCTACGGTCATAGAAGATACAGTCTGTCTTGTTCCTTTCAGTTACCGCTAGTAACAGGTACCCTGTTTCTGGCTACTGCTGTGGAAGGCGATAGTCATCTGTAGACTGTCTGCGTCTGCCTGCTGATTTCAGCGGCCTTAATCGAACAAGTCCACCGAGGTCAGCCGCGTGTTGCAGTCTCGTGTGTGTGTGTAGAGTCCTTTGTTTGACCCAGGTGCGATGCCAAACGTTGAAACACTCTACACTCTAAGCTGTGCGTTCTTTGAGGAAGGGAGGAAACAGAGTAGAGGGAACAGTAATTTTTTAAAAACTGTTTATGTTTGATCACGCTGTGTCTTCATTGCGGTGCATGGACTTTGTCGAGTTGCAGCGAGCAGGGGCCACTCTGTAGTTGCGATGCCCTGGCTCCTCCTCGTCATGGCTTCTCTTGTCGCAGAGCACAGGCTGTAGGCACGCGGGCTTTAGTGGTCGCAGCGATGGACTCCGGAGCTGAGGCCCGCAGGCCCTGGAGCACAGACTCAGGAGCTGCGCACAGGGGCTTAGTTGAAGCAGCGTGTGGGACCTTCCCCAAGCAGGGATCGAACCCGTGTCCCCTGCATTGGCAGGTGGATTCTTATCCACTGTACCACCAGGGAAGTCCCATATAATAAACATTTATGACTTTTGTAATAAGGGGGGAAAAGCCTAGCAACAGTCCTTGAGCACGCATCTCCTTTGCTGTAACCATGAATCTGATTGGCTTCTCTTAGATGCTGCTGAAAGCATTTAGAGGTGATCTTTGGATGTTTGAGTTGGGGTACAAAGAATTGGTCCTTGGTTTTTGTCTCTGAAGACTTTTCTTCTCTTTTCCCTTAAAACAGCTTTAAGTCTATATCTGGCCTCCATTCAGTTAGTTAGACTGTTAGTAAGTTATCAGTTCAGTGCATCTAGCTGATTTGTCTTCCTGTTTTTAAATTAGAGGTGAGAAGCTGCTAATTTACTAAGTTGTAGCCTAGCATACCTAGGCACTTCAGAAATACAATGTGTAATGTATGCACTCATGCCCTTTGAAATAAACCTAATTTTTAAAAGATATTATAGCCATGCTGAATTAAAAGAAAGCTTTATCCTAAGATTATGAATCACTCTTGTATGTCCTGTAGCATTTTGGTTTTGTTTATAAACGAAAAGAAAGGGACCTGTGAGACGTGATATGGAACATGTCAAAGTCAGAGCCCAGCACACTTTGTGAAGTTGTTTTATGTTCACAGAGAACCAAAGTGATGCGCTGTCTGAAGCCCAGGATGGTGTCAGGTTACGAAGTGAAGCGTTTGGGATATCAGGAGAGAGAAGCTGGCAGTGCAGTTAGGAAGTTCACTCGTTGCCTTGTAAAATGAGTAACATACTTAGGTATTCTTTACTATGAAGGTGGTCGTTGTTGATTGGTCTTAGTCTGTAGACCGTTGGTCCTTCCCATCCTTACCGTATGCATTGTCAGAAGAGTTGGGGAAGAGACACCCAACTGGAGTGCAGATTCGTAAAATTTAGTGGTTTCCCCAGTGCATCCTGCTCAAACACAGGTGTTTCTTTTGTTGGTCGAATACTGTCTGATTTTCATTGCTCTGTAATTTACCTGCATGGAGATAAAGAAAGCTCCTCCTTATTAAATAAGCTTGAAAACAAGATGAATGCACTGAGTTCTTGGGTAGAACATATTGGATAGCTCCCTTTATAACAAGCTTTTAAAAATCTGCCCTCCTAAAACTGGAAAATGCATTCTCTCCCCTATGGAAAGCAACATAGTACTAAAATATTCCTCCTTAATTTTGGTCTGAACAAACAAAAGTGTCTGTGTTTGTTCCTGCCTAATGCATCACAGATCTGCTGACATGCTAACCTTGGAGTCTTGGCTGGCGTTAATCAGGCCTGTGCGCCTGCAGGGGAGAGGTACCTAACGCACTCCATCAGTGCAGTTTGCATATGGAAGTTCTCACAGGGGAGCTGCCCTGTGCCAGCTGAGGGTTACCTGCCCACTGCAGTTATTGTATGTAATTATCGAACCAATCTGTTCAGCCCAGCAGGGTTTAGATGGTAATCATGAAGCAACACTTTGGAAAAGAAAGATGTAAGGCACTCTCCCCTTCTCTCATCAGTTATATGAAGTTACAGCCACTCTTCCAGCTATTTTTGAGAAGCAATACCTCCATATACAAATCTGCTAAATGAATGCCTTTGAAAGTTTCTTAAGGTTTAGTCAGGATATTATTTTTATATTTGTGACGCATTTTCTTCAGGACCATGATGGGTATGTCTGAGTTCTCATTTTTCCACAGCCACCTTCAGCATGTTTTGGAATAGTGGGATTGATTGTGATACATAGATAACAACAGTTCCGACCATTTGGTGGTTTTAAGATGATGTCGCTTGAATAGAGTTGTGCTTTCCCATGCAGTTGTCTGTGGAACAGAACCCACGGTTGCCATTAGGAAAAAGAACCGTGTCCTGTCAGCAGGCATGATACTCTTTCATAGCTGTACACAGTATGGCCTGAAGCTGGGAAAATTATTTTTTCGACAAAGTTTAACGTAAAACTAATTGTTAGGAGAATATAAATTAGGACCTTCTGATGTGCTGTGATCTATGAAATTTGGGAGGTATCAGATGATTTCCTAAATGCTACAAACTTATGTTAGGAAGCCTCCAGAAGCTCTGCGTTCTGGTGTGGATTTCAACACATTTAATTGAGACTACATGGGATAAAGCTGTATGAAGAATACAAAGTTTTTGGTTCATTACGAATGTCCTTCTATAGGTATACCTACGTACAGAGATGTTACGAATTTTAGGGAGGGGATATATATATATATATGATTGGAGAAGGAAATGGCAGCCCACTCCAGTATTCTTGCGAGGAAAATCCTGTGGCAAAGGAGCCTGTGGGCTACAGTTCGTGAGGTCACAAAAGAATCAGACACGACTTAGCGACTAAATAATAGCAAATGTATATAATTATGGCTTATTTGTGTTGATTACAACAGAGACCACCACAACATTGTCATTTTCTTCCATTAAAAAAAAATAACCAGATCACTTTCTGTATACTTGAAACTAATACAATATTGTAACTTAACTGTATTTCAATAAAAAATAAAAGTAAGGTTAAAAAAAAGAATTTTAAAATGTTTTACACAGTATTGAACTAGTTAGAAACTATAGTTGTGATAGAAAGTAAGAAAAAAAGTTATATGAACATTTGGAAAGAGTAGGTGGTGATAGAATGTAGGCATTAGCTCCTAAATATTAATAACACTTGACTAGAAACGTACGTAGAAAACAGGAAAGACCTAAGAGAGTATTAGAAAATCCATCCTGTTTCTGAGATTTTAGAAGCACTGTATACTTTTAAGACTCTTCCTTTACAGTAAGGTTTATAGCCCTGTTAAACTTAAAAAAAAAAAACCATTTATTGGAAGTTTGCCATTGTTGATTAACGAATATTTTCTAACCAACTTATAGGGTATAACCACTGATGCAGTACATGGGCCAGGTACATATTTTCCTATTAAATGAATTTACTCCCTCCCGACCCCCACCCCCGCACAGTGTAAAATGGCAAAAGTAAGTAACATTGGCTTGAGCAAGTCGTGGTATCAAATTTGTAAAGCACTTTGCTTTCAGAAAGGGTTTCTGTATAATCAGTCCGGGTGGCTAAAACATGACTTTCAATGATAAATTATATGAAGCATAAAAAGGTGGATATAGCAAATGTACCCACTGCTAGGCTAACTATATAGGTAAAGGTTCTCTGAACCTCATTTTCTCTCATCCCTTACCCCTTCCTTAGGGGACCCCCACTCATGAAGTTGTGTGTATTCTCCTGTATGTTTTGGCACACCCAGTCCTGTATGAATACATTTATGCTAATAACTGGTAAGCTTGTATATTATTTAACCATCATGCCACATTTCTTTTTCTTTCTTTTAATTTTTATGTTTAAGAAGAGAAAGAAAGCTGAGGAAAGCGTAGAATCTAGTGTTGAAGATATGGAATGCTTGGACAAACAGACAGACGAGGCCACACAAACCCGTAAGTCGAACAGTCCATTAGTTCTTATACAATAAACACAGATGTCATTTCTTCGCACCGAATAAAGGGTTAACTGTTTGGGTCATAACATTTTCACTGTATAATTTAAAAAAGGTAAGAGAAGGTCTCATACACTGTGTATCACATTGTCCCTTGTTCATGGATTGTGTTATTTATTCATCATGTTTCCAGTAATCCTGAAGTTGGCACTAGGAGTTGGTCTCATTTTGCAGATATGGAGCCCAAGACACAGAGCATTTACATGACAGAATATTGTGAAAGGCGTAGACTGTGGAGACCAGAACACTTACTTCTCTGGCTGCTCTCTGTCCGTCTCCCCACAGTTAACCACGGAACTCTGGGCTTGAAGGGGCGTGTCAGGCCAGGTGGTTAGTATTAGTACATGGCTTACTGCAGGGTCTGCCAGCTCTTCCCTCAACAAGTTGGGCTGAAAGGAATTAAAGCCTTGAATCATCACTTTTCCAAGCTCTTGAAGCAGGAAGCAAGGTATAAAGTTATTTCTTCAGTGGCTCCTACAGTGGTGCTGAGAGTACTTCAAGCGTGGCTTCCAGAAGTGACCTTAGCAAGGCAGCATCTGCAAAGGGCAAGATGAGGTTGGACTTTGGTCTAGTTAGTGAGTGGCCAGCCTGTGGTGTGTAGGCATACCTGTGGGGCGCAGAAGACAGGGGGAGTGTTCCAGGGTTCATGAGAGACGGTTTACTTGCCTCGGTGAGGAGAGAGTCAGAGGTGGCTACAGGACCGTTCTCCCCCCCACCCCGCCCCCCCAGATTTCTCTCCTCTTTGTCTGCCTTTTATTTATTAGTTTGTTGGCCCTGAAATGTTTCTTATTTCTGAAAGAAAAGACTTATTTTGGGAAAAATTTCATCAAAGTTTCAGTCCTGTAGAGCCAGGCCAGTGCTGTATTTTTCCTTCCCTTTGCCAAGCCGCACTGGTGCCTGTTTGTGGAAGGCGAACATCGACTTTGAGAGAGAATCACCTTCACCCTGATTGGACAGTCGTTTTCTTCATTGTATATTATGGGTAGTTCGTCCTTAGGTTTGTCTGAATTTATCCAAGAGAATCCTTGGGACACCTGAAGAGGGAGTGTATAGCATCACTCTGGAGGCTAAAGGCTTTGAAACAGTGCCTCTCACTTTGCTGCTGCGGTCTTCCGTTCCCTCCTGTTTTTGTCCCCCACCGCCGCTCCCCTATCTTGTTCATTTTGTTGTTAGAAGGTGATGAGGTCCGGGGAGCAGTACATGGAAGTATATCTCAGCCAGAGGCTAGTGGCAACAGCTATGATGGTGACTGGGAACCAAATTAAGGAGCACTTTTAACGATCAAGCAATATTTTTACCTAAAGAAATCCCTTACATTTAAAAAGGGGAATTTTAGTTTAGGAGAGGGCCTAGGTTGTTACAAGGTTGATACCCATGTAGACCAAAGCCAGTTCCCAGCTGTGCTTGGGGAAGCCTCTTGCCTCCCTTCATGCCTGAGGGTCATTTGTTCTCTGACCTTTGTTTAATGAGCATATGAGATATTTGTTTTGGTGCTGATTTTCAGTTTGACTCTAATTATGAAAAGTGTTTTTTATACCTAAAATTTTAATTTAAGGTCCTTATACTGATGGTTTTTTACTGTGAGAAAATATACTAGTATCTTTGTTTTATTTATTAATGACAAAAGAAGAGAATAGACCCCATCACTAATTTAAGAACAATCCAGATTTTTTGATGTTAAAAAAATGAAGATAATGGATTCTCTTTTCTTCATATAAACTCTGAATTGCTGTAATTAAATGCTGTTATTTTCCCATTGTAATTCTTTTTCCCCATTAAAATATAAGGCTGGTTAAGGTATTTTGCTATCCAAATATTCATAAATGAGAGAAATTTTACCTGAGATAGTAAAATGTTATTGCTTCTTGCAAAGAAAAAAAACCATCCAGGGGTTCATGAAAATGTATGTATTTATATTCATCAATTTAAAGTAACTTGAAGGAGAAGGCACATTATTACATTTGAATTTTTTTAAAGAAATAACATAATACGATTCAGTGAATTCTGTGTTTCTAGAGCTTTAAGATTTTGTGTCAGAAACATGTTTCAAGAATGGTTACCTCTAACAGCTGCTTTAGAAATGTCAGTTTCTTCATTAACAATTTTATTTTCAAACACAATTTATGGTTTACAATATGGTAAGAGATTTTTCTCACTGTGTGATCTTTCAGAATGCTGTGCCTAGCAAAATGGGAGCAACTTTCCTTTAATATCTATTTAGACCATTTTAAAAATGTGTATAATTTTCTTGATACACCTAAACTCATTTTGACTAGCTGGGGGTCTATTGTGTAAGAACACTTTCTGAAAGCTTTCAAAATGTGTATTGTGTAGGTTTTCTTGAAGAAAGAGAGGGGGTGACAGGGTGGTTTTCAGGAAGAACAGAGGCCTCTAATCCTTTTATTTTTATGCAAGGCATAATTTTTACCAATTGCGGAAATTTGGTAATTTGCTGCAAGTAATTTTTTTCCCCACAAAATGATAAACCTTAAAAAACCACATGTATTCTGGCATTTCAGAACCGTGCCAGTATTTCAGAATTGCACTAAAAATTAGTTAATATAGCCATGATATTTATGGCTAGTATACTTTGTCCCTACTTTTCATACAATAGACAGTACTCAACAGCCTACTCTTGGTGATGATATTTTTGAAGTACCTTGGATTTTGGACTGTTCCTGAGGGTTCTTTGAGGAGAGCATAACATGTTTACCCCTTGAAGAGCTATGGTCTAGTAAAGGAAGAGATATTTCTAAGGCACCCTGCAAAGAAATTTCCCACTTTTTTTTCCTTCTGCATCATAGAAGAGTATCTCAATCTTGTATATTTTAGTTTTCAAATATTAAATTTTACACATTAGTTGTATGATTGGGCCTTTTACCCATAGTAAAATATTAAGAAAATGAGTATACATTTTAAAGAGATTGGAGGAGAAATAGATTTTTTCCTGCCAACAGTCAGAATTGATTATTAGGAGACATTTTGAGTTGATACCTGTAGCAAGGTGTTACATAATACTTATATAATACATAAGTATAACACTTATTATATAGTAAATTCCAGGTGGTGATGGCATTTTTAGTTGCAGTGGAAAACTTTAAATCTAGATTGAATGGGGACAAGTAGATGTGGTATTTAATCTAAGAGTAGAATGTTAAATTAGGACATTAATGAGAAAGTAGATATAATTGTTAACTTCAGTGTCCTTTGTAATGTGGCAGTACATTCAGATTTTATTGAAAGGGAGGTATATTCCCTTTGACCTGGATGTATTCCCTTCTGTGGTATTCTATTATGCCAATTTTAGGCAATCACAAATTTTGCAGTTTTCTCTGCAAAATTAATTTCAAAGTTGTTATAGTAAAAACCTAAAAATCAGCCATGGGATATTTTTAAAAGAAGGCTGTATCACAGAAATTGAAGAAAAACTCTTAAGCCCACCATAGTATATAGGCTGAGCACTGTGAGTAGTGGCAAAAAAACCCCGCATTTATATAAGATTGCAGTTTGCATGAATTGAAATGTATGGCAACTGAATAGAAACTGAAACCTGGGGGGAAAAAAAACTGATCTTCCGATTAAGTACCTGAGTAAACCTGTCATCAGAAAGCCCTTAGAAACTGTGTGTGATGAGACATGTGTGGGTAGATGTTTTGTCCTAGATTCAAAGGGTGTTTTGTTCACTTCAGAAAAGAAGTATTGATCTCTTTGTTGTTCAGAGCACTCATGGATCACTTTTGGGCTCTTTGCTGCCCTCACCCTGGTTCCACTGCTCTCTCTTAGCAGAAGGAAGCCCGAGGCCTGGAAGGCACCCTCCACTTGCCAGCACAGGCGGCTGTGATCGGGCCGGGCTCATCCATCTGCCTCTGCTGTGATCGATGTGGAGGTGGCCTGGGGCATGGGGGACAGAGTCTCCTTGGGGAGGTAGATCCGCGTGCCCCGGGTAAAGAAGCACTGGTTTCTCCCAGCCCAGGAACAGTTGGCCGAGTAGCCCAGGAGCTATCAGAAGGCATGCCAGTGTCAGATGTGATGCTTTTCTAGAAGGCAACTCATTTGGGATCTACTTAATTCCTAGTGGACAAGACTTTGCATTTCAGAATAGCCCACTGCTCTCCTGCCTGAAGAGTAGAAGGAACAGGCTTTAAAAAGCAACACATTTAGGCAAAATTCCTGGCTTTTTGTAGTAGGCTTAACTCGGTGCTTTCCCCCAAGGAACACCTATCTCGTTGCTATAATTTATATTAGGAATTTAATGTTTTAAATTGCACAGTAAAAATTTTGAGGAGAAATAGTTCATGACCAGTGTAAATGGGGTATGTTTTACCACTGAATGCATTCTCGTATAACCTCAAAGTAGAAGGTAGACTTTGTTAGCATGTTTTTTGACACACTAAAAAAATGACACAATTTACTAAATTTTCAGGGTATTAACAGTTATAAATTGGTGTATGAATGTCATCTCCACAAATCAATGTAGTCAGTTAGATTTTAAACATTAGTAATTGTATATGGAAATACTTATATATCTGTTATTTTGCTTTTGTAAATTAATGATTAATGACTTAAATCTCTTTGTTTTCTCTTCAAGGTTCAAAAACCAGAAAGAGAGTCCAGAAGTAAATACTGTGAACTGGTTTTTCTTTTCTTCCTTTCATGTGGCTTTCCTCCTCTCAATTTGACCTTTTCCTCTTTTTCTGTATTAAGTATTTTATTTTCGTGTGAGTCTTGTGAAGTGGGGGTAACAATGAAGTACCTATGTGTTTGAAAAGCAGACTTTTTTTTATTAAATAAATACTTTATACAATTTATTAAAGCCTAATTTATAAAATTTAACAATCTTAAGGTTATGTACCCTTTAAGTTGTCCCATGAAGTTTTTTGCATTTTTTAATTGTTGTATGTTTTCCAGAGTATAAATGTCTGACAAAAGCCTTACTTTTAAGGAAATACACAACTTAAAATAAAGGTCTTTTTTTGCCTGATACAAATACACAATTTGTTGTGATCATAAGATTTTAGTTTGTATTGATTTTGTTCAGTTTCACAAGCATTTATTAAGCACCTGCTGTATGAAGTGAGAGGTACAAAAAGAAGGGAAAGGATTATGGAAGAAAACACGGAATAGTAAGTATATCATTGAGAAATGAAATATATATGTATTTGAAAAATTACATGAGAATTAGTTAAGTGTGCAAACTGTATGATAAGAAAACAGTTATCACATGGTGGCATGATCAAAGGCTTTATAGACTGGCTTCCTTTAAGGAAATACTGTCAAATATATACATATGACTTGTTGTTCATTTACAGGAGATTATTTTTCTTACAAGTTTTTTATTTTTTGTAGCATATAAAAAATTTGTACAGGAAACCAAACACTTCATAGGTTAAGTGATTAGAAATTTTAAAATGTAGACTTTTTATAGTTGCCTTAGGAATAAAGCTTGGAATTTAAACATAAACAGTTTCAAGCTTTGCTTCATTAGAGAAATTGGGATCAGATTGGATTTTCTAAAGGTGGTATGCCTTACAACTTGTAACCTATTGTTTTTAGATAAATATTTTTTTTAATATTTAAATATTTTTCTTTAAATATTTGAGCATTTATTTAATATGTATTCAGAATATAAACAGCACATTAAACTGGCTATTTCTCTTGCTTAGGACAAGGCTAAAGTAGGTATTAGAATTTTTTCAAAAAGCAAGTTGATTTGAAGAAAACATTAAGTAAATAATAGTACAAGTGGATGTAGACATACCAGAAATTGGGTTGTACCAGACTTGAGCCACTCCGAACCAACACAAAGACTTCACCCTTTGCTCTCCAGTGTGGGTTTTTAGTTGTCACACGAAGCATTTATCACTGGTGGTTGGATATTGAAGTATGTGGAGCAGATCTGCAACTTTCCTTTGAAGGTTAATCTTAAATGCCTCCTGGAGTTCTTGGGCTCTGTGTCTTTATAGAGTAGAGAACTAGATTTGGGGCTGAACCTCCAGTTTTCTGTAGATTGCTGGATTTAAGTGCTCATCAGTGCTGTGGTCCCAAGTTTATTTGTAACACCCAAAATCAACTCTGGAGTTGTGTTACAAACACGTTGACGCTTAAAATAGGATAAAATGTGTGTGGCGTGTTTTTGTGTATATGCCTTAGCCTTTTTTATTTCTCAAAACACAAAAACATAGCAAAAACCTGTTGGTTAAATATTAAGAAAACAAATATTTCCTCACATATTGTTTTTAACAAGTGCTGGCATTTTCTCGAATGTTACTCTATTGGCAGGGCTGCAGAAATGAAAACCCAGTAGCCGCAGTAGCCAGTTTGATTCCTCAGCTGCATCCCCTTGTTCTGCTGTTCTTCTGTTCCCTACCTCTCTCTGGTTTTTCTTACCCCATATATTTTTCTAAGAAGTAGTTAAATGCCTCCTTGTCATTCAGCATTAGGCCTTTCACCCTTGACTTTCTCAGTCCCAGACTTCTTGTTTTCATCCTTGAGTTGCCTTTCCGGTCCCTGCATCCAGTGGGTTTGCCTTCCTTCGTTCTCCCTTCACCGCCCAGCGTCCGTGTGGGACGTGTTCCGGTCCCCACCATGGCCTGCCTTCCCCTCTATTCTCTTAGGTCCTTAGTGATGAGCAAGGGTTTCAGCTCTGTTGAGGACCCACATCAGTGCCAGGCACTTGCCTTCAGACAACGGGAGCTAGAGGTGCTCTGTATTTTCTAGAAAGCAGCTGATAAATCTTGGATAACCATCGAAACCCTGGTGTAAAGTAGCTCCTAGGTGATCTTCAATAATGATATTTAAGACAAATCAAACAGTAATAGGTCAGGGCAGCAACCCCGCCCACCCCTTCCCACCCCCCAGTTACTTCTTTGAATTTCTAAGTTAAATGTGCATATCAAGAGCTTAAGTTGCATAGCAGTAAATAATTGGTGGAAAATAAACACCTCATTGTATTTGTGTGTGTGTGTGTGTGTGTGTGTGTGTGTGTGTGTGTGTGTGTGTGTGTGTGTATGCTTGTTTATCCTTTAAAATTCTATTTTTAGTGCTCTGTTTTCTTCTGGTCATCAGTATGTTAGCAATACATGATCACTGTAGAAAATTTAGAATATACAGAAAAATGTCTAGCTACATTACTACCACACACAGGCAACCCAGTGTTAATATTTTGACACATCTTTTCTATGCATTTTTGTCTTTAAATATCATACTTTATAAATCTTTATATTCTGCTTTGTAAAGTGAACATTAAGTACTTCCCATGTTATTACAGATACTTTGTAAATATAGTTTTTGTGCTTCTGTAATATTTTTTTCTTATGAATTCATTATACTTTCATGACCTTTTCCCTCATATTAGATGTTTATTTTCAGTATTAGGATATTATAAACAATATTCTTGGATAAAATTGGGCAGAAGTCTTTGTTCACGTGTACACCTATTTCCTTGGTGGTTTAGTTGCTAAGTTGTGTTCAACTCTTGCAACTCATGGACTGTAGCCTGCCAGGCTTTTCTATCCTGCGTATTCTCCAGGCAAGAATACTGGAGTGGGTTGCCGTTTCCTTCTGCAGGGGATCTTCCCAACCCAGGAATTGAACCTAGGTCTCCTACACTGCAGGCAGATTCCTTACCGACTGAGCTATGAGGGAACCCCTAAAGTACTAACACACATTTCAGAGTCTGGCTAGGTTTGGAAGTATTCCTTAGATTTTCAAAAGGGAACTTTTGGGTGAAAGACTATGAAAATGGAAGGTTATTGGTGCATGTTATCAACTAGCTTTGCAAAACACCACCTGTTAACACTTTGCCCAATAAATCAGTGCTCAGCTTAACATTTTTGTCATCCTTGAGTGTTAACTAATTTCTGCACTTTAAGGTAATTTTTTTAAATGGGTAGTGAACCTGAGCAATTGTTTATTTTTAAACTAATCACTCTGTTCACTTTTTGAATGTGTATTTTTGCATCGTTTGTATAGTAATGATCTTAATTTTTGTCATGTTTGTTGCTGACTTTCCCCTTTTTTTCTGAAGACTTAATTTTTGCGGCTTTCATCTTTTGATCTTTTTCATCATAATTTCTGCCACTGTTTGAAAATATTTCCCATCCTGATATCAAATGTTTACCAGGGCTTTTTTTTTAATGCTCCTGAAATTTTAATCCATATGAAATTTAATGTGGTATATGAATACCATGAGATAAAGATCACAATGGGTTTTTTTCCAAACAGCTAACCAGTAGTTTCACTACCATTTGTTAAATTCTCTTCCCCACCCCCTTCCCACTCTGGTCTGTTTTACCTGTTTTATTACATGTTAAGTTCTTATACCAGGGGCTGTTTCTGACTGTCAGTTCAGTTTCATTGATCTGTCTTGTCTGTTCTTATGCCAGTACCACACTGATTTAATTAGTGCCATTTTACTTATTAATTCTTATTTACTGCCCAAACCACATTAACAGAAATCAAAATGAAAGAAAAAAAAATTCATTTGTGATCTCACCACTGCCACAAAAATCAAACTCTTATCCTTTGGTTGTATCATTTTTCAGTCCTGTTTCGTGGGTACATACTTTTTCCAGGTGTACTAGTTGCACTGTTAAAGTTTTGCGTATGTGTCTTTTAAAGTCCCACAGTTTATATACCCATTGTTCATTAAGCTCTACTGGTATAAAAAATACAAGACACACTGAAGAATTAACATTGGAAAGGGGTTCTTTAGGTAAATACAGCCTCACTCACTATATTAGCCATTCTGTGTATTCATATCTTGGTGAGCTTTCTTTCATTATAGCAGTAGCGTTTTGCAGCTGATGAGTAGTAGTCCTGAACGTTTGTAGTCTTGGCTCATCATGAAATTACCTGTAAAATTTCTCTGTTGAGCGAAGTACAGATTTATTTGTGAATTGCAAAAGCCCTTCAGAAAAGCTCTTCTTTTTGTCTTGGTTAGGTCCACCATTTGTCAGGGGTCTGAGTCATCAGTGGAAATAAGATAATCTTTCTGGTTGGCATACAGAGGCGGGAAGGAACTTTAAAGGCACGAATCCAGCCTTGGGTGGGGGCGGGGAGGAGGTGGGACAGTAGTCTGAGATCGGTTTACCTTTTTCTGTAGGTTGTTTTTCTGCTTCTGGTGTCTTTAGAAGCCAAGTGGTCACGATTTAGAGATGTGATCGCAGTTACGTAAATGAGCGCATTATAACACCTGGGCCTCAGTTTGTTTAATAACTTAAAAATTGCCACGTTTTACATTTTTTCTGAACTTAACACAAAAATCGTAATACAGAAGTTCATGGTGCGCTTTCTCGGTTATTCTCAGATGTGAGTGATATCTCAAGCTTTCCTCATATGGGTTGGGTATGACCCTAAAATTCAGAGTGAAGCAGCTGAAGGGTCTGCTAACCCTGAACACTGAAGTTCTAGGGCTGTATATCTCAGAAGATTACAGCTAGAAGTACACGTTGTTCTGTTAGATTGCCTGGCTGAGAGAGAAATGGTTTATTTATTGAACTTTTCAAGGTAGAGACCTGTGCCTTTAAGATCCTTATGACATTCATGTTCTAGGCACTTTGGACTCCACACGGCACTGCCCCCCTCCAGCCTCTGGAAAAAAAAAAAAGAACTTTTTTTTTTTAAATCTTCATGTTGTTTTAACTCTTGTAGAATATTTTGGTGCTGACCCATGAGTCAGTCTACCTGAAGGAGTGCTGTGCATGTCCTTACCTGTTTAGCACTGGTTGCCAAAGTGGGTGATGTGGTCCACATGTAAGCACTCCATCACCTTCTACCAGCCACCGAAGTTGTGTTGTTTTGTTTTTTGTTCCAGTTTCACTAAGAAATCATTGACAAACATCACTGTGTAGGTTTCATAAGGTGAAAAGCACTTCTCAGGTTTCTCCTCCAAAAATTCTTGGCGGATGTTTAAAAACTTGAGACCAAATACATAACTTACCCTATACTTTATCATTTAAAATAGGATCATTTAGACATTTCTTAAGATACACACGCAGTCACGGTAGGCTCTCCCTCACACACACCGCCCTATCCTGAAGCTCCTAACCATGCTTTTGAAAAAGAAGTCTGTATTCCAGGTGCTACAAGGCCCCAAATAAGTCTTTGATATGTCATGCAAAGTGTTCAGAAAGCAGAGGTGGCTGAAATTACATCCAAATGGTTTCCAAGGCCCCGTCTGTTCGTGTGGAGGTCAGAGGAACCGCAGCCTGCAGAATCACAATTCAGGGTCAAGAATCTGGAACCCCTGCTGTTCCCAATGAACTGTGTGATGCTCACAGAAGATGTTCTGAAGAGAGGGTCACGCTAAGGGAACATCCTGATAATACCTGGTTGGTCTTTTAGCAGCAAAATCGAGGTGGGGGGGTGGGGGTGGAGGGGAATACGAAACTTTTTAAAATGATGGTTGTGTTTCTTTTTTTTTTTTTCTGGTGTTATTGTTGATATCCCTATTTGAATGTAAAGTCCCTAACAAAAGAAGCAGACTGCCTTTAGACTGCATTTACTGCTCTTGATGACTCCAGTTGTGTGTAAATATTAGAAAACAGCAGGGTCCTGCATTCCAAGAATCACTTGAGCAGTGCCATGAAGACAAGTGTCCTGACTGGTATTGTAGTCGTACTCCCCAGCTCTCCTGCTGTTTCTAATCTGTGCGCACAGCCGTGAAAAAACTGGACTGACATTTACAGACGCAGCAGGGAGACACTTGACTAGGGAATGTTAAAGACTCCGACACCTCCGATTCAAAGTGGCCACCACACACGATAAATCTTCACAGGAGAGCTAGTCTGCACTTCCCCGATGCCAATAATGAGGGTATCTGTAATGAAGCAAAGAAGTGGAACGAACATTCTCCACCATCACCACTGTCCCCCACACCCCGGCCCCAAGCTCAACTTTTTAGCAGTCAAGTATTTATTGTCTCTTTCAGACCTAAATAGCTAACGGGAAAATCTCATTCCATGTCTTGAAGGCTCTTTTCCTTTTGAACAGCTTCCTGGAGTCTGTTTTCTTTCGTCTTCACTCCTCGCAGGGTTTTACCGGGAGATTCCTCAGGAAAGACCACCTCCCCATCAACCAAATAAAAATAAAATTTCCCGGAACCTGTCGTAACTGGTATGGAGAAGAGGGTCAGTTACTTTCTGCCTCGGGTTGGATAGACTGCCTTTTCTGTTCTGTCCCAGCGAGCTGCCAGGTTTGTATGCCATAGCACCAGTAATGCAATTAGGTTGGCTGCACGGTCTCTGGTTGACTTCAGTTAAGAGTGTCTTTCCCTATGGGAATAAGACCAGACAGACTGTCATTTGCTATTACTAATTCTGCTTAGCATTATCACTGGAGCTTTTTTTTTTTTGTAATTAGCTATCTTAGTTGGCTCTTAAATTTTAATAGCCAATTGAAGCTACGTTTTAGCCAAGTTCCATATCTAAATTGCATTCAGTCCATTAACAAAGTTGGTTAAAAGGCTATTAAAACAAAAGCCAATATATGGTGGTTTGCACTTGTATCTCTGCGGCAGGAGCAATGCCAGCCTCCCCTTAGCTCGCTCTCTATAAAAAGAACTTTGTCTCCCTCAAAGTTACACATAAGCTGGACTCTCACTTCTTTCTAAGTGACAAGAAATTAACATCAAGATTTTAGTATGTTAACATACTAGAAAATGTCACTGTTGACCCCCTTTTCCTTTCTGTGAGTGTTCTTTTGGGATTTGGTTTTATTTGGTTGGTGGTGGAGGAAGAAAGGGGCATTTAATATTCTAACTTAAAATTGACAGGTTTTGAAAAGTGAATAATTGAAATGATGCTTTTCTCCATTTCAGCTGATCAAAATTATTAGCAAAACCATCTGAGGCACCTTCTGGTAGAATTGTAGTCTTGCTGGGTTTTAGTTTGTAAAACATTCTGCCAGACATTAAAAAAAAAAAAAAATTGTAGCCGAGCCAGCACGTAGGCTCAGAGCCCTCGTGCCTAATTGATAGTCTCTATTGTTCGTGTTTTTCAATCCAGACCGTTTCTAACACTGACACCCCCAACCCTTTGCAAATTGGTTTGCCACAATTTTACTTTCTACATGGAGTGCCCCTTCCCTCCATACTGGGACAGTGCGTCTGTTTTCCATTTTCAGAGATCCTTAATTTCAATTTTTTTTTTTATAATTTGTAAAACAACCTGTCAAAAGAAATTAGACTAGCACAGGCACGTTCGGTTGACATTTCCTCTGAATCGTCGGGACCCTGGGAATGAAGATGTGGGGAGAAGCTAGCAGGCAAATAGGTCCTGTCACTCTGACTCAGATGGGTGCATCCAAAGCTTGTCCCCACCCCAAGCCTGCCCATTTTGCCCATGCCCTGTTTTGAAATGAATAGTTGATCCCCATCAAAAATGTACAGGTTTATTTGGTTTTTATTTCACTCCAAATGCTGGCTTTTTTATTTCCCTATTTAGAAGATACTAGGAATTGTAGTTTAATCTTAATTTTTAAAGCAGTAAGTATGCATGAGTACTTTGCACTCCTGTGTCTGGCTGTTACTTGGGCTAGCTCCCACTCTCAGAACTGTGGAGCTGTCCTCCCTACCGAAGGCCACCTGGCAGACAAATTCTAGTGAAACCCAAGCATTCATTGTAGTTACATTTCCACTGTAAGTGTGTTCAGTAGTCCACATTCACACACGATCTTTCATCTGGATTTGCTCCTGTAGGCTTTGGCTGGAGGACTGGGCTGCCATCAGTGAGAGAGTGGCCTCCTTGACGAGGGTGAAGAGCTTCACCTGTCTTAACAGAGGACCAAAAATGCCGGAGGGCCTCTCAGGTGATCTCTGTCCTCTGCTAGAAGCTGACGGAAGAGGGCAAGGTCATTTCATCCAGTGTTAGATTGTAGGCAGTCAGATTTTGTTGAGTTCCTCAGTCATTAGCAGCAACCCCATGGACTGCAGCGTGCCAGGCTCCCCTGTCCTCCACTGTCTCCCAGGGTTAGTGCAAACTCACGTCCATTGAGTCGGTGATGCCATCTGATCATTTCATCCTCTGTTGCCCTCAATCTTTCCCAGCATCAGGGTCTTTTCTAATGAGTCAGCTCTTCACGTTAGGTGGCCAAAGAACTGGAGCTTCAACTTCAGCATCAGTCCTTCCAAAATAGGGTTGATTTCCTTTAGGACTGACTGGTTTGATCTCCTTGCTGTCCAAGGGATTCTCAAGAGTCTTCTCCAGCGCCACAGTTTGAAAGCATCGATTTTTCAGCACTCAGCCTTTATGGTTCAACTCTTTAAGTCTGTCAAATTAATATACTATTAAAAATGTATATGTAACTAATTGGCCTTTGATAAAAATAGAACTGGCTTTGAAAATCAGGTCAAACTCTTTAGTGGTCAGGGCTTGATGGTTTCTCCTGCAGTGACTAAAGGCAGAAACAGCCCTACCATGGTTTTTTAGGGGACCCTGTAGCTGTTGATGGATGGCCTATGTGGGCTTTAAGTGAATGTCTGAAATATATGTTAGACCTCCCTTATCCATACATCATCAAACTAATTTTGAGGAAATACTCATTTTGAATAGATAATACATGTAATGGTACATGATACTAAAATCAGTAGGAATAAAAGTAAATAGTAATTATATTGCACTTCTGTAACTTAAATAATATTATATGATTACTTTTAAAAACTGTATGGAGAGGATAATGGAAAAAAATGCAGAAATTTTAAAATAGCATACCATATAACATTTGGGAACCTATAGTATACTACATATATATGCTAAAAATTAACTGGAGGCTTCCTTCTTGCTCTGTTGAATGCCAGTTAGTCCCTGGGTTTTTGCAGAGCTCTGCACCTAGGGCATCTCCTGGTTGTAATACTGAACTCCGTATCACTTCACTGTAGTGTAAATCCTGTTCTGGTTTCTGCAGCTCCTCTGTCGATCCTCACTCTTTCACTAGTAACCCTCTGGAAGCGTCTTTTAAAATGTGTGGGAGGTTATTATTAAATTAATTTTTTTAATCCTTTCATGTCTGAAAAAGTGTATCTTTAATCTGTCTTCATATGTAGTAGATATTTAGCTAGGTATAGAAGCCTAGGTTGAAAAGTCTTTTCCTTCAGATTTTTTAAAATTTTGCACCACTGCCTTCTGGCATTTAATGTTGCCAAAGGGACATCCAATGCATTGGTTCTCTTTTCTCTCTGAAATTCTTAGGATCTTCTCTTTAACTTTGCTGTTACGATAGTTCATGACTCATCGAGGCATCTTGTCATTTGCCGTATTAGGAAATCAATTATTTGTCAATTATTGAGAATTTACTTGGTCCCAGGCACTGTTCAGAACACTGGAGATGATACGTGAATAAGATGAGGTTTTCACTCTCATAGAGCTTCTAATTGGGTAGGGGAAACTATAAGAAATACACAGATCGCTATAATAATTTCACATAATGACAAGACAATGAAGAACTATGAAGAGCAAAATGAATTTGGAGGATGTCTGTGGGACAGCAGGCGCTCTGTGAGTCAGGGTGACCAGGGAGGACCCCTCTGCCTCTGATGAGATGATGTCAGAGTGGAGACCTGGGGAGTGAGGAAGAGGAAGCCACCCCGAGAGGATGGTTCTCGACTGGGGGCAAAAGGAAGAGTGAAGGTCCCGAGCTGAGCATCTTTGACGGGCAGGGAGTAGAGTGGGGGGAGGGGTGGACGGAGGACTGGCAGAAATGAGGTTGGGCAGCTCAGCAGATGCCACACCACGCAGGGGTGTAGGGGTGAGTCTGGGTTTTATTCTCCTTGAAATGAAAAGCCCTTAGAAGAAAAGTCCTTGGAATGTTACATACAGATGCAAAGAGGGGTGGTAGGCTCCACTTACCCCTTTAAAAGACCACCTGAAACACTGGGAGAACAGGCTGCAGGGGAGCCGGAGGAGCAGCTGGCAGGGACCCCTGCGGAGGCCGTCGAAGACTTGCACAGGATGTGGCTTGGAATCCACGGCCTTTCTGACCAGAGGAGAGTTTGTGTCTCAGTTCTGAGAAGCGTTCTTGTAGTCTTTATGTCCTCCTTTCCAATTTCTCTGTTTTATATCTTAAGCAGTTACCTGTTGGACCTCTTTCTTGTTTTTTCTCTTATTTTTTCATCCCATTTTTCGGGAAATTTCCTTCGTTTTATCCTTTTAGAGGCGATGTTAAATATTTAAGGCCGCAGTGAGTCGGGGAGGAAGGCTAGGGTCCGAGAGAGCTACCTTGTTTCCGGCCCTGCATCTTTCTTCCCAGCTCCCCGGGAAACCTGGGGTCCTGTGCTGCCCAGGGGAGCCCTCCAGGGGCTGCTTCTGTGCTGCTACACTAGTGCACACCCGCTGTCTTCCGGGCGCTGTGTAAATGTTGACAGATGAAAGGGCAAGCAGAACTATTAAAGGAAAATGTTTCTCTAAGGGATGCTCAAAGCTCAAGAGAAGTGTAGAGTCTGGAGTACACGTCAAATGAACCCAGCCGTCCAAGCACTGACCTGCACCATCTGGGACAGCTAGGATGTGCTGGTATGTGACGGTGGAAACACCGTTGGTGATTTTTGAGGAACCCCGAAAAAAGTAAAAAATAACAGAATGAGCAAATCTTCAAATGTCATCGTCACACCATATTCTGGCTTTAGTTATTTAAACAGATGATGCTAACGTAAATCTTTTTTCTTTTTTTCATTTTAAGCCTTCCTTCTTTCCTCCCGCCCTCCCTCTCTTCCTTCCCTTTTTCCTTCCTTCCCTCTTCCTCTCTCTCTTGTATATTTCCTTTGCCAGTAGTTATGAGGAATAAAAAGAGTGAACCTTTATTTCAGCAAAGCAAAGGGTCCTGGGAAAAGTGCAGAAATGTGGGCATGGTACCATCAGGTGGAGTCGTAGCTGGAGGGCAGAGCTCCCCCAGACAAGTCCTCACTGTCCTGCTGCCGTGATCAGTCCTTCTCTCCACATTTCCTTTGTCTTTTATGTAAAGACGTAAGAACCTGCTTATCATGTTTGGTGTTGAGTCGCTCAGTCGTGTCCAACTGTTTGTGACCCCATGGACTGCAGCACACCAGGCTTCCCTGTCCTTCACTGTCTCCCAGAGTTTGTGCAAACTCTTGACCATTGAGTTGGTCATGCCATCCAAGGATCTCATTCTCTGCCACCTTCTCATTTTGCCCTAAGTCTTTCCCAGCATCAGGGTCTTATCCAGTGAGTTGGCTCTTTGCATCAGGTGGTCAAAGTATTTGAGCTTCAGCTTCAGCATCAGTCCTTCCAATGAAAATTCAGGGTTGATTTCCTTTAGGATTGACTGGTTTGATCTCCTTGCTGTCATTACTACTTCTGTAGACATGATATATTTTGGGGGCTCCAAAAAAATATCATGTCTACAGATGAAATAAGTTACTAGCAATTACCAGCAACAGCAGCTTATATTTTGGATGATATCAGGAGTCAGAGGAGTCTGGACAGTCTTTCTGATTATCAGTCTTTCTCCTTCAGCAGCCCTTGAGTCTCTTGTCTTGGTCTTTGTAGCCTCAGTTCTCAACACAGCATCTGGCACATCATTGATGGGGGATAAATATTTACTGAATGAATGAATGACCGGCTGGAAGTTGAGGAAAACTGGGAAATGAAATTAATCTGCCAAGCAGGGAAAAAGTATTGGTTACCCAAGAGGATCAGCTTCTCAGGTGGTGCTAGTGGGAAAGAATCTGCCTGCAATGCAGGAGACCTCGGTTCAGTCCCTGGGTTGGGAAGATCCCCTGGAGAAGGAAATGGCAACCCACTCCAGTATTCTTGCCTGGAAAATCCCATGGACAGAGGAGCCTGGTGTGCTGCAGACCATGGGATCGCAAAGAGTTAGACACAACTGAGTGGCTAACACTTACCAAGAGCAGGATGAAGAAGACATGGCACAGCAGCAAGTTATAGGAAAGGGAAGGAAACAAGCTGATGACCATCCCCTGGGCCAGGTCAGTGGGAGGGCGATGACCAGCCAGAGGCTCCTTGACCAATCCCCTCTGCAACCAACAGACCACATCTTGGTGCTCCATTCACATGGGCCCAGACAAAGTGAGGTGCTTCCAAAGAGGGTGGGAAGGAGAGAGGATGGTTAAGAAACCATGCCACACTGGGAAACACTGGAAAAACTGGGATAAATTCATTTGGAGAAGAGGATAGAAGTGGTCACAGGGAGTATGGTGGAGAAGGTCAGTCGGCAAAGAGCTGAAAATCTGTCTTGAGAACAAACAATATAAGCCCTTGGAGACTCCATGACCCACCCTGCCCTGGGAAGAAGAACTGGGAATGCTTGGTGAGCAATGTGAGTGGCCTTCATTCCTAAGCAGGAGGGTGTTGAACAAGTCACTGGCATTGGATCACAATGTACCAATATTAAGTGATGAGGGCTGAATTTCCTTGTAGCTTATGGACGACAATCTTGTTTTATAATTACCAGCAGTCTGGGAGGACAGCCTCAGTTGTTAACTCCCTTGAGTGCAAGCCTTGGTGGCCTCAGGTGAGCCATGATCCAATAGTCAGCAGAAGTGCAGAAGCTTTTAGATTCTCCTTCTTTTGGTGTTTGGTCCAGGAATGCAGGTGAGAAGCCATCAAGCGTTTTCTAAGGCTGAGGGCAAGCCCTGTGCTACGCGGTCTCAGATCTCTCTCCCTGTCTGTCTGTCTTTCTAGCTCTGGCTCTCAGTCTCATCTACCCTCTACTCTTTCCTCTCCCAGACCCCCACCAGCTTTTCAGATATAATGTGGTATTCCGCCCCTGTTTGGAAATCAAGCACCAAACCAGAAATAAACCAACTTAGAAAAGGCAGAGGTTCTTAACTCATAGCTCCCCTCTGTTTCCAGAAGAACATGGACATGATGGACAAAAAGGCAGGACTTGGTCACAGGGCAGTAGTTGAGATCACTTGGAAGATGTTTCATTTGGCTAAGAAACTGTCACTCAGTTGTGTCCGACTCTTTGCAACTCCATGGACTGCAGCCCGCTAGGCTTCTCTGTCCACAGGGATTCTCCAGGCAAGAACACTGGAGTGGGTTGCCATGCCCTCCTCCAGGGGATCTTCCCAACTCAGGGATCGAACCCAGGTCTCCTGCATTGCAGGCAGATTCTTTACCAGCTGAGCTACCAGGGAAGCCCCAAAATACAGGATACCTAGTTGTTTTTGAATTTCAGATGAACACATAACTTCTTCATATAAACGTCTCCCCTGTATTGCCTAGGACATGCTTTTCCTAACAACAGTGATTCATTTTTTATCTGAAGTTCTCATGTAACTGGGTGTCCTGTGTTTCCACTTGCTAAACCCCAAGTGAGTTGCACCTGCCAGTAATTCTCCAATGATGTGAGACAGAGCTTGGGAAAGCACCCTGCCACAGCCATGCGGGAGCAATGTCTCAGACTGTCTTCCTGAACACGTCATTCGGGAATCAGTGAGGTACACGACGGAATGCAAACGACAAATGGCTTTCATCTGCTTCCAAGAAAGGCCTGATACTGCATCTTCGGTTACTAGAAATCCTCTTGATTAGGCTCCACAAGGAGAGACCCACAGCAGCGTACCCACTCCAAGGTAACAGTTAACCCTCAACTGTAGCAGGATGCAGATAGATGAGGGTAAATCTAATCTGCTGTCTGCAACAAGAGTGTGATGCCAAAAGCCAAGGCAGACCTTTCCATCTGCTAGCCGGCTGTCTGACAATGGAAGCAAAACGGAGCGGTTCTAAAGAGGTGGTCGAATTGTACTCTGGTCATTGAATACCTCTCCTAGAATTCTACTCTGGTCATTGAATACCTCTCCTAGAATTCTCTGTATTCTGTTTACGGTGGCAACAAAGAAGAGAAAATGGGAGTGAAAGTCTTGTGTTTGGATTGACTGGTTACCTGTTTCTCTGCTGTGTCCTACTCTGTCTAATCACTTCGCATGTTTTTGAGCCACTGGGTTCTGGGAGAGTAAAGAATCCCGTTCTCACTGACCACCGTCTGAGAGCCTTTCAGTCGTGCAGAGAGATGCTTTGGGCTAGGCTCTGGTCTCCTCCCTTATAATAACCCGAGGGACTCATCCCCATTTATTAGACGGGGAGCCTGGGGCTTAGGTCCCAGGCTGCACTGGGATGAGGTATGCTCTCCACCACCTTGCAGACGCCCTGGGCATTCCGCCTTCCATGTAACACAACCCAGAACGCATTTGAGAAACAGAAGGCTCACTGTGATCAGGTGAAGTGCCTGCAGTCCCCGTGTCAAGGTAGGGTTAGTGTGCAGAGCTGCCCCACCTAAAATTGCCTGGTGTCTTCAACCGAGTCTCTAGGAAAGGAACCCTGAGCAGGGACTGGGTCTTGAGGCAGGAAGCTTGCTGAGTGTCTGGGGACCGACAGTGGGGCACGCATATAGGTACTGGTTTAACAACCACTTCCTGGCAGGGAGGAGTCTTGATCTGTAGTTGGCTAATTTCCCTGGGGTAAAAGTCCCCCTATGGCTGATTTCTAGCCGCTGCCCTGATGTGACAGGAGGCAGACTTGGGAAGAGGTGCCCAGGGTCGTACATCAGCGCCCATGGGGAGTGAAGGAACAAACCAGGTGAGACAGGTGAGGTAAGGCCACGCTGTGGTCACAGTCAGGCCCTGGCAACTCCCCAAGGAGAGGAGGGGGCCCAAACCTTTGTGCTCCCCTGTATGCCCTTCCCTGGATCACCGTGTCTTTAGACATGGGCTGCCTTTCCTCTGTTTCCACAGCATGGCAGTGCAGCCCTCCCAAGACCCCTTCCTACAGCGTGGTCACGTTTTCTCACTTTCTGCTCCTCATCAACAGGAAGCTCTTCTCTGCTTTGCCTTTCACCTCCCACGACTCTTGGGGTCCAGAAGGTGCTTGACAACCATCAGACCATGATGCGGTGGATGAACCAGTGATGGCCTGTGTGTTCAGTAAAGGTCCGGGGGCCAGAGCCCCAGTCCAACTCACATTTCAGACTCTTGGCTACATTTTTTTCCTTTCACTTTTTAAATTTATTCCTTTAGGAAGATACACGTTAGACAGACAGTATCAGCTGCCCAATCCACATCATTAATGTGTGTGTGTGTCGGTCGTGTCCAGCTCTTTGCGACCCCATGGACTGTAGCCCGCCAGGCCTCTCTGTCCATGGGATTCTCCAGGCAAGAACACTGGAGTGGGTTGCCATTTCCTCCTCCAAGGGGTCTTCCCGACCCAGAGATCAAACCCACATCTCTTGTGTCTCCTGCACTGGCTGGCGGATTCTTGACTGCTGCACCATGCTACATCATTAATGAAAAGTAGCTATCTGAAGGGTACTAGAAATATTAAGACCATGAACTCCTTCCTCGGGTTTTTCATCCCGCTCCTATGTGCCCCGTCCACAGAGGACAGCTGGTCCAGGGCAGGACTCCCCAGGAAGAAGCTACTCTGTGTGCCCTGCTAACTACAGAGGAAGGAACAGTGAGCCACGTCTCTGGAAAGTTCCTTGTCTGACACAAGGGACCTTCTCTTCATCTACTGTATGAATCTATTCAACCCTTCGCCTAAAAAGCCCAACAGCCACCCTAGATGACCCTCAGGTGTGTGTGTTCACGCATGCAGACAGGGAAGTGGATTGCAGAAGCCAGTGTCTGCCATCTTTCCTGTGACAGTCAGAGAGGTGCTTCCTCTGGCCCCTAGATTCTTGTTTTATCAGCCCTTCCTTTAAAAAAAAAATGATTTATTTGGCCATGTAGGGTCTTAGATGGAGCATGCGGGCTTAGCTGCTCAGAGCGTATGGGATCCCGGTCCCCTGACTAGGGATCGAGCCTGTGTTCCTCACATTGGAAGGCAGACTCCTAGCCACTGGAGCACCAGAGAAGTCCCTCACTGCTTCTTCTGAAAGCTCCACTGCTGGCTCTGTCTTCCAGTTCCCATCCATCTCCCCAGAAATCTCTCGTTATCCTGGCTTCTGTGTTCTAATGGTGGCTATTTCCTAAAAAAAACGGTGTTGACTTTTAACGCTGATGTCACCATCATACCCTAAAGGGAAGAAGAAGGAAGGCTCAAGAAGGAGCTCTATTTACTGCACAGAAAAACTAATTGGAAATAAAGGGTTTGCCACTCACAGTGTGTGACAATGTCATGCATCTTAAATGGCTGGCAGTTATTCAGATGAGCTGCTCCATCAACCTCCATGTCTTTGCTCAGGACACTCTCGCTGCCCCTAAAGCCCTTCCTTCTCTTTTGCAGTGAACTAATTCTTACTAATTCTTTAAAAGTCTGGCTTCACTTCCTCTAGGAAACCCTCCCTGATCCCATCAACCTGGCTTAAATCCCATCAACCTCCTGTTTGCTCCCTGTTTTACATTTATGAACTGCTATTTTTATAATTACATATCTGCTATGTGGTCTTTTTCCAAAAAGTTCACAGAAATATGGGAGCAATGCCCAATGTCTACAACGTAAGAGACGTTTAATAAATGATTTTTGGTGGGATAATTGAGTTATGAAGTTATTTTTAAAAACAATGGTATTGCTGTAGAAGAGACTTTATCTTTGAATGGTAGAGACTCTTTGCTGAATTGGGCCACAGAGAGACTGGGTACTCAGCAAAATAAAAGGAGGTTGGGGCATACCATGTTCACCCATCTTATTTTGAAATCTAACCAAAATAGACACAAGTCAACAAAACGTAATTCATTCAAATAACATGCTTTATATTCTCTTAAACCTAATGGATGAAATTTACACCTTTTGAATCTTCATAATGAAAACCCCAGAGCAAAGAGTTAAAAACAACAATTGGTCACATTACTTAAGTATGAAATGAAAACAGAAGATTCGCATATGCGTGATGTTCCCCTGGTATTGGTACAGAGGTTGCTTTATATGTAATAACCTGGTAGGGATGGGGGTATGAAGAATTTTGGCATTTTCTGCAGCTAGAGGAAGCATGAAGTTCTCAGCATCCCGAGACGCATCCCCCAATCCTGCACAGCCCCCAGGGTCCACTGCTCAGAGTAATATGTGCTCTTCCACATCTTCCCAGTAATTAGGCAATTTTTATGTACGAGATGGTTTATAACACGCATGCCTACATCATTCTGACCTTTCTTCCGTTTACCTGCAGCGTGTGGTATTTTGGGAAGTGAACTTTTCCTGGTGAATGACGGTGTCACCCTGCTCGTCGGCGCCAGCGGAAAGCGGGGCAGCCACCCACCTGGTTGCCCTCGGGAGCGAGAGAGAACCATAGCCCCCATCCAGGGACCTCAATCTGGAATTCCCAGGCTGGAAATGCCAGTCCTTCTCTCTGCTATCCTCTGTGGTCCTGGGGTTTTATTTTCAGTAGTTCATAGCACGTAATTCTGAGAGCCAGAGTCGGCATCCTAGAACAGGAGGATCTTCCTGTGGGTGGTGGTTCCAGGCTGGGGGCTCACAGACCAGCCTGGTGCAGGGGTCACCCCACACTTCACAACAGGAGGGGAGTCTTGTGACTCACGCACTGGCCTAGAAGTGGGCTCTGGGTTCATTTATCTGGATTCAGGATCATGTTCCCTGGAAAAAGATTTTGTCAGCGTTTTTTAATGAAAGGTGCTTTGCTACTCTTCCCAGCACTGTCTGCATACAAACTGTGGCTTTTAAACACTCATCAGACTTTTGATAACAATCATCCTATATTGTCTGTATCTCAATAAGTATGTTGTCTGTCAAAGTAAGCAGAACCTCTTATAGTTCTTTGAACCCCAATCCAAAGCTTGCAGTCCTAGGCTCTCTGACTGATCTTGAGTTACAAGAATTGCAAATGAAAGTGACCTATTTAGGCCAGAGTGAATAAGTTGGCTCACTCCCAAGGTGGGGATGAGGACAGGACCAGCTGAATCATCCCACTAAATGAAAGACAAGAGCCACTGATGGATACTCAGGGTCATCGGCGATTGGGCACCAGGTCCCCTGCCCATTTCTTTGAACATGCACAGTGCAGAGATCATCATCAATCTCTGAGGCTGGATTTAATGTTTGGAGATAGTTGTAAATTCTTTAGAGTTATCCAAATCTAGCAACAAAATGGATAGTTTTGCTGAGGAATATAGCACTTGGGATCAAAATCATTATATTGCTATAAAAACAAAACTGTTATATGGCTTACAAATGGACTCCGGTGGCAATTTGAAAACAAGACTCCAAACGAGATTGGAGTGTATGTGGCTTCCTCAGAGGATGTCGTGGGAACCTTGCATGAGGACCCATGCGAGCGGAAATGGACAACTTATTTGCAAAACAGTCTGATAGCACATGCCCACAAAACTGTGGATGTTGTCCCGGCTTGGGGCTTGAGCTCAGTCCACTCTACATGCTGTTAGCACATGGGTCTTGGGGGATTTCTTCCTTTCCCTGCAATAGGCAGCGCATTTGTTTGCTGCCTTAACTGGGGTGCCTTACCCCTCTCTCCATCAGGCTGGTCCCTGGTCACCTTTTAAGACCCCACTAGATTTTTATCTCCTTAGTGCCCACAGAGAGCTCCTCTCCTTTCAGCCTCATCTTGCATTTGTATCAATCCTTATCGTGTAGACGTTCCTGCTGCTTTTCTACAATGTGTTTCCTCATTCTCTCTCCCAACCCGTGTCCCCATCAAGGCTGTGAACACCTTACCTTGGTCATGTCAGTATTTCCGGCTTGGCATGCAGTAGGTGCGCAGTAAACTGCATGGGGGAAGGACTGATCCAAACTTGAACCTCAGTTTCCTCACTTATCGCTTGTTCTTCTGAGATGTTTACCACATGTTGTAACATGAGAGGAAAGACATGGGGATTCTGTTTGTGGTTGCCACGTGGATCATGCCATGATTTCTGTCCCTGATAACTGTGCGAATGTGTCTCCTGGCTTAGGTTTCTTGAGCACTTGCGTGTGGCAGGCACGGTTGGGGGTAGCCCAGATCTGCAGAGCTGGCTCCCCTAATGAAATCCACTTGTAGACTCGTTGTGTAGCTCAGCCCTGCCACGAACACTCCTGCTTAAGTGCGATATGTAACAAGTAGTATTTGAAAGTCAATTATCAAAAGGACCCCCCTGCAGAATGAAAAGGAACTAACTGTAGAAAATTAGAAAGCTGCACAGAACAGCCTTTAGTCTCAATTACCCAACATTTCCCCGTCTCCCAGCAGCTGAACTCAGGGTGCCAGTTGAGCGGGAGCTGGGGCCTGGCAGCTCGAGGCCCTAGGTTGCTCCTGATGTCCTCAATTATGCAATAACGGTAATCATGGATTGAGGGCTCAGTGGAGAATGTCTGTTTCCCTGTGTCTAGAGCTCAGTAATCATGGGGGCGGAGGACGTTAGAGCAGGATTCGTTGATTTCAAATTATTGTTTGAGCACGCATTGAGGGAGACTGGGCTTTTACAGCCTGGATGGTGTGGACTGAGGATGAGAATGCCACCTCCCACCCCGGAAGGATGCTGCAGGCAGAGGTGGACCACCCCCTGTAAGAGGGTCTGCTCTGAGCCAGCACTCCACCCCTCTAAGTTTAAGGACCATTCGAGACAGCAGAAATCAACCTCTCAAAATAACTGTTTTTTATGGCAGAGGACTGGGAAGTAAGGTTAAGCAGGGGGGAGATGGGCTGATTTCCCATTTCTCACACCCTAGAGGGCTCCCAGTCTTCTATCCTATCTGGCCATCAGCAGAGGCTTTCTGAGCTCCCTTTAGATGCCTCTGGCCTTCTGAAAGAGTAAGGGCAGCAGTAAATTTCAAAACAGCCACAAATTCTTTCCCTCCCATCAATAACTCTTGGAGCTGGGGTGGCTCTATTTTGGTCAATAGGATATTAGCAAAATGAGGCAAACAGGGGCTTGGGAAGTGCCTCCACGTGGGGGCTTGCTTTCTCTTCCTGTTCTCGGGAACTCTATGCCTGCCTCCACATAGGGGAGCCTGAGAGGGCATGCTGGATGAGAGAGACACACACCCAGGTCCCCCTGTAAACCACAGGTGAGCGTGGTCTCTGGCTGCCAGCAGATGGACGAACGAGTCCAGCCAGGCCAAGCAAAAGAAACTCCATCCAAACTGCCAAAGGGCAGAATCATGCCTCAAATAAATGATGGCCATTTTAAGTCACTACTTTTGGTAGCTTGTTACACAGTAAACGTTAACAGACACACGACTAACACTTCACTGTTCTTCAGTAGCTAAGTCATGTCCCACCCGATGGACTGCAGCATACCAGGCTTCCCTGTGCTTCATTGTCTCCTGAAGTTTGCTCTGTCCGTTGAGTCGATGCTGCCATCCAACCATCTCATCTTCTGTCACCTGCTTCTCCTCCTGCCCTCAATCTCTCCCAGCATCAGGGTCTTCTCCGATGAGCTGGCTCTTCTCATCAGGTGGCCAAAGTATTAGAGCTTCAGCATCAGTCCTCCCAGTGAATATTCAGGGTTGATTTCCTTTAGGATTGACTGGTTTGATCTCCTTGCTGTCCAAGGGACTCTCAAGAGTTTTCTCCATCATCACAGATCGAAAGTATCCGTTCTTTAGCCTTTCCTAAGTGCCAGGCACTGTTCTGAACACAATGTGTGTTAACTCATCTCCTGCTCACGAAACACCGTGAAGGATGTACTGTTTTCATTCCTGTTTTGCACATGAGGAAGATACGATTCAGTGACCTGCACAAAACTACGAAAAAAGGCTGGCCTGAGTAGGATCAGGAATCACATGCTAGCAACCTGGCTCGTAACCATTATCCACTCCTGCAGATGTGAGCATGTCCCACCTTGGCTCAGACCCTACAGTGGCCGCCCCGGTGCCCCGGGACCATGGTGCTGTAGCGCTGCTTCAGTGTGGAGCACAGACGTGAGTTCATTCATTCAACAAAGCTTTGACTGAGGCTGCCTGTGCAGACACTGTTCTAGATCAGAGCACGCCGCATAGAAGAAAGCAGACCTGAATCCCTCCCCTCATCGGGGCTGCAGTCTCCTGGGGGAGAAACAGAACAGCTAAATACATAAAGTAACTAATATGTGGGAAGGACCGAAAGGCCAAGGGCCAGTGAAGCTGCTTGGTTGGCGTGTGATTTCAGGGTGTGAGCTGGGATTTACCCCCACTCCCCGCTCGGAGGCTGAAGTTCCAGTACTTTGGCCCTTGGATGCGAAGAGCGAACGCATTGGCAAAGACCCTGATGCTGGGAAGGATTGAGGGCAGGAGGAGAAGGGGTGACAGAGGATGAAATGGTTGGACGCCATCACCAGTTCAACGGATGTGAGTTTGAGCAAGCTCCAGGAGGTAGTGAAGGACAGGGAAGCCTGGAGTGCTGCAGTCCATGGGGTCACAAAGAGTCGGACACAACTTAGTGATCAACTGTGGAATTGGGATAACGATGCTAGAATGGGAGCGGGGCTGCACGTTAGGTGTGGGGTTGGGGGTGTCAGCGTAGACGTGTCAGAGTTTTGAACAAAGCCTCGCCCTCCCACCTGCCTCCTGACTACTACCCTGCCCTCTGACTTCAGCTCCAGTGACAGGGAGCTGTTCGAGGTCTCTCCCCGCCCCAGCTTGCTTCCCTTTTGAAGGGCGCCTGTGCCCCAGTGGTTTTGTTACCTTGAACATCTGCTGGGCTTTGGGATACTGCAGGAAGGGTGCAGGGTTGGAGGCAGACAGACCCAAGTGAGTACTTACTTGTGTGTCTCTGGGATGCGAATCTCTCATCAGGGCAACTCAGACCACACCTTTTCTGTGCACAGGGAGGCTGTGCAAGGGCAGCGCCGTCACAGCCCTGGGGGCTAGTGTTCACTCTCTGTCCATACCCCTTGGCGAGCTGCTGTCATCCTTCCCACCAGCTCAAAAGATCACTTCTTCAAAGAAGCCCCCCACCGACTTCCAACTGGCCCATAATTTAATACTAACCCCATTGTTTCCGAACTGTCCCTTGGGTATCAGCCTCCTGCCCGGCCTCCAAAGCTGGGCACAGAAGTGTTTGTAGGATGCACGGGGCTCAGATGCTCTGAAACTTGCCTGGAGGTCTGGGCAGAGTATGGATGCAGCAAAGACACCCCACAGGGTTTTGTCTACCAAGCCTGCCATGTGGCTGTAGACTTCCTGGGCCACGTGTCTCCTCCCGCATGTTGAGCCCAGTGGGTGAAGCCATCTGAGCTCGTAGTTTCTCATTGTGAGAGGGGATTGACTCCTCCACTGGCTGGAGCTCCCTATTTCCACCATCTTCCAGGGTGCACAGCCCTTTAACTCCCAGCAGACATAGTCTTAGGCTCCAGTTCCTCAGACTTTCTTCTGCCTCTCTCTCTTGGCCTGACCTTTAATGGGCACCCAGTGAAACAGGTAAATTGTGGAGCCTCATCCCCAGGCTCAACTCTCAGCCTGGTCCTTTTGAGCTGTGTGTCCTCAGGCAAGAAATCTTCCCTCTCTGAACCTTAGTTTCTGCATCTATAGAATGTGGACAATCGTGCCTGCCTGGACAAATTGTTAGGAGGCTAAACAAGCACCTGGCATACAATAGGTGCTCAATAAATAGGAGTTTTTCCCTTCCTGGACCTGGGTCTCCATCCCACTCTTGCAGAGCTTCAGTTTTACCAGCTGAATGTTGTCAGAGTTGTGAGGATTAAATGAGCTGAATGGGTGACCTTGAATATTTTCAAGACCCCTTTCTCGTTTTTGTCACCATTGTTCTTATTGTTCATTACTTAGTTGCTTCTTCCATGTTCTCCCCATGCCCCTCTTAATCTTTCCCTCCATGTAGACACCCATCTTAATAAGTTTAGTAAGAATTATTGTTTTGATTTACACAAATGGTCGTGTGAGGGCATCCCGGCCAGTGCGTCTAGCCACTGCCTAATCTCAATCTCTTCTCCTCCATCAGCCCCAGATGACCTCCAAGTCTGCAAATAACCAAGTTTCAGGGATTCTCATATGCATGTTTTTAATTATTTTAAAGTCTCTGAAATCAGTGGTCTCTTAAGCTCGTGGGCTTCCCTGATATCTCCATTGGTAAAGAATCAGCCTGCAATGCAGGAGACCTGACTTCAATCCCTGGATTGGAAAGGTCCCCTGGAGAAGGGAAAGGCTACCCGCTCCAGTATTCTGGCCTGGAGAATTCACAGAGTCGGACACAACTGAGCAGCTTTGACTTTCATTTACGCTCGCTGTTGGCCTGTGTGACGTGGTTGCCACTGCCCAATCCCACACAGACATCACCTGGACCAGAGCTGAGGCTCGTGCGGGGGCCACTGCAGCCTGAAGAATGTCAGGAGAAGCCCTCACGTAAGAAGTGCATTGTGATCAGTTCTCTGAAGGCAACACAGCTTGGAGAAAGGCGGGTGCTAAAAACTGAGGCATAGGTGGGCTCTGGACATGAAAGAGGTTTAGGAGGACTTCATTCAATTAGTTTTGTGTTTATTTCCCTTTTTTCACGTGTGCATAAGAGTGAAAAATAATTTTTTGAGAGCAGTTACCTCTAAACAAGTCTAAGAGAGCTCTTTCCATGAGTATAAAAATGCTAAGTAATAAGAAAGCATCTTGCCATTGTTTAACTGGCAGATTTCCCCACCCTTTCTCGGATGCACATTAAACAATGGTTTTTCTCTGACTTACTTCACTCTGAATGATGTCATCTAGGTCCACCTACATCTCTGCAAGTGGCGCAGTTTTGTTCCTTTTTGTGGCTGAGGGAATATATGAATACCTTTGGCTGATTCACTTTGCTGCACAGCAGAAAGTAACACAACGTTGTAAAGCAACTGCATTTCAATAAAAAGTTAAAAAGAACCATTGGGGCTTCTCACCATGAAGTGAGCCCTCTTTTCAGGAAGCACTGTGCTGACATTGTGACCCTGCAGTGAACCACTCAAGGTCCCTTCTGGGTCAGAGAGAGAATCCCTTGGGGCTATAGCCCAGGAGTGGGGTTGTTGGAGTCTTGGGCATCTAATTTGGGTAAGTGGTGCCAGAGTCCAGATCACTGCCGACACCCGGCCTCACTCAGCTTTCTGACTGTTTCCAGTTTGCAGAGTGTAATTAGCACCTTCCTGATATTAGGGCTTCGCTGGTGGTTCAGACAGTAAAGAGTCTACAGGCAGTGCCGGAGACCCCTGTTCAGTTCCTGGGTTGGGAAGATCCCCTGAAGAAGGGAATGGCAACCCACTCCAGTACTCTTGCCTAGAAAATCCCATGGACGGAGGAGCCTGGTAGGCTACAGTCCATGGGGTTGCAAAGAGTCCAACACGACTGAGCAACTAACACTTTCAGTTTCCCTGACATTAATACTTATGTGCCTGAGCACCTCTTCATCGGCTTGTTAGTCCTTTTGTTTTCTTCCTCTGGATGTTGCTGGTTCTTTTCTTTTGTCTGTTTTTCTGTTAGGTCTGCTCTCCTTTTCTTACTGATTTTCAGGATTTTCATGCCCATTCTAGATACTCACTAACCCAACACTAGCCTAGGCATTCCAAATGTATTTTTCTTCCTGTCCTCCAGAGCTCTTTGTAAATGGCAACATGCTTGCCAGGAGTTGGTTAATTACAGGCTCTCCAGGTGATGCGGAAATGATGGGATTCACCTTTCCAAAGGACCACTCGGCCACGACCTGGCCCTTGGATGCGCCTTGCCTTTCTCTAAGTCAGTTCTTCAAGGAGCTGTGTTTCGAGAGAGCCCTCACCCTGAGCTCAGAGGACTCGCTGCTGCAGAGGCTGGCACTATCCAGCTTTACTTGTGCTACCTGTGTCTGCACCCCTGACTGTCTCAATCAAGGCAGCTATGTCTATGGCCGTACCACCCTGAACACGCCTGAGCTCATCATGCAAGTCAGCTAGTATTTTCTGAGTGTTGAGTAGTCACCATGTTCCGCAGGACTTCCTTGGTGGTCCAGTGGTTAAGACCTTGCTTTCTAATGCAAGGGATGCAGATCTGATCCTTAGTCAGGGAGCTGAGATGCCACATACCTTGGGGCCCCCAAACCCAAAGCATTAAACAGAAGCCATATTGCATCAAGTTCAATAAAGACTTCAAAAATGGCCCACATAAAAAAAATCTTAAAAAAAGAAGCAATTAGGCTCTTAGAGAACTTACAGAAGTTCAGGTGTGGCAGAAACATGCAGAACCCAAGTGAATATTGTGAGAGGAGCAAAGCAGGGATGAGGGGGGGAATCAGGAAGGCTTCCTGGAGGAGGCGGCATTGGACAGACCTTGAAGTTAGGAGGAATTTCCTGCCTTTCTTCCTTCCCAAACTGTCAGGTCTCCAGCCCCTGCTGGTGGGTTCTGCTTTCTCTGAAGACCAGCCGAGACTCCCAGGTAGACAGCCCTGACTTTTCGAGATGACCAGGCACGGTGACCAGGAGAGACTGGGGATGAGCCCACTTTGTGGAGACTGGCCCTAAGGCTCTGCACTCAGCCTGGCCCTCCTATGTGCCCAGGCTGCTTCCACTTGTCATCACCTGTAACCGCTCCCTTGGCCAGAGCAGGCTGTCCCTCTGATGGGGGTGTCTCCAGGGCCACCCACCTCCTCTCCAACTTAGACTTGTGGGCTTGGACAGCCCACTGAGCCCCAAAGTTGGGGACCAGTCTGGGACACACGGACCCTGCCCTGTGTCCCCACAGAGCCCAGTTCTCATTTGGCAGGTGGAGGGTGGAGGAAGTGGGGTCTCTGCAAGTCCCGAGGATGGGCTCAGGGAAAAGAGCCTCAACTCAGTTCCATCTTGCTTTTCCTTTCTAAGAAGTCAAAGATATGCTGGAGTTTAGCACGCGTGTTCTCCTCAAGTAATAGTGTGGTAGAGAAGAATTCAATCATGTTAAAAGAAAAAAAAGTCACAAAAGATACACATTGATAGAAAACATATTGCTGAAAATAGGAAAAAGTAATGAATAACGTTCCAACATAATAGTGACTAAAAGTGAAGTAGTCCTCTGCTGTGGTTACCAATTGAGTTCAAATTGAAGGTGTTTTGTAATGCTGATAAAATAGCTGTCCTTTCTGGGAAAAAAATATATTGTACTGTATATTACAGTGGCTCAAAGAGGAGGAAATCAAACTGGAGGAAAACAGCTTCAGGAGGACGCATGGGTATCGTGAGGTGGGTGAACAGTGATGTTTGCCGGTTTCGTCCATGGTCAGTGTGCTGCTGTTGATTTTGGAGAGAAGCCCTGACAGAAATGCAGGGACTGATCAAAAGCAGCGAGGTGCTTTATCTCCATCCTTGTGCTCCTTCTTATGGGAGGTGGACACCTCTGAACCTGCATCACGCATGCTCAGTTGTTTCAGTTATGTCTGACTCTTTGGATGGTAGCCACCAGGCTCCTCTGTCCTGAGATTTCCCAGGCAAGAATACTGGAGTGGGTTACCATTTCCTCCTCCAGGGATCTTCCCAACCCAAGAATTAACCTGAGTCTCCAGCACTGGCAGGCAGATTCTTTACTGCTGAGCCACCTGGGAAGCCACCACTGAGCCTACTCATGGGCAGTTCCCAGAATCTTCTTGCTCACTCCCCATAGAGTGGGGCTTCCTGGAGCTTGGGGGAGGATGCTGGCTTGGCTGTGAAGAGCTGGGCATAGAGCCCATCTCTTCTGGTTAGTTTACTAGGAACTGTGTGTGGCTCATGCTGGCTGTCTCCCAGGATGGCCTGGATACCTTGGATTCTTCCTCCCTGCAGCCTCTATAGTGCTTCCACCTTGAGCTGGTCATGAATGAGGCTGTGTGCTAAACACTGCTGGTTGCCTACCCCTCACCCTTGCTCACATTCCATGCTGGAGGCTCAAAGATCCTGGTAGTCCCTTTGCTAGGCTCTCTTGCAGCTAGGGGAAGTCTTGTCTTCCTGTTTTGGAGTATGAGATGCTCAGGAAGGCTTCTGAGAAAAATTTTCCTTTCTGACAAGAAGAGAGAGATATCTACGGGGAACTCCTTTTTGCTGGAGTCCTCCTTTTTCTTTGGATGCTACAGTGTGAAGATGTAATGCTTGGGGCTATAACAGCTATCTTGCAACCAAGAGAGAGAAGCTTGATAAAAAGAGCCAAGTCAGTGAGGGTGGTGGATCCTAGTCTTGGGGTAGCATGCCTCCTGAACTGGCCTGGTCAGGTTGCAAAGCCAGAAAAGGGAGTCTGTTTCATAGCTGGAGGAATATTAGTTTTTAAATCCCTTCTCCTTGCCCTATTTGCTGTGAATCAGGAGGCACACACCCCTGATTGCCCTAGCAATCCTTTTATTCACTCGTCCAACACAGACTTATTGAGGGTCTGCAATGTTCCAAGCACTGCATGGCATCCGGTGGTACATTAGAGCATAAAACAGACTTAACTTCCTGCCCTCATGGCCCCTGCATTCTTGTCGGGGAGACAGGAAGTAAGCAGCCCTCTACCCTGAGCTCATAATTTCTGTAAGTGATGCAGTTGAATGTGGCGATATGGGAGGCCACATGTTGAAGATACAGAAGCCACAGAATGGAAGGAGCCTGGGTCCCTGAATCACACCTAGGAGAGGCCCCTGCCCATCAGAACCCTGCTTTGGGCTTTACATGAATGAGAAGTAAACCTCTATTGTACTTGGTGGCAATAATCACTTGTGACTTTGCTTTTGCTTGTACTCGGTTTCCTTCAGGAATACAATCTGCCTGGAGTTTGCCCCATCCCTGGTCTGACACTTTTAGGTAGTAAAAGATTTCCTTTGAGATCGAGGTAGAGCTTTGATTTATGGCAGCTCTTAGCATCCTGATTGGAGAATGAAATGGCCATCCACTCCAGTGTTCTTGCCTGGAGAATCCCATGGACAAAAGAGCCTGGTAGGCTATAGTCCATGGGGTTGCAAAGAGTTGAACACAACACACACACACACACACACACACACACACACACACACACACAGCATCCCGATTGATGGAATGATTAGGATTTCCTGATGAGACCTCTGGGCACTGGTCTCAGCATGTAGCCCTGGAAAGCTGGAGGTCTCTCTGGCTCCCAGCCATGACCCCAACACTCTGAATCAAGGTTGGCACTTGCCTTGCAAAAAACTGTGATGCAGCTCCTTCTGGCCCCAGTGGAGGGTAAGGTGGTAAGAGGGCAGGACAGCATCCTGGAACAGCAGCAGAGCATCTCCAGAATCAGAAGGGTCCTCTTCTTTAGCTCCAGCTGGCCCTGGAAAGATAACTCCCTTAAGCTCAGACAGACTCTTGGCATTGCCTGGTCAACATCCCTATTCAGACTTCAAGGGGAGTTGACTTGCTTCATGCTAGTCCAGAGCCCATTCCTCCCCAGCTTCTCTGCCCACCTGAGCCAGTCTTCATTCTGGCCCCAGGTCCAACCACTATCTTAATGGTTCCAGAGCTCCCCAAGCTAGGGGTGGTCCACCCCCGAGAGCTTGGATTGGCTTGGGAGGGTCTGGAGGCCTGTGACTTAAGTCACAGTTGTCTAATTAACTCAGAGTCTGGGGCAGATGGTACTGTTAACAGGTGGCCCCTGCAAGATCTCCTGTGCTCTTTGAGACCTTCCCTGCTTCCCTCCAGAGCTGGAGTCTAATTCCCTTCCCCTTGAATCTGGGTGGGCTTGTGTCGGTTTCCTGAGGCTGAGAATCACATTATGCAAACTGGAGAAAGCAACAGGAATTTATTCTCTTGATGTTTATTCAGGAGCATCAAGGGTTCGAGGTGTTGTCTGGGCCACCTTCCCTCCGAAGGCTCTAGGGGAGACTCTTTGTTTGCCTCTTCCTGGTTTCTGGTGGCGGCTGGCCATCCTTGGTGATTCTTGGGGCTGCAGCCCTCCAGTCTCTGCCTGTGTCTTCACTCATCTCCCTTCTGTGTCTCCTCTGTGTCTCTGGATATGAATCCCCCTCTCCTTATTAGGACACCCTGTCATAGTGGACTGAGGGCCCACTCTCTCCAGTAGGACCTCCTTTTTTAAAATAAATTTTCATATCTTTTTGGCTGTGCTGGGTCTTTGTCCTGGTACACAGGCTTTCTCCAGCTGCAGCGAGCGGGGGCTAATCTCTAGTTGGGGTGCACGGGTGTCTCACCGCAGTGGCCTCTCTTGTTGCAAAGCATGGGCTCTAGGTGCATGGGCTCCAGTAGGTGTGGCGTGTGGACTGAGTTGCTCCATGGCATTTGGGATCTTCTCAGACCAGGGATCTGTTAGGTAGTTAGAATAGGAAACAGGAGTCCAAAATGGCGGTGGCTAGAAGACAAGGAAGGGAAAAGCCCGCGAAAATAGAACAAGCAAGGTCCAAGGACCTGAGTGAGAACTGCAGGTAGAACAGCACTCCTATCTAAGCCCAATTTGCATAGGAGAGGCCCAGGGGGCAGAAATAAACATATAAAATAGGACCCAAAGAGCTCGCTTGCTCTCTCTCTCCTGCGCCTCGAAGATGGACTCTCCCTTTCTCTCCCACGCGCTGCGGTGTTCTTCTCTTCACGGCCTTGGATTGGCATGCCCTCACGCTTTGAGGATGACTTCTCCAGCTATCATCTTCTAAATAAAATAGAGCTGTAACACGGAGCTGTAACACTGATTTATTTAAGAGCTATAACACGGTCTGTCCAAGACCCGAGAGCTGTGGCCCGCCGAGGGCTTCAATGTCTGTCACTCCAAATCTTTGTTGTGCCAAGACAAGAACCGAGGAACATACCCTCGCGTGACATCTACACTCGCCTGACAGATCAAACCAGTGTCCCTGCATTGGCGGGGAGGTTCTTAACCACTGGAACACCAGGGCAGTCTAGGACCTTACTTTAACTAATCACATCTGCAAAGACACTATGTCCAAATAAAGTGACATGTTGAGGTTCTGGGTGTACACTCTCCTACCCGGTACAGCGTGTGACATGTGACCCACAGAAGGGGCGAAAGCGACGCCCTGCCTGACTGCGCACCTGACAGCTCATTGCCTGATCACCTGGGTCAGAGCCCTGTGCTGCTATGTAAGCCATCCCACCTCCAGGGGAAACCCAAACTAGTCCTCATGGAGAGACCCCAGCAGAGCCCTGAGACTGTGTGGAGAGTCCTCAGGTGCTCCAGCCCCCGTGGTTCCATCTCAGCCACCGTCTGACTGCTGCAGCCGGAGAAACCCTTAGCAGAACTGCCCACTGGGAGCAGAACTGCCTGCAAAACCCTTGACCTGCAGAAACAGTGCGAGATGTTGCCATGGGCTGAATCGTGTCTCTCTCCTCCAAACTTACATGATGTAGTCCTAACCTCCTGTACCTAAGAATGTGACTGTATTTGGGGATCAGGTCTTTAAAGAGGTGATTAAGGTTCACTGAGTTCATAAGAGTGAGGCCCTAATTCCAATATGACTGCTGTCATTACAAGAAGAGGAAGAGATACCAGGGATGTGGGTGCACAGAGGAAAGGCCAAGAGGGGTCACAGTGAGAAGGGGGCCATTTGCAAGCCAAGGAGAGAGGCCTCGGGAGAAACCAAACTTGCCGACACCTTGATCTGGGACTTCCAGCCCCCAGAATTATGAGAAGACAAAAAAAAACTCTGTTGTTTAAGCCACTCAGTCTGTGGTATTTTACTCTGGCAGCCCAGCAAATGAATACAGATAAGAATGTGGTCGTTGTTGTTTTAAGTCACTAAGTTTGGGGGATATTCGTTATGCAGCACGAGTAACTGATACAAAACACAGAGAGCTGGGGAAGTGAAGAGGGAGAACTCGGGGACCTAGGGTTCCCATCTTGGCTCTGCCGCTGTCTCACTGGGTGGCTCTGGCACCCCTTTCTTCTGGTCCTTGCTTTCCCTATCTGTAAAGTGGGCTGATCAAATTGCTTCTGAGGTCTCTCATGGCTCTATGATGGACTGACTTTCTGGGAAGAGCTTAGTTTGACAAAAGAAAAGATTCACAGCTGTGTTCTTGGAGACTTCTCTGGCTTAAGACATACTTGCTGAGAGCCTAAGTAATCTACTAACAGTAATACCTACTGTTTAAGAAGCTCCTTTCATGTCAGCTCCAGGGTGATTTACAGACATTATCCCATTAAATTAAATCTTCAGTAATCCCCTGGGGAAGGGGTGATCTTTGAAGCTAAAGACAGCTGAACAGAGAAGTAAATTATCTTGTCCAAGTTCGCACAGCTAGCATGGTGGAAGCCAGGATCCAATGACAGTCCGATTCCCAAGTCCATGTTGTCTCCATGGGGCGTCTCCAGTTGACACTTAGGGCAAAGGTGCATGAGTGTCGTCTGTCACATCACGTCTAATTCTGTCTATGAGGGCTTTTATCGGCTCCACCCGCGGTTGAAAGTGACCGTCCCTTCCCAGCTCTCTCAGAGGGAGCAGGCGGCTGACCGGCCATCTGTGAGGGGTCAGGGCATAAATGCCAGCATTGTTTCCTAAGTAAGAACAGACGGATTGGAATGTCAAGGTCAAGCGAGAAGAGATGAGATCTGCCCTTTGAGGTCCTCTTCAAGCCAGACCCAGGACAGATGGCAGACTGTCGCCGCTCGATATAGAATGAGGCCAAGTAGAAGTTCAGGTTGAGAGGCTGTAGTTCAATTTTCCATGCAGCTGTCAGGAAAATGAGCTCCCCTGATGAATGCCTCCCCAGCTACTCAGATTCCCTTTTCTTTTCTGAAAACCGTGTTTGTGTCTGACGGCTCCTTTGATCATGGGAGTGCTGTTCATTTGTGAGACCTATGGTGTTCTGGGCACCCGGACAGCATGCCCCCTTTATCAGGGTGCTGATATTAGATGTGGGAGACAGGTCAGGGGTGCAGCGGACAGAGAACAGTCCTGAGACTCTGATCACTGCAGCTCGGTACCTCTGTCACCTTAGTGTTTCTGAATCCCAGGCTCCTCCCCTGACTGGGGTCAAACCCCAGACCCAAGAGTGTTTGTGAGAGTGAACATGAGCATGTGACTGTCCTGCATAGTAAGCGCTCATTTAATGCTAATTCCTCCTCCCTTTGGCTTCCCTCCAGAGAGTGATGTATTCATTACTTTGCTTGCTTATTTAACAGGCATTTATTGAGTGCCTACTGTGTGCCTGGACCTTTCTGGGGTGCTGTGGCTACAGGGACACACTGGTGAACAAGACCCCTCATGTGGGAGGCAAGCAAGGGGTCAAATGAAGATTCTTTCAGGGATGGTCTCGCTGGGCCTGGGGACTTCTTCCTCTGTGGTCTCGATTTCTCTGCCTATTGAGTGTGATGCTCTCTCATATGCGGGATTCCTCTGTAACAGAGCCCCTCCCTAGTCCTTCCTAGGATAGCTTTCCAGTTTTTAAAAGATATATTTATTTATTTGGCTGCACCGGCTCTTAGTTGTGGCATGGTGGGATTTAGTTCCCTGACCAGGAATCGAACTCCGGCCCCCTGTATTGGGTTCACAGAGTCGTAGCCACTGAACTGCCAGGGAAGTCCCTTGTTTCCGATTTTAACGGGAGATCTGGTTGCAGTTCTCTCCACCTCGGTCAAGAAGGCTCCTTTCCCCCTCTTACACCTGTTCCAAATTTCAATTACGCAAAATATCTTTCATGCACGGTTCAATCAGATTCCTCAGGAGGAGGGGGAAAAGGGGGTGCTGTAAGTATTCATAATGTGTTTGCATTATGGAATAATTACACATAATTGCTCTGTCTTGTAAATAAGTGTGAAACATTTACCAGTCTCTACAGTGGGAGAAACTGTGGGGCTGCCATCTCCCATGAAAGTCAGCCCTGGTGGAAACACGCCGAGGCAACTGGCAATCTGTCCGACCCACCAGGCAGATGTGTCATTTGCAAGGAAGGTGAATGGTCATTTCTAAGCCTGTAAAAATTATGCCAGCATATTGGCTGACATTTATATATTCTCTGATTCTTATGCTGACTCCCCAAGCATGAATGGAACCCCCACAAGAGGCAAGAAACTGGGGACACGCAGTTCCAGGTCATCTGGGGCACCCCCTGTGTCTGTCCGGCAGTAGGCACTGACAGCATCTTACAGACTCTCAGAGTCACCCATCAGGACGGGGACTGTGACTGCGGTTCTCATGTAGCAGAAGAGGGAACTGTGAGGCTTATAAGATTTAGGGAAATTGCCTGTATTTACCACGTTAGTAAAAGAGGAAGCTGGGGACTCAGGCCCAGACAGCACGGCCAGGCACTTGGCCACGCATCACAATGGATCAACAAACACCACCCTTGATTCCTCTTTTCTCCCTTCCCACTTCCCCTGTGATAAGTGGTGGACTGACTTCTGGAAGGATCTGCACCCTCTAGTTGGTTAGATGTGAGGAGGAGCTCAATCAACCCATTTTGTTGTTGTTGCTGCTGTTCCAAGATTACAGATTGAATTGTGTCCCCCTCATAAGACATGTTGAAGCCCTAACCTCCAGTATCCCAGACTGCGACCTTCACTGGAGTCAGTCATTTATAGAGGCAGTTGAGTTAAAATGAAGTCCTCGCATCTGGACATAGAGGGGAAATCTGGACACAGAGATATCCACAGAAGACCAATGAGGATTCTCAGGGAGAAAACCATCTACAAGCCAATGAACGCTGGAGGATTCCAGAAGCTGGGAGAGACCCAGGAATAGATTTCCTCTCACTTCCTCATAAGGCTTCCCTGGTGGCTCAGCTGGTAAAGAATCTGCCTGTAATGTGGGAGACCTGGGTTCGGTCCCTGGGTTGGGAAGGTCTGCTGGAGAAGGGAATGGCTGCCCACTCTAGTATTATTGGGCTTCCCCTGGTAAAGAATCCGCCTGCAATGCAGGAGACCTGGGTTCTGATCCCTGGATTGGGAAGATCCCCTGGAGAAGGGAATGGCAACCCACTCCAGTATTCTGGCCTGGAGAATTCCATGGACTGTATAGTCCATGGGGTCACAAAGAGTCAGACACAACTGAGTGACTTTCATTTTCACTTCTCCTCAGAAGGAACCAGCGCTGTTGACACTTCGATCTCAGACTTCCAACCTTCAGAGCTGGGAGACGATGCGTCTCAGTTCACTATACCCACCCAGCTGGTAGCCCCAGAGTGGCACTTCGCTACAGCGGCCCTAGCTGAGTGATACATCCAGGAACCACCCTACCTCCCCCCAGGGATGAGATGCTATCACCGTGGTGACAGGACCGCTCAGGGTGGTCTGTGGCTAACAGATCCATGATAGGGTCCTTTGCAAGTGGATTTTAAAGGTCTAATTGCTGACTCATTTCTCCGCAAGGGCATCAGCAGATGGGCCAACAGGGGCCCAGAGAGGGACATGACAGATCCATGATGGCACAGTACATAATGGTGGATGTGGGATGAGAGCCAGCAAAGGGCGCCCCTCCTGCAGCTCTTTGTCTCCTTCTGCCTCGGAAAGTTGTGCAGAAGAAGAAGCAAAAGAAAAAGAAAAAGTGAGCCCACGTGGGGAGGCCACCACACCAAGGCCAGAGTTGCTAATGCTATACGAGACACGTCTGGTGGGTTTGTGGGGAGTTACAATGCACCAGCCCCATCCTGAATTCTGAATAAGGCCCAGTCCCCACTGTTGGCTGGTGGTGGGTCCTGACCCTCATTTCCTGGAGCTACCAGCTAGGTGGGTTAAAACAATGGGACTTTGTTTCCTCCCAGCTCTGGGGGCCAGAAGTCCTAAATGAAGGTGCCATCAAGGCCCTGTCATCTGCAAAGGCTCCCGGGAATCATCTTCCTTGTCTCTTCTGGTGAACAGGGCTCCTGGGTGTCCTTGGCTTGTGACACCATCACTCCAGTCTCTGTCCACCCACCATCCCTCTTCCCCAGGCCTCTCTGGGCCTTCAATCTCCTGCTGACTTACTGTTCTATGGACACCAGTCGTGGGGGTAGGGCCCACCCTAACCCCAGGATGCTCTCATATGGAGATTCTCAACATAATTCCATCTGTGAAGGCTCCTAACTCAGTTTTAGTAATTTTTAAAAACTATTATGTGAACGATTTTTTTTAAAGTCTTTATTGAATTTGTTACAAAATTGCTTCTGTTTTATGTGGGGTTTTTTGGCTATGAGGCATGTGGGATCGTGGCTTCCCAACCAGGCATTGAACCCACATCCCCTGCATTGGAAGGTGAAGTCTTAATCACTGGGCCACCAGGGAAGTCCCATGAAGACTCCTAATAAATGCCCATTCACAGGTTCTGGAAGTTAGCACGTGGACATATGTTTTTGGGGATGTTGCAAAAGAATCAGACACAACTTAGTGACTAAACAAGAACATCTCAGTAGCCATCTGAAAGAAATAACAAATACAAATTGAAAAAGTATGTTCTGATTTTATTCTTAAATAACCACAGAAAGTCAAAGTGTTGGTCGCTCAGTCATATCCAACTCTTTGGGACCCCATGGACTGTAGCCCACTCGGCTCCTCTGCCCATAGTTTCCTAGGCAAAAACACTGCAGTTGCCTTTCCCTTCTCCAGGGGCTCTGCCCGACCCAGGGATCGCAACTGGGTCTCCCGCACTGCAGGCAGATTCTTTACCACTGAGCCACCAGGAAGCCCAGCCGCTTCCTAACGGAGTGTGTGCTTGCTTTGGGCCTTGCATGACTGGAACCCAGGGCCAGCAAGTTGGCGTCCCCCGGTAATTTACCAGGTGGACCATCTAAGCTCATGTCTTCGGTCTCTTGGTGTTTCTCCGTCTGTGAAAAGTCTGTTCAGAGTCTTTCCTTTCAATTGTTCCCCCCCCACCACCTCTCTTTTTGTTTGCTTTTACTGATTTGTAGACCTTCTTCATATATGTTCTGATTTGTTGACTTGGCTGGTTATGCGAAGGGTGGGTATCCGTGGTTTGTCTTTCTGCTCTTTTGATGACCAGAAATTTTAAATTCGAGTGCAGTTTGAGCTCATACGTCTCACACGTGTTCCCATGACCGGCTGTCCCTGGGCTAAAATCCCTGGACAGCCCCTGTCCCTACCCTGTCCTGCCTCTTGGGATCCTGTATCCTGGCTCACTCTGCTCCAGGCATTCTGTTTTGTTTTCCCCCCAGTTCCTGGAATGTTCCAGCTAACTTTCATGTTTGGTCTGTGTACAGACCTGGGGTCATCTCCTCCCGGAACATCCCTGTGCTCACACCACCCTAACCGGCTCATCACCTCCGTTGCTAACCCCTCATCTCCACCCCAGGGGCTCCAGATTCAGTGTGTCATGGTCTGTCACGGGTCTCTTCATCAGTTTTGTGTGTTTGCTTGTTTTCCGTGGTGTGTCTCCTCTGCCAGCCCCGTGACAAGGGAGTCTTTCATCCTGTTCACTGCCCCTTCTCCAGTGCCCAGAATGGTGCCCAGCACGTAGTCAGGATCTGCCTCCCCCAGCTGGGACCCCCACGGTCACTCAGGCCAGGTAGACCCCTCTCCCCACCGGTTGCCCCGCTGAAACACAGGGACTCACTTGTTGCCCGCAGGAGGGTGGCAGCCCGGGGCCGCCATGGTTTTTGTGGTCTGAGGTCTGGTAGAGGAGACCTTCCCCAGGGGATGCTCCTGGCAGGGAAGGGAGACTGAGCTCAGGGTGTGTGGGGGGCGAGGGAGGAAAGGGGGCCCCTGAGAGGAGAAGAGGGGCTGGCGGGGGATGCATTTGCATCAGAACTAGACTTAAGGGGGAAATGAGTGGGGCGAGCAGGTGCCCAATGGGAGCTCTGGGATTCGTCTTCAGCATATTTCCTCTGATTTCCCCAAACACTTGAAATTAATTACGTGGACCAGAGCCTTCAAGAGCCTCTCTCTCGGTGGGAATCTCACCCCTGCCAAGGCTGGGTTTGGCAAGCCTACTGCTAGAGTTCCGGGCTTTCTCCCGCCGCCTGGTCTGTCTTGCGTCTGCCCGCGCTGCTCGCCACACTTTTGCCAAGTCGGGAAGAACCTCCTAGGTGAGTCTTTCTGCGTTTGCACACCTGCCAGACACAGCCGTGGGATGGTTCCCGGGCTCCTGACCTGCTGGGACCAGAGGGCGAGGCCACGCCCCCGGTGGGAGTGGCTGAATCCGCTGTCAGTCATCCTGCAGAGAGGTCCCGCTTGAGGAGGAAATGAGGGCTGGACAGGTGGGCATCCCACGGAGGAGCTTCGGCTCTGGGCTTCCTGGGCTTGGAGGTGCAGCGGCGCAGGGCGTGCTTCTGTGGTGTGGGCTGAACGCCCCTGGGCGTGGAGGTGGGCCCAGCGTCCGGCAGGGTCTATGGTCCTCAAGGACCCCCGTGTCTTGAAGCAGATGCTCTGTTCTCTCTGTTAGGCCCCAGACTTTCCTGATGCCTTGAAACAGCTGAAAGCCTGGAATCAGGGGTGTCAGATGGAAGAGGCAGCTGCCTGACTCCTAGGCCAGAAGGCAGGCTGGGTGAGCAATGACCACCACGGGAAGGAGTCAGCTCAGAGGAAAGTGGCCTGCTTACGGCTGTGGGCAGCCACAGCTGAGACGTGGTGGCTTCACAGGAGACCCGTCAAGACCTTCACAGGAGAGGTGTGAAAGGGCAGTCTGGATCTCCTCATGGCACCGGCTGGGCTCATGGGGTGTGTGTGTGTGTCCAAGTTCTTGCAGGGGTAGGGGAAGCTGGAAGTTAAATTTCAATAAAGGTTTTCACAAAATGATTTAGGAATCTTGCAAATAGGTCATGCATTTACATGACTCAATGCTCCAAAGGTGGGAAAGGGAAGCGAGGAACATGGTCCGACCTGCCAATTTCTCAGCCATTCGCCCTCTTCCTAATGACAGCCAATGTTACCAGCTTCCTTTGTCAGAGACCCTTTATCCATCTATAGTCAGCTGTATGTATATCCCCTTCTACCAAAAGGCATGGTTCCCATTCTTCATTTTCATCTCTTTACTTCATAATATATTTTGAGATTATTTCCTACTGGTGCAAGAGTGTTTTTTGTTTTTTGTTTTTTTTGGTCTGATTCAAATATATTCTCTGGGGACTTCCCTGCTGGTCCAGTGCCTAAGAGTGTGCTCTCAATGCAGGGAGCCCAGGGTTCAATCCCTGGTCAAGGAACGAGATCACACATGCAGCAATGAAGATCGAAGATCCTGAGCACTGCAACCAAGACCTGGTACAGCTAAATAAAGGAATAAATATTTTTTAAAAATATCTACTCTTTTTGTAGATGGGATGATTTGAGAGAATAGGACTGAGGCATATATATTACCATATGTAAAATAGCCAGTGGGAGTGTGATGTGTGAAGCAAAGAACCCAAAACTGGTGCTCTGTGCCAACCGGGATGATTGTAAGATTCATTTAACCAGCTTCCTACTAAAGGACACCGAGGCTGTCTCAAATCCTTTTGCCATGATACAGCAGGCATTCCATGAACAGTGACGTATTCTGCTGTTTCAGGGTAGGCTTCGGCAGAGGTGGTAAAGCCTCTGATATTCCATTTCTCTTCCCACACGTTCCAGCCCCCTTGCAGTTAGGCACAGTCACCTGACTTGTTCTATCCCAGGGACTGTGAGCAGAGGCAGTGTGTGCAACCTTCCCCAGGGGAACATTCACGCAGGTTCCTCTAATCTCTCTCTCTTCACTGTGGTGACTGACAAGGCAGAATGTTCCAGATGGTGAAACTCCAGGATGGTTGAACCTCTTTCAGCCTGGGTCTCTGAGGCACTGTACGGAGCAGAGTCCCCTACAGACCCACGAAGGACATGATGGTATTCCGCAAGAGCAAAAAGGAAACTTGGCTGCATTCAGTCACGAGGCAGTTAGGTTGTTTACTTTGACTGACTTCTGTGAGTCAGTGAGAATCAATGCACAGATATTTGGGTACTGAATTTCATAAGGGACTTTTTAAATTGGAGTATGATTGAAGTGGACTGAGCCTTCATAAAGAAGGCTTGAATGTTGAAGAATTGATGCTTTTGAACTGTGATGTTGGAGAAGACTCTTGAGAGTCCCTTGGACCACAAGGAGATCCAACCAGTCAATCCTAAAGGAAATCAATCCTAAATATTCATTGGAAGGACTGATGCTGAAGCTGAAATTCCAATACTTTGACCACCTGATGTGAAGAGCCGACTCATTGGAAAAGACCCTGATGCTGGGGAAGATTGAAGGCAGAAAGAGAAGTGGGTGACAGAGGATGAGATGGTTGGATGGTGTCATCGACTCCATGTGCATGAGTTTGAGCAAACTCTGGGAGGTAGTGAAGGACACGGAAGCCTGGTATGCTGCAGTCTGTGGGGTTACAAAGAGTCAGACACGACTGAGCGACTGAACAACAACATAGTTGATTTACGATATTGTGTTCTTTTCTGCTGTTCGATGAAATGAATCCGCTATAAGTATACACATATCACCTCCCTCTTGACCCCTCTCCCCCTCCCCCATCCGACCGCTGTAGGTCATCACAGCACTGAGCTGAGCTCCCTGGACTATACAGCAGATTTCTACTAGCTATCCATTTTCCACACATTAGTGTGCATACTAATCCTACCCTCTCAATTCATCCCACTCCCCTTTCCCCCACCCTGTGTCTACACGGTTGTTCTCTAAGTCTGTGTCTCTGTTCCTGCCCTAAAAATAGATTAATCTGTACTGTTTTTCTAAATTCCACATATATGCATTAATATACAATATTTGATTGCTTCTCGGCCTTTTGGCTTAGATCAAGTGTAGCATGCAATATTTGTTTTTCTCCTTCTTATGACATTCTCTAGGTCCATTCGTGTCTCTACAAATAACTCAATTTCATCCCTTTCTGTGGCTGAGTAATATTCCATTGTGTGTATGTACCACATCTTCTTTATCTGTTCCTCTGTCAATGGACATTTAGGTTGCTTCTATGTCTTGGCTATTGTAAAGAGTGCTGCAAAGAACACTGGTGTCTTTTTGAATTATTGTAAGGGACTTTTAAATGGATGGTTGACCAAGAAGTTTCCTGGACATGCTCCCTGGAACTGGCGGAGCTATAGATGCAGACAGGAATTCTTTGGAGAACCGCTGTGGTATCTGCATCTTTCCCCACAGCCCAGATGGTGTATGATCCCCAAATCACCTCCCACTGCTAGACCCTCATTAACAGCATCCAGGCTCTTTGCAGCTCTCCATGCCTCTCCTCTCCCCACCCCCCACCCCGCTTTTTTTTTTTAAATCACACTGGAGCTTTGGGGAGTCTTTGCTAAGAAGATCAATATATTAAAGTCAAAATTCACAGGAGATTTTTTATAGTCTTGAAAACCCAGAAATAACCTAAATGCCCAACACAAGGGGATATATTCTGTTATTCAAGACATTAATTGAAACAGCCATTACCAGTGGGATTAAAGAAAAAGGATAAAGGAAAATGTCTATAATACTTTTGTTGAGAAGATAAAGCAGATTACAGAATATGATCCCACTGATAAAAATGGAGATCTGTATGTAGAGAATGCGTACTACAGAAATGTACAAGGTTGCTCCCCTTGGGTCCTTTCCAATTTGCCGAAATATGGTCTTTGATTACAGTGGTCTCTTCCACTCTTGCAACTTCAGTTTCCACTAATGTGCTGAGGGCTCCCAAGTCCACTTTTTTTTGTTGTTTTTTGCTGAGATTTCAACATTTATAAAATGGTGCTACAACTTGCTCTTTCTGTATGCTGCTGTCTTGGCCATTGATTCCACCATGCTACCAGAAACCTTTGAGACATCTAAAATTTCTTATCTCCATTTTGTAAATTCAACCAGTTAACCAGTTTCTGCTGATTATTTCTCTCTAATGTCCCTTATATCTGTCTACTTCTCCTGATCTCTTTCAGCACTTTATCTTGGGGTTTATCTCTCATAACTGGAAGATTTCTGCAGCCACTCTCATCGACCCCCACTTATTACACACACTTAAGCCAGTGTGATCTCTCCGCCATGTAGGTCTGGCCGTGTCACTCCTAACTTGAGAGCCTTCACCACCTTGGACAGTCCGTGCTCTTACATGACATCTGACTCTCTCAAGGAGCTGTCCCAGTCATACCTGTGAATTCATCACTTCCTATCTTACCTCTGTGCCCACCCGTCCTTCCACCCATTTATTCACTGTCCATCTATCCATCCATCCATTCCTCTATCTATCAGTCAATAAAACCCAAGAGTACCTTTTTATGTATCCCTGTGACTTGGATATAAAAACATCATTGTGCATTAGGACAAACAATTCCAGAGATATCGTATGGGAAATTAAAGACAACAAAAAGAAACAAAACAATAGGGGATTCTATCTTCCCTTCTTAATGCTTCCTATTTTTGTGGCCTCTTGATCTAATTTTCATAATGATAGCTCTACCTGCTTACTTGCTCTCTCTCTCTCTCCATCCCTCTCACAGTTTGCATTTTGCTTGGGGTCAAAAGACAGTCATTTGCACTGGAGACCAAGAGGAAATCTGCTTTTTGGGTGCTTCTGTGAAACGTCTGTGTGTTGGCCTCGGCTTGGGAAAATGGACTCTCAACATGCTCAGAGAAACATTTGCACCCACACACAGAGGTGGAATCATTTCATTCTGGAGTGTGGATTTCCTTGATCTTGGTGGAGTTAAAGGAAGAAACAAAGAAACCAATCATGAATGTGGAAGAAGAGGTCACAAAGAAAGGTCTTACTTTATTTTAAGCCCTCAAAAAAAAAAAAAAAAATCACAAACATTTGGATTTCCTTAAAAAAAAAAAAAAAAACCCAAACAAACAGAAAGAGCTTTGTCCGTGTGTTGTTCATTTAGGAGCTTATTTATTATTTATTTATTGTAATGATGGAAACCCCCATCCGAGGAGGCGCAGAGCCCTAATGAGAAAGCAATATCAGGAGCGCTCCCAGCATTCTGCCCTCAGCCCCGTGCGTCCTGAGGCGTCCTGGCATGCATATGCCTCATTACGGACACATGCCCTGTCATGTGTTATTCCTCACTTAGTGACAATTTGTCACTGTCACCCTTGACATGTCACTCCTCGGCAGACGGATTTGACTCCGATGCCAAGTCTGACACCCGGATGAGAGGCAGTCGTAATCTGAATTGAAATAACGGGTCGAGGGTGGCTAATTTCACTCTGACATAATTCTAATACCACGTAAAAAGAGAGAAGTGCTGTATTTAAAGGTTTTTTTCTTTTTTTTTTTCCTAAAGCTCCCCCCACCGCCCTCTCTCTTGTATTCAGTTATTCTTTAGGATCATGCTTTCATTTTTGAAGGATTAAGTCTTGCGTTTTAATAACATGCATTTTCAATTAAGTGCACTAAGATGCATGGATATAACTATTACTTAAACTATAAGTAATGGTTGCATGTAAAAATTAGGAAACATTGTGCTTTAGATAAATGACATTCAAATTAGTTCTTATTATAAATGGGATAGAAAATGGATTTTTTCAGCTCTGGCTGGCCAAAGAGCCAACATTTGTATCTACTTCATTTGTTTAAATATATTTCAAGCCAGATTGAAATCCATACGGCCTGACATTAATTGAAGGCTGCCGCGTCAATGTACTCAAGTTCCCTAAATCACTGAGGAGTGAGTTTTTACTGGCTTGAATTAGAAATATTCCATCCCTCTTACACTAAAATAGTATTGTTTATGTAGCAATACTTTAAGTCATCATTAAATGGTATCAATCTTAATAAAATGCATTTAAACAGACCATATGTGGGGTATAACTGGGGTTTTTAAAGACTTGTATTTATTTTTTTTTCCCCTGAAAAGATGATTAGATTTTTTCCCCCACTGTGGGAAGAGATTCTTTTGTATAGTATTTTCCAGTAAACAAGGCTTTCCTTTTGCTAAGAGATGAGAACGAGATGGGAGGTTAGTGTAAATTTCCTCTTCCCACCTTGCCTGCCTTTCTGGGGGATGGGAGGGGACAAAGGAAGAGCCATTTCAGTATTGGTCCTGGGAGACAGGATGGAGGCAGGCAAACATGTAGATTTCTTGCAAGGCAGTCCGTCACTCAGTCCTTGGTCCTGTTTTTAGGAAGCCAGAATCCAATGTGCTAGTTTACAGTGAGGATGAGAAATGTGTGGCTCGGAATTCTTGAATGATGACCAAGATATTCTATCTTTCCTGGGCAGAGATGTGGGGTCATTATTGGAGGGTTGCTTGGTGCTTGGGGAACCAAGCGAGGGATTTACAGAAATTCAACGTCCAGTGGCATCAGGCCACTCTAGCTCAAAGTGTGCTCCTGTGCAAAATGCACTCGTTCAACCGTCACAACCATGTCTTTACTGAGCACCTGCGCTGTGCAGGGATTCTGCAGTGAAGGAGCTGAGGACTGCAAGGAGCTGGCGGTCGTGATAAGTGGTGCAGATGAAGGAGACCGATGCCAGGAAGATGCAAGGCAGCATGGGAGCCTGGTCACAGCAGAGAGGGAGGTTGGCCTTTCTGGGAGGCGACCTCGAGGCAGAGGCGGGAGGCCTGGGGAGGAGCACACGGGTGTCTCAGGATGCCTGGCCGTGTTGGGAGGAAGCTGGACGGTAGGAGGCTGGGATTGGTGCACAGAGTCTGCGAGGTAATGGAGGAGCTGGAGGAATCAGAGGGCCCGGCCGTCGGGGTGTCACTGCTCCACATCCACTGTCCTGATGGGCCCTAGGATGATCTTGCCTATGGAGCTGACCACTGTCAGGCCTCTGGCTGGGCCTCAGCCCCTGCTGGACTGTATATCAAGGGACTTGAGCCTTTCTTCTAAAAACTGCAGACTCTGCGATCACCTATCTATGACTGTCTCCACGGTACATGGGACGTTGAGTTTACTATAAAGTGATCGTGTCTTTAGAGGAAGTTGCAGACACCTGCACAGAAAGACCACTGAGGAGCTGAGGAGCCTCTCCCTGGCCTGTGGCCACCATGTTCCCGGTTGGAGTTTACTGCTTTAAGCTCACTTTCTTGCCCATTCTTTGTTATTCACTCACTTATTCAATATATAGCCACTCCCATTGCTGAGCCAGGACCTGGACAAAGTGGCAGACACGCAGTCACTAACTCACCTGGGTCTACAGCTAAGTGGGAGTGAGCAGTGATGCCTTAATGAGAAAACACGTGCTGTGGACCCAAAGGCCTGGAGGAATGGCCTTGAAATTAAGCCCTGAGGGTGGACAGGGGTCACCTGAAGGGGTGCGATGGGAGTTGGGGAGGATTTGCCAAGTTATGGGGATGAAAGAGGTACTAAAAGTCTTGGAGCCAAAACATGGGGTTCCAACCCCAGTTTCAACAGGTGAGTTCACAGATTCTGGGTGAGTCAGCTGATGCTGGGGCCTCTGTTTCCTTATCTGTAGAATGGTGATGACAGTGATGAGAACTAAGTGGTACCTGACCAGGCTCAGTGAGGGTTAGGTTGGACTCTGAATGCAACACAAAATTTTCTATGTATTTAAAGGATGGCAGAAAGTCAGGTGGCAGAGCAATAAGTACTGATGATCAGCATCAGCCATTGAAGTAAATCTCAGGAGCTGTGCACGAAACCTGTATGCCATCATCCCATTTCACAGATGGGGAAACTGAGGCCTGGGACAGGAAGCAGCTAGATTGGGGACACACTGAGTTGGGGAGGAGGGTGGCCAGGGTCTTACCCACATGTGTCTATTTCTGCTCATTGGCGCTCAGATACAAGCCATTCTGCCCTTGGGAGATCTCTGGCAAGGCATGGGGCCATAACAGGGCCAGGGCATGAGAGGACCACAGCAAGTTGTATTTCCTGAGATAGAGTTTGAGGAGGCCTGTGGTGGCAGGTGAGACTGGAGGTACAGACTCGTGTTACTTGTGAGGCTTTGTATTACATCCAATGGAGCTTGTGGAGGGCAATAGGGAGCCATCGAGGGATGGTGAGCAGGGAAGGACTATGACCAGACACGCATTTTCATTAGACTGAGAGATTTTGTGAATTTTTAAAAGAAAACATTTGTTCGTTTTTGGCTTCATCGGGTCTTGGCTGTGGCACCCGGGGTCTTGGTGGCTGCGTGTGGTCTCTTTATTGCGGCGCGGGGGCTTCTCTCCAGTCGTGGAGCATGGCCTTAGTTGCACCATGGCCTGTGAGATCTCAGCTCCTCTGATGGCTCAGCAGTAAGGAATCCGGCTGCCAGTGCAGGAGATGCTTGTGTGACTCCTCGGTCGGGAAGATTCTCTGGAGGAGGAAATGACAACCCACTCCAGGGTCCTTGCCTGGAGAATCCCATTGACAGAGGAAGCTGGTGGGCGACAGTCCATGGGTCAGACTCAGCCGGACGTGACTGAGCACACGGGCACACACTTGTAGGACCTTAGCTGCCTGACCAAGGGTCGAGCATGCATCCCCTTCCTTGGAGGATGGATTCTTAATCACTGGACCACCAGGGAAGTCCCGTGGCTATACTCAGAGTCAGACAGGGGCTCCGGAGAAGAAATCCTTATCCCCACCCAGCTGGCGGGAGCTCATTCATTTGCCTCCTCCTTGGCCATCCCTCGGGGCTGTTTGTCCTGGACCCATTCTCCAGGTTTCCGGGGACCTGTGTGAAGACTCTGGTTCTGTGAGCCTGGCCCTCCGGGGTCACCATCGGGGCCTGCGTGATCCGAATGGACAGGTGGGATCTTGAGGATGAAAACTGATTCCTGGCCACCGAGGGGCCTGGTGTCCACTGCTCAGATGGTGGCCACGCTGGTCTTTTCCAGGGAGAGAGAGCAATTACCGCATACATACCAATTTAGCTCTCCTTCCAAGAGCTGGCCTGAGAGTCACTTTGCCACTCTGCTTTTTTTAAGCCTGGGGTTAATTGGGGACTGCTGTATATTTAATAAGGAGCCTCTGAGACAAAGCTGTGCGGGTTCTCTGTCGTTCAATAGTCCATTAGGCAGGGCCTTTAGAGTCGAAATGGTCATATGAATCTCTGGAGAGAGAACTCGTTAATGGGACAGTAAGTTCCAATTAGTGGCTCGGCCCAAAAGGACCGGGGTGCAGAAAATACAGCCCTTAGCCCCTCTCCCAAGGGGGCACCATTGTCCAGCTGGCCGCCTCCCGCTGCGCCGATGTGGTCACAAAGAGCACAAATGCTTGCTCCGAAAATCCACCTTTGTCATCTGCATCGTCAACCGGAAGGAAAAAAAAAACAACAAAACAAAACCCTTCCAACCATTTAGAAAAAAATAAGAAAGGCCTGCTTTCATGGGGCCATTTCTTCTCTCAGCAAGGAAAGAGAAAGCCCATGGGCGGGGCTTGGCAGAGGGCGTCTCTTTGTCTGGCGTGGGAAGCTCGGAGAATCCCAGGTTTGGAATGAGGCATGTCATCTACTTGTCAGCGGCTCCTGCTCTTCGTTCTGCCCAAACACCCCCAGGAAGCCCCCCCGCTGGCACCTGGCACCTGGGGCAGGCCTGTGACTCTTCCCACCAGCCCTGGCAGGGACAATATGCAGGATTCTTGCCCGGCAGAGGAAGGAGATATTTCTCCCTAGGGAGGTCGGACTTGAGTCTTGACTTGGCAAAGACCTGATTTTTTCTTTCTCTGTAGCGCAGACAAGCTAGTGAAGCATTCTGAGCCTCCAGGTGCTCCTCTTCAGAGTTGGGGTGCTTATGATGTCTGGTGGGCTCCCCAAGTGGTTCAGTGGTAAGGAACCCACCTGCCAATGCAGGAGATGCTGGTTTGATCCCTGGGTCGGGAAGATCTCCCAGAGGAGAGCATGGCAAACCACTCCGGTATTCTTGCCTGAAAAAATTCCACGGACAAAGAAGCCTGGTGGGCTGCAAAGAGTCAGACATGACTGAGCGACTGAGCATGCCCCCAGAGTGCCCTTGCAGACACTTAACACGCACACACACGGGAGCTGGCCATGGTCAAGGCAATGGGTAAGCTGATGCTTTTACTACACTTTCCACCCATTCATTTGTCCCAAGAGCCCATGCTGTGGGTAGTTGTGAATTATTCTCACCATTTTAAAGGTGAAGGGAGTGAGGTCCAGGCAGGGGCACTGGTTAAGTGAAGCCTGGACCCTCCCATCTTGAGGCCACGACACTGGCTTTTGCCGAGTCCTGAAGCTCATGTTGTTTCTGATAAGTCCCCAGATCTTGGGAGAGAACCCTGTCATGTGGCATTGTAGGAAGCTTGTATTCTGGGAAGTCGAGAGTTGGGAGGAGACCAGAGCTCCAAGGGATGTGGACTTCTCAGCAAAACCGACTGAGCGAGGCAGGGCTGAGGACGGAAGGTCAAGCAGACGGGGGTGGACCCTGGGCCCACATGGACCATCTCAGCTCCTCTGTGAGCCCCTTGGGGTTGGATAAGCTCTAAACAAGCCCCTGTTTAGTAACAGGAACACAGAAAGCAGGAAACAGTGGCTGTTCTTCTCTTTTCATTGGTTTGGAAAGAATGGACTGGACGCCGGGAGATGCATCTTCAGGGAGGTTCCCCTGCTGCCTTTGCCCTGCTCACCCTGTGTATTTCCATTTGGCATCTTCATCCTGGGCTGTGGGCTCTGCAAGGCTTTGTGTGTTTGGTTTTCAGCCGAGTTTGCCCATGGCCACTGTTCAGTGATGGCTCATCCAGCAACTGCATGAAGGAATGGAATGCTGACCTTCCTGCATGTTCTTGACCGACCATGCCTCTCCAGAGGACAGGGGCCTGTGTCTGCCACTGCTCTGAAGCCCTCTTCTTATTCCCCCCCCCCCCCACCCTCCGACAGCAGGACCCCCTGGCTACGGCTCATCACAGAGCTGGAGGCTCTGGGTTCCAGTCTTGGCTTGGGTGGATGGCATCTTTAGCAAGCCTCTTTCTCCCTGTTTTTTGAATAAAAAGGCTGGACTTTGTAATCTCTATGGTCTCCTCTGAGGCCTGACCATCTGTTCTGTCAGAGAACACTTGGGTTTAGGTTAAAACTGGGCAATGTGTTAAAATCCATCTTCTCACGCTCAGGGGGCAGAGGCCTCTCAGTTGCAAATGTGACAGATTCTGAGAGAAGATCCTGGGGGTTGTGTGTCCACTGGAACAAATGCCTGGTTAAGCAGGCTCATGTGCCCCAGTGCATCAGATGCTACAATATAGCTGTTCCTTTCCGTATTTTAACTCTGCTGTCTCTCCATCACATGGCCATGATAATGGACACTGAATATTACCATGACATGAAATTATGTTTAGTGATGCAGCAGAAAAAGAAAATTAATTTCATTCATTGACAAGCTTGTCAATTTACTCATATTGACTTTTTGATGGCTGTACCACAGATGGCAAAGTTCATATACTATGAAATACATCATTATTAATATTGTCTCGAGCCATTGTAAGTCTTTGGGAGCTGAGAGATAGGGGGCTGTTTCTTCAAATCAGATAAGTATTCAAGAATATAAGATCATGCATATTTTATCTTTATTTTATATTAAAAACACCAAAGTCATCAACACTATGACTTGAATAAGTCATCTTTACCCCCTTTCCCCCCATCCAATCAGTTGTCAAGTCCTGTCAATTCTACTCCATATTTCTTAATTCCATTCCTTTCTCTCCATCACCGCTGCCTTTGTCCTGATTTAAGCTGTCATTTCTTCATGCCTGCACTGCAACAGCACCCCAGGAGGACTTAGGCCTCCAGTTTCTTCCTCTCAAGTCCATCTTTCCCCTCCATTCATGACACTGATGGTACCATCCCTCCTCCCAAAGCCCACATGCCTTTGGATACCATCCACTGAACAAGGGTCACAGTGATCCATCTTTAGCCTATCACCCCCTTCCTGTCCCTTGCCAAACTTGCAGGTCTCTCCAGAGATCTAGTTCTGCATCTGAATTGTGTGCCACGATCTGGTCAGAGATTCCTAAGCCCTTTCCTTGTAGATCCTTGTAGATCCCGAGAAACTGCATGGTAATTGGAATCTGATGTGGTGGAGCCATCATCCCGCTGATCTGCTCAGACCCAACCAGCCCTTGGTCCTCATCTGTTCCTGTGGCCCTCCTTGTGACCCAGGCGAGGCAGATTTGGTGTGTCAGGGTGTCGCCTCCTGCCCTCACTTCCTCAGACTGACCTTGAGTTTTCAGCAGTGAAATCCAACTCTCCCAAGGAATTAACCTTAGGCATGGCCCTTGCTCAAGACTTTCTCTGCAGCCCCTCCTACCTTCCTGTGGGAGGGGCAGCTCTCCAGGGGCAGAGAGGGGGTAGAGCCCCCTGAGGAAAGCCCCCTGTGCTTCTGTCCCATAATGAGGGGATTACGCATAGCATCACCCTGGGACTCGAGGCCCGGGGGAGCCCCGAGATCCTTGCCTTCGATTAAACATCTGCCCTCCTCTTCTCTCGACCGCAGGATCAGAATCCTGTGGGCTTCGCCTCCCCCTCCCACACTCACAGAGCATGTCACAACACCCTTTCATCTGCGATGCTTCTGCGAACTTGGATCAGAGTGGCACCTAGAAAAAGTCTCCAAGTGTAGTCTTGTAAATCTGAATGGATTCCAGCAAAATTTGACACCTGGGGCTTCCCTGATAGCTCAACTGATAAAGAATCCTCTTGCAATGCGGGAGACCTGGGTTTGATCCCTGGGTTGGTAAGATCCCCTGGAGAAGGGAAAGGCTACCCACACCAGTATTCTGGCCTGGAGAATTCCATGGACTACAGTCCATGGGGTCACAAAGAGTTGGACACGACAAACGACTCAGTTTCATTTGCTAATAGTGATGCCAAATGTCGTAAGAGGAAAAAGTGATGCTGAACATCCTTTATCCATGAATAACGAAGACAGTTTACAGAAGCCCAAGTGGGCATCAAGGAGAAAGCTGCATTTGCGGGTCACCTCCTGGGGCCCAGGGTGGAAGCCATGTCTCTGTCCATGGTCCTGACCAATCACTGGCCATTACTTCTCTCTTAGTGCTGGTGACTCTTCTTTATAAACTAATTTTATTTGCTTATTACTATTATTTTTTTGTCTATGCTGGGTCTTCATTGCTGCTTGGGCTTTTCTCTAGTTGTGGTATGCATGGGTTCAGCTGCTCTGTGGCAAGTGGGATCTTCTAGGACCAGGGATTGAACTCATTTTTCCTGCATTGGCAGGTGGATTCTTTACTATCTAGCCACCACGGAAGCTTTGTTGTGGAAGACTCTTGACCTCACTTCCCCAGGGATTTCTGGCCTGGTGGGGAAGCAATGAGTGAGAATGTTAGAACAGGGAGACAGATAGACAGAGGCTGTGGGAGTGGCCCAGCCATAAAGAATTGTGAAGCAGAGAAAACTGCCTTTCATATAACTGTGGTTGCCAAGCCAGTTTTCGTTTTCCTCTTTCTCTCTAGGACTTAAGGGGAAATGTTTCCTGGGGTCACTCACATACTGTACAGAGTGGATTGGAGTCCTTATCTTGACTCCCAGCTGAAATGGTTCTCTCGTGCTCCAGCTACGCTGATTCCTCCTTCAAGGCTGGCTGAATCTCCCCAAGAAGCTCTCCCTGCATCCAGGAAGAGCCGATCATTCTGTCCTATCCTAGGCTCCTTGCAAGTTTTGCTTATATTGTCTATCGCTTTATATTATGACAATGCACCTGGCAGGGGCTCAGTGTTATTTATCTTTGTGCCCCAAACATGAGCACTGGGCCCTGAACAGACCAAAGGCTCAGAAGTCGTGTGCAGGGTGGGTAAACCTGTCCCCAGCACTGTCCACCTGCTCAGAGCCTGGGGTCGTTTTCTCTCCATCTCCCCTGACACCCGCCTGGAAGATAGCAGCCAGTGGGGCCCCGCTGGCAACCACCATATCGTCAGACCACTCTGCCCCAACCTTCTTGTTTCTGAGTCCCTGTGCCTAGTCTGGCCTTGCAGACCTTATTTCCTATGAACCTTTGGGTGAGGTGCAGCTATTCTTTGCCTGCCCACACAGGAAACTACACAGGGGGCTCATGGAAGGGCTGAGAGTTTTCCCCAGGACCCATGGCTTCACTGTGGTGGAAGCGTGACTCAAATCATACTAGTTGCGATTAAACTGCTGTTTTCTTTTTTTCTTTCTTTCGGTGAGAAGTTCTGAACAGTCGCTGTTGTCTGGATCCTTTTTTTAAAAAAAGGTTATTTACTTATTTGACCATGTCGGGTCTTAGTTGCAGTATGCAGGATCTTCACTGCATGAGATGAGATCTTTGGTTGTGGGGCACAGACTTCTTAATTGCAGCGTGCAGGCTTAGTGGCTCTGTGGCATGTGGGATCTTAGTTCCCTGACCAGGGATTGAACCTGTGTCCCCTGCCCTGCAAGGTGAATTCTTAGCCACTGGACCACGAGGGAAATCCCTGTCTGGACCTTTGAAGATGCCTACTCTACTTTGCTGGTTGGAAAGGACTCACTGCCCATGTCTGGTCTCTGTTGCGTTCTAGCTTCTGGATATTTCCATACCAAACTTGCCCTTTCTCGAGGCTCCGACCAAAATCTTTCTTGTGCATTTACTGTGTGCCAGGGACTCAAAGGCCTGTGGGGTTGGCATGAAAGTGAAGTTGCTCAATCATGTCCAATTCTTTGCGATCCCAGGGACTGTAGCCTACCAGGCTCCTCCATCCATGGATTTTCCAGGCAAGAGTACTGGAATGGGTTTCCATTTCCTTCTCCTGGGGATCTTCCCGACCCAGGAATGGAACCCGGGTCTCCCGCATTGTAGGCAGACACTTTACCATCTGAGCCACCAGGGTTAGCATGACTGTCCCCATTTTACAGATGGCAATCTGAGTGTAGCTAGGTGAGTGACCTGCTCCAGGTCGGAGCCAGTAAAAGTTGCGGGATGGATTGAAGCCCAGAGCAGGCTGCCTCTTGTGGTGTTGTGTTCCCTTTGGTCTGAAATCCCTCATTACCGATGTCAGGGGAACATCTGGTCGGGTATCCAGAGCAACAAATCTGTGAGAAGGCGCCCACCCTGTGATTTATTTTTCTCTGAGGTTCCCAGGATGTTTTTTTCCCCTCTCCTTTCAAAATGCAGTCCTGCCGTATTCCCCCCTGAGGTCATTAGCCTCAGCACAGGTTAAAAACAAAGTGTTTGTGTCCATCCGTCTAATTGCACAGAAACCATCAAACCCTCATTACCATCGGCCTAATTATTTTGAAATCCAGCATATTATCCTGTTGAACAATTAGGCGAATGACAAGCCCTCGCCCCACCTGCCCAGGGACAGGGGGTAAACCAGGCAGGAGAGGGGTTGTGAGGAGGGGCTGAGGAGCTGCTTTGGGAGAAAGGGAATCGTCTACACCCGCAGGTCTGAGACAAGGGAGCGAGCAGGCACCCACCCACCTGCTTCTGATTATTTTCTGTCCCCAACTTGCAAAGCCACTAACGAGAGATTCACCTTAATGAGCAGGGAGGATGGGACTCGACCGGTCGGAGGGGACATCGTTACAGAGCTGGATCCTAATTGTCAGCACTCAGCTTTCTGGGAGTAAATCAAGTGCTTAGCTGGGTGTGGTAAACAGACTCGGCTGGAAGGTTTTCTAAGAAGGGGTTTTAAATCCGAGTACAAACTTTTCCTCCCTGTGGCCTCCTTGCCTCTCCGCGCTGATGGATTCCATTTCCAAGGCTGGGAGTGACTGAGGGGACAGTCCCATGGGTGGGGGAGGACTTTGTCCACTTTGTGGCAGCCTGAAGGCACCACAGGGCTGAAACGGTAAGAGCAGAAGGGGGTTTGGGGGACAGCGCGTCTAATCCCCTTGTGTTATCAATAAGCGGGATCATCCTCGGGGGTAAGATCCTTTGCCTGAGAGTCATACCCCAGGCGTTCAGAGCTGGGGGGCCGGAAAGAGGATGGACCAGCGGTGACAGGGGGAGTGCTGTTTCCTGAGCAGTCACACCGCCTCTGCCCTTGTTCCGAGCGATTTAGGTGGGTTCCAGCCACACGATGCTCCTGTGAGTCGCCTAATCTTTGTTCTCTTTTTTAAATTATGAAAGTATAATAACACATTTACAGGAGATGTGGAAAATACAGAACAAGGTGACATAATATATTACAATTATTTTTAAAGTAGATAAATTTAGATTTTTAGTTGGACTTTCAATATCAAACCCTCAAAAATCAATAGGAAGAATGTACAGGGAATTAGAAGGATAGAGTAGACCTGAAAAGCACCACAAACTAATTCAGTATAATTGAGTTTTACACAATTTTCACACAACAGCAGAGCACAAATTCTACTCAAGTTCCTATACACTATAAACCAGGAGACACTGGAACATAGCTAGGGACATAAAACAAGGTGCAAAACTTTCATGGTCTAAAGGTATGGAAATCTGTTCTCTTATCACTGTGGAATCATGTCAGAGAGCAATACCACAAGATATTTCAAAAATCCCCACCTATTTTCAGCTGCAGTGTGGGAGTCACTTATTCTTACTCTCTCCATTTCACAGATGAGGAAACAGAGTTTAAGCCACATACCCAAGTTTTGAGCCCTGTTGAGTAGCAGAGTCGAGGTCTGAACCCGAACAGCCTGGCCCCACGGCCAACAGCCCCAATTATGACCTAACCTTCCCACGCACTTGCCATTGCCACCCAAGCACCAAGTGACTAGTGATGGGGTTCAGGCCACCAGGCAGGCAAAGTTGTCCCCCAAGACTGGTCCTAGGGTCCCTTTCAGCACACCTGCAGAAAGAGGCAGCTCGCTGTGCTCTCCCCCAGAAGCTTTCATTCTTCGGGAAGACGTTTATGACCCAGCAGGGTAGATGTCAGAGGATGCCGGGCCTGTGGGCACCTAGCGTGGCTGTGCCCATGGCTGGCAGCCTGGAAGGTCTGGGAAGAGTGGCGATGCTGTCTGAACTAAAGTTGAAGGAGATTTGTTGTTGATCCAGGGCCAGGTGTACAGCTCATGGGTGGGTGGTCTGCAGGGGTGGGAACGCGACTCTATCCATCTGGCCTGTGCTTGCTTCCTCCCCCTCGCCAGGGTCTCCTTCCTTCTCACAGGGTCCCGACTCTCTTCCGGATGCACTTGTGACTTGGTCCAACTGGGAACCAGGACAGGCTGGGACGCAGTCTCACCAGGAAGACTCAGAAACGTGTGGGGTCAGGGGGACAGTGCGGAGCTGGTGTGTGTCGGGGGGAAGGAGTACAGTCAAGCCAGGGACACTGGTGCATGATTCAGACATAGCCAGGCCCTGGCACTGGTCCCCAAAGACCACATTGTGCTCCTTGGGGCCGTTTCCCCGTCCTCCCTTGTTTCTTGGAGGGGGGCCACTAAGTCAGCCTCACCCAGGGCTGTACCCCCATGTTCAAGAACCTTCCCACCCCAGGCCCTGCCAACCTCGCTCCTGCCTGTGTGAGTGCAGAGGGCAGCCCTTTGGGGACTGGGCTTTAGAGGATGTGGGAAATCTCCCACAACGACTCGAACCTCCCACTTTTGGGTTTATGTTTTCCTTGGGAACCTGTTAGGAGCAGATCTAAGGAGAGGAGGGATCACAAGAAAGGGACTTGACTTTCCTAGGGGGCAGAAAAGCCTGCTGACAAAGATGTGGGCTCTCTCGGAGGCTAGTTACCTACTCATTACACAGGCCAGAGGCTTCCTGGCCTCAGCTCTCTGAGGGGTGTCTGCTGGAGGGAATCTCTGAGGTGTGCCTCTAAGGCCCTTTGTTCAGGCCTCGCCCAGGAAACCACAAAACCACAGATACCAGTTTCCCACCATCTCAGGTTGCTGGGGACCTAGGGTCTGCCTGAGTAGGTTCACATCCCCCTCTGCTTCTGACCAGCCCAGAGTCCTGGGCAAATCTTCTTGACTCGAGCCTCTATTTCTCATCTGTAAATGGAGACATCTGCATTATCTGGTGTATGAGTTTCCAGGGGCCACAAGCTGGGTGGCTGAAGACAGCAGAGATTTCTTGTCTGACATTTCCACAGGCTGGGAGCCTGCAGTCAAGGTGTTGACCAGTTCGCTCTGAAGACACCAGGGAAGGGTGTTTCAAGCCTCCCTTCCTGTGTGCCTGTCTGTCTCTGATTGAAAATTTTCCTTTGCATAAGGAACACCGATCATATTGGACCAGCGGCCCACCCTGCTCCAGTGTGACTTCATCCTAACTTGACTAATAACATCTTCAATGACTCTGTCTCCAAATGAGGTCATATTCTGAGGTTCTAGGAGTTAGGACATCAACGCATGAATTTGGTTGGGGAGAGGGACACGAGTCAACCCATAGCATCCGCTTTCCAGGGATTCTACACTTGCTAGCCAAGGTATTGGAATTGAAATCAGTTCTTTAAATTTGGACTTGACTTATGCTAGCACATGACCCAGCAGCCCCATTCCTGGGCAAATACCCAGGGAAAACCATAAGTTCAAAAGATACATTCAATGTTCCAAAAAATGCATACAAAATTCCAAAAGATACATGCTGAATTCCAAAAGATACAATGTTTATTACAGCACTATTTACAATAGTCAGGACATGGAAGCAAGTAAACATCCATCAACAGAGGAATGGATAAAGAAGATTCCATATATACAGTGGAATATTACTTAGCCATAAGAAGGAATGAAATTGTGCCATTTGTAGAGATGTGGATGGACCTAGTGACTGTCATACAAAGTGAAGTAGGTCAGAAAGAGAAAAAATATTGAATATACAGGCATATATATGGAATCTAGAAAAATGATACAGACGGACATGTTTGCAAAGCAGAAATAGAGACTCAGACGAAGAGAACAAACTTATGGACATCAAGCAGTGAGAGGAAAGGTGAGAGGAACTGGGAGATTGGGGTTGACACATACATGCTATTGATTCCATGTGAAACATTGATCACTAGTGAGAGTCTACTGCAGAGCAAGCACAGGGACCCCTGCTCAATGCTCTGCGGTGGTCTAAATGGAAAGAAATAAAAAAAGAGGGGATCAGTTCAGTTCAGTTCATTTCAGTTGCTCAGTCATGTCCAACTCTTTGTGACCCCATGGACAGCAGCATGCCAGGCTTCCCTGTCCGTCACCAACTCCTGGAGCCTACTCAAACTCATGTCTATTGAGTCAGTGATGCCATCCAACCATTTCATCTTCTGTCATCCCCTTCTCCTCCAGCCTTCAACCTTTCCCAGCATTAGGATCTTTTCCAATGAGTTGGTTCTTCACATCAGGTGGCCAAAGTATTGGAGTTTCAGCTTCACCATCAGTCCTTCCAGTGAATATTCAGGACTGATTTTTTTTTAGGATTGACTTGTTGGATCTCGTATATGTATACATATGGTGGATTCACTTTGCTGTATAGCAGAAAATAACACAATGTCGTAAAGCAACTGTACTACAATTAAAAACTGTTTTAAAATGTGACTTATGACTTGAGTTTCCTTCTCAAATAAAAGCTTTGAGAATTGATAACTCATCTTCTTCAAAACTTTGCAAGCACATCTTAAGGATGATATTCTGTGGAAGTGATAGATGTGATGGGGGGCTGGGTAGGGCCCATCTCCCCTGGTTTCTAGAAAACTAAGAAATGAGATGGGCCATAGAGTAATGTCAGGGTGGACCCAGATCCTGGGAAGCTCCAGAGTGGAGGGGGAGCTGTAAAGTGGCAGAGCAGGCCCTCAGAGGAAGGGGGTGACCCATGGACCCCATGAACAAAGGAGATATCGAAGGACAAGCCCCCTACACCATAGCCCACTGCCTGGGGATGCAGGAGTCATTTGGTTGTCATGTGACCAGAAAAGGCTCAGCTCACCTTGACCTTGAAGGATAACCCAGGTGAGTGGAGACAAGGGAGCCAGCACTCCGGCGAGGAGACTGGACACGAACACTTCAACCACGTGTACATTCATTTACATCACCAGCATTTATTGGGCAATTCCTGTATATCAAGCACTGGGCTGGATACACTGGACTGAATGGGGAATTGTATTTGTTCCCTGGGCTGCCGGAATGAAGTATTTTCAACTGGGTGATTGGAAGGATAGAAAGTTATTGTCTCACAGGATGGGAGCCTGGAAGTAGTGATCAAGGTGTCACTTGATCATCCATCAGAAGGGTGGATTCCTTCTGATGTCTGAGAGGGGTGATCTGTTAGAGCCCCCTCACCTGGCTATTGGTGTTACTGGTGATCACCGGCATTCCTTGGTCCCTCGACTTGTAGAAGCATCACCTTGATCTCTGCCTTCACCTTCACATGGCATTTTCTCCAAATACTTCTCTGAGAACATTTTTCTCTTTGATAAGGATGCCATCCTATTGGATTAGGGCCCATGCTAATGACCTCATCTTAACCTGATCATCTTGTGAAGAGCCTATCTCCAAAGAAGGTCACAACTACAGAGACCAAGGGTTAGGGCTTCAACTTCTTTTTTGGGGGGGAATTTTTGTTGTTCAGTTGCTCAGTTGTGTCTGACTCTTTGTGACCCCATGGACTGCAGCATGCCAGGCTTCCCTGTCCTTTACCATCTCCTGGAACTTGCTTAAACTCATGTCCATTGAGTCAGTGATGCCATCCAACCATCTCATCCTCTGTCATCCCCTTCTCCTCCTGCCTTCAATCTTTCCCAGCATCAGGGTCTTTTCAAATGAGTCAGATCTTTGCATCAGGTGGCCAAAATATTGGAGCTTCAGCTTCAGCATCAGTCCTTCCAATGAATATTCAGAGTTGATTTCCTTTAGGATGGACTGGTCGATTTCATTGCAGTCTAAGGGACTCTCAAGAGTCTTCTCCAGCACCACAGTTTGAAGGCTTCAGTTCTTTGGTGCTCAGCCTTCTTTATGGTCCAGCTCTCATATCTGTACATGACTACTGGAAAAACCACAGCTTTGGCTATATGAGCCCTTGTAGGCCCGTCAATCTGCAACAGAAAGTAAAAGGATATGACCCCTGTCCTAAAAGTCCTCAGCTATTGCTGGAAGCATAAAATTCTCATGGGGAGAGTGGAAAGAAAGTTCAGAAAGGTAAACATAGGCTGTCTAATCAATAGAAGACAGAATTGATTTTCAAGGTCCACCCACCAGACTGCCCCTGCTCCCTGGAGATCAGAACACAGAATGAAGCTGGAGTTGATTCTACATCTCATTCTTATTTTGATTTTAGGTGGGCCTCCAGGAGGGGCAGTTTTCAGAGATGATTTCTTTCTCACTGCCTTGCCCGCCATTGTCCAGCCTCGTGATGGAGATGGACAGTGACCCGCTGGTGTGTCACCTCATCCCCAGGCAACGTGCCTTATCCAGCATGGCTCAGGATCCTCTGTCCGCTCCTCGCATTGTGCTCCTGGAATCTGGGTCACACAGGGTCAGAGTGTAAAGGATCGAGGCTGATTTACCAGCTCAGAGCTTTAACCATCTCCCTCTGAAAAGAAAAATTTCCTGGCAAGTTTGTAAGTGAAAATAATAAGAAAAGAGAAAAAAAGTTTTTGTTTCAAAACAATCTTCATTGCCCAAAGATGATAGGAATTGTCATTTCAGTTATGCTGAAGCCTGGTCTTCAAAGGGGAAGAGGGCCTTTCCCTTCTCAGCAGAAATGGCTGTTCCTTGTGGGCGGTGCATTTCAGCCCTGAACTGCCCGCCTCTAAGAGTGTTTAGAGGGGTTGCTGGCCGCCTATTCTTTTTCTTTTCCTCTTGTCCTGTCCCCGCTCCTCCTGTTTTTCCGGACAAAAGCATAAGACGCAACAGAGAATGTGGACTTTTGAGGCCCTGAGCCCTGGATTCAAATGGTTGTTCTTAGCTCACCAGCCGTGGGACCTTTGACAACCATGTGAGTTGGGGGCGGGTCGGGGACAGTGTGACATGATGGTGGACGAGGAGGGAGGACACAGTGTGAGGAGTGACCGGGAGTGGGTCCCGTGCATCCCTGGGCTCCTGCTTTCCCCCCGACCATCCTGTTCAATGAGGCGCATCCCATTTTCTCCGATCACTTATAGAAACATAATGGTTACCAACATTTAAAAAGTATGTGCTATTTATTGGTTTGCTTGTTTATTCCCTGTTATCCCTCAATAGTCTAGAAGCTCCGTGAGGAAAAGGACTGGGTGTTCCTTTCACTGAGAATCTGGTACACAGTACGCTGTCAATGGAATAAATGAGAAGAGAGTTCAGATGAATGATCTGGGCCGTCGTCTCCAACCCAAGTCCCTATACCTGGGCTCTCTGTGTCTCAGTTTCCGCATCTGTAAAATGGGAATGAAACACTTTTCCACTTTGTAGAGTCGTGATGAGGATGAAATGTGTTTAGTTGCTCAGAATAGAGTCTAACCCAGAGTGAGTGCCGGATGTAAGTGTTACTGCTGTGAATTCCAATACGTGTATACGTGCGAAGTCGCTCAGTCGTGTTCGACTCTCTGCGACTCTATGGACTGTAGCCTGCCAGGCTCCTCTGTCCATGGAATTCTCTAGGCAAGAACACTGGAGTGAATTGCCATTTCCTCCTCCAGGGGACCTTCCTGACCCAGGGGTTGAACCCACATCTCTAATGTCTCCCGCATTGGCAGGTGGGTTCTTTACCACTAGTACCACCTGGGGAGGCCTGTGAACTCTGCAGAGGAATTGATGTCACAGCTCCTTTTTAATCCTGATTTACAGACTTTCATGTCTGGGGACTTGATCAAGTAGAGAGCTGGAGAAAACTAGTGGGGAAGGTATGGGGGCTGCTCTGTGACATTCATCTGACCAAATCCTCTTCATTTACTCAGTCGAGGGCCTGCTCTTTGCCAGGCTCTGAGTGAAAGGAACATGGTTCTTTCCCACATGGAGCTTCCAGGCTATTGAGGAATAACAAGCAATACCCAGGCAAACCATGAACTAACACTTGATTTTTAAATGTTGACAACTGTTATGTTTCTATCAGTGATAGGGAAATATGGAATGGGCCTCATTAGGGAAGGTCAGACTTACCTGGAAATTACAGTTCGGAGGAGGCAGAGACAGCTGGTGGGGAGGGTGGGGTGGTGCCCAGAGCAGAAGGGTGAGCCAGGCAAAGCCCCCCGAGATGTGAGGGGTCCTGGCAGGCCAGGGTCCGGGGGCTGCTGGCTGGAGTGCAGCCGGGGAGGGTGAGGCCTCCCTCCTGGCCTGGCTTATCATCTGCCTCTGATTAGGACACTATGGATCTTCTTTCTCAGAAGGTCTTTAAGGGGTGAGAAAGACATCAGTGTCTTGAGCATCCAGCTCAGCGTTCTGAACTCCAGGCAGCTTGGCTACCCTTCTCCCCACGAGAAAGTGCAGACCCCAGGCTTGAAGAAGCTTGTGAAGTGGAGCAGAGAGAATATGAAGTGAGGTGTATTAAAGGGAAATCAGTGAGACTTCATCTTGCTGGAACTTTCTTGTTTCGACTCTAATTTTTATTCTCATGATACATGTGTGAATTTTAGAATGAAATCAAATCAAATCATGTCCATTTGACAGCTTGTAGGGAGAAACAATAGCCTCTGCCCCTCACCTGATCCCTATCCCGGAGGAAACCACTTTCAACTGTTTCAACAATTTCTTCTGGTATTTGTCTAGTTCTAAAAACATGTCATATATATGTGCATGTATGTGTATGTGTGTGTGTGTGTATACAGTTGACCCTTAAACAATATGGGTTTGAACTGCATGGGTCCGTTTATATGTGGATTTTTTAAAAAAAAATAGTAAATACCACAGGCTCTGCAGTTGGTTGATTTGGATGTGGAACTGTGCAGATGAAGGGCTGACTGTAAAGTTATCCATCAATATTTGTGCTGATAGCTGGTGCTCCTAACCTCCTGCATTGTTCAAGTGTCAACTGTATATATGTGTGTGTGTGTGTGTGTGTGTATACTCTCACACACGCACACACACATACATCTTAATGTGTAATAAATCTCTCTCTTTTTCTGGGACCAGGCCACATAGTTACATTATATCTGAATCAACCCTGAACAAAGGACTGATACTGAAGCTGATGCTCCAATACTTCAGCCACCTGATGCGAAGAGCTGACTCATTGGAAAAGACCCTGATGCTGGGAAAGATTGAAGGCCGGAGGAGAAGGGGATGGCAGAGGAGGAGATGATTAGATAGCATCACCAACTCAATGGACGTAAGTCTGAGCAAACTCTAGGAGACAGTGAAGGACAGGGGAGCCTAGTGTGCTGCAGTCCATGGGGCTGCAAAGAGTTGGACACGACTTAGTGACTGGAAACAACAGAAACCACCTATCTTAGTTTGAGCTACTATAAACAGAACGCCATAACCTGGGGGGCATATAAATGACAAACATTTATTTCTCACGGTTCTGAAGGCCGAAAGTCCAAGATCAGGGTGCCAACATGGCTGGGTTCTGGTGGGGGCCATCTTCTGGGCTGCAGACTGCCAACTTGTATTCCCATGTGGCAGAGAGAGCAGCAAGCTCATTGATTTCTTATAAGCACACTAATCCCACCTACAAGGTGCCAGCCTCATGACCTAATCACCCCAAAGCCCTACTTCCTAGTACCGCCACAATGGGGGTTAGGGCTCAACGTATGAACTGGAGGAGGGGACACAAAGCTCAGTTCATAACTATATCTATCTGTCTATCTACATGTTTATCTATCTATTTACCTGCCTATCTATCTACTATCTAACATCTGTCTGTCTATCTACTATCAGATAGATTGAAGGCAGGAGGAGAAGGGGATGACAGAGGGTGAGATGGTTGGATGGCATTGCCACCTCAATGGACATGAGTTTGAGGCAAGCTCCAGGAGTTGGTGATGGACAGGGAGGCCTGGCGTGCTGCAGTTCATGGAGTGGCAAAGAGTCGGACCCAACTGAGTGACTGAGCTGACCTACTCTATATCTATCTACTTGTCTATCTATCTACCACCTACCTATCCACCTACCTACCAGTCATCTTACTCGTCTGGTTCCTCTGGGGAACCCTGACAGATGTACTAGGTAGGTGACTTCATGCCCATTACTTGATCGTGTTGGGCTTTAGTTTCTTTGTTGGTCAAGTGGCTTTTAGTAGAAATTATCTCATATAATTGATTTAAGAATGAAATTAGATCATGCCCATTAAATACTCAGCACAGTGCTTGGCACATAAAAGCAACCTGAGCTATTAGGAATAAAGCTAATATGATAATTTGCATTAAAAATAACTACTAAATAAAACAGTCTTAAAAGTTACCATATTTTGTCATATTAAGGTATCACTCCTTCATTAGGTGCACTGTTTATTTTATGAATCACTGAGTCAGAAAAAATGCTGCTACCTAATTGCACAAATTCATTGACTGCGAGAGGCATTCTGATTTCCAAAGATGCTAAAATAAACAAGCAATTCAGAACACAATGTACTTCATTCATATTCTTACTGACCGCACTGCACCACTTCTCCGCCCTCCATTGAGTCATCTGTAAAATCGTATTAACGCAAGTTTGGTTGGAATGGAGTGAGAGGATTCACGAGGATGTTAGTCCTTAGTTATCACTCTGTCTGTAACCATAGTCCTCCATAGAAAGGGTGAGAGGGAACAGGATCAACACTCACCAAGGCCTTCTTGGTGGGACAGATTTAATCCCACATCACAGATGAGGAAAAGAGGCTCATAGAGGTTAGTAACTTGCTCCAAATCATATATTCCTAAATGTTGAGCTGTTATTTGAATCTAAACCCATCAGAGTTCAAATCAGTCTTTAAGCAGTTGACTTGGTGACTTTGCCTCCTTGTCCTGCCCGAGACATGTGTCTATAAACCAGCCCTCTGAGCTTTCCTTTCCCACCCCCACCCCCAAGACTGCCCCTCTGTCAAGGCCCCTTCGGTCTCATCCCCATGTTGGAAGACCCCAGCCTCAGCACAGCTGGCTCTGCCACTTAGACTCTGCATGATCCCAGGCAAGCCCTGGTCCTCCATCCAATGGACCCAGCCATGGTCCTTGGCATTTCACATCTCTGTAAAGATTTAATCATCACAAAGAGGAGTTAGATCTGCTGTGAGATTTTGGGTGAGTCACAGACTCACAGAAGCTGTAGCATCCTCCTCCGTGATTCCCGGCACACTCTCTAGTGAAGAAGTTGGCTTTCCAGAAGGTTAAGGTGCCATGCAGCTACCAGGAACCACTGCTAGTCCAGGGACTCTGGGGACCTCAGTGCTGGCAGTGCCTCTGAATCATTTAATCAATTATGAGCCTCCTTACTGCAGTGCTTGCAAAGAAAGAACTTATGTGAACAGTGAACCTGTCCTCCTGGTACCGCCTTTTGCCTGATGGAGACACCTGGGCATCCAGGTGGAGAGATTCTCCTAGAATGTAGAACACAGCCTTCAAACTCCTTAAAGCCCTACGGTCAATATTCATCATGGACAGTGCCTACATCAGTCATAAAGATGATCACAATCACAGCCATAATAATGACAGTCAGGAAGCAACAGCTAGAACTGGACATGGAACAACAGACTGGTTCCAAATTGGGAAAGGGGCACATCGAGGCTGTTTATTGTCACCCTGCTTGTTTAACTTACATGCAGAGTATGTCATGTGAAATGCCAGACTGGATGAAGCACAAGCTGGAATCAAGATTGCCGGGAGAAATATCAATAACCTCAGATATGCAGACGATACCACCCTTATGGCAGAAAGCAAAGAAGAACTAAAGAGCCTCTTGTTGAAAGTGAAAGAGGAGAATGAAAAAGTTGACTTAAAACTTAACATTCAGAAAACCAAGATCTTGGCATCTGGTCCCATCACTTTATGGCAAATAGATGGGGAAACAATGGAAACAGTGACAGACTTTATTCTTTGGGTCTCCAAAATCACTGCAGATGGTGACTGCAGCCATGAAATTAAAATATGCCTGCCCTTTGGAAGAAAAGCTATGACCAACCTAGACAGCATATTAAAAATCAGAGACATTACTTTACCAACAAAGGTCCATCTAGTCAAACCTATGGTCTTTCCAGTAGTCATGTGTGGATGTGAGAGTTGGACCATAAAGAAAGCTGAGTCCCAAATTGATGCTTTTGAACTGTGCTGTTGGAGAAAACTATTGAGAGTCCTTTGGACTGCAAGGAGATCCAACCAGTCCATCCTAAAGGAGATCAGTCCTGAATATTCATTGGAAGGACTGATGCTGAAGCTGAAACTCCAATACTTTGGCCACCTGATGCAAAGAATTGACTCACTGGAAAAGACCCTGACGCTGGGCAAGATTGAGGGCAGAAGGAGAAGGGGACAACAGAGGATGAGATGGTTGGATGGCATCACCGATTCAATGGACATGAGTTTGAGCAAGCTCCTGGAGTTGGTGATGGACAGGGAGGCCTGGCATGCTGCAGTCCATGGGGTCACAAAAAGTCAGACACGACTCAGCAACTGAACTGACTGGTGATATACTCTGCTTAGTGCTGGAAACACACTGACCTGAACATGTTCTTCCCACTCAAGCCCTGTGAGGCAGGTTCTAACATTGCTCTCACTTTTTAAAATTAAACAAAATTATTTTTTATTTATTTTAAAAAATTTTTTGGCTATGCTGAGTGGCATGTGGGATCTAAGTTCCCTGACCAGGGATCAAACCCACATCACCCGCTGTAGAAGCATGAAATTTTAACCACTGGACCAGCAGGGAAGTCCTACTCCAACTTTATAGGTGAGCAAAGTGAGACACTGTGAGGAAGGTAACTCTTCATAAAGCTGTTTAGTGATCCCTTGGCAGACCTGGCATTTAAATACAGTTGTGCCTAGGTTTCTGATCACAAGACAACTTCTGTGTTTTTTCTTTCTCACCATTAGTTTATTTTTAAAATTCACTCATTTTTTAATGTCATAATGGACCATGCACCCTAACTATTTTATTGATGGTTTATAACCCATTACTACCACTGTTTATTTCATTGATCAGCTATCCCAGATTTGGCCAGTGGGAGCTCTTTCCATTGGACTCCTATGTCTTTTTGACATCTTTTCATCTTTCTTTGAGCACTTTCTTACTTTTTGGCACAACAAAATATTCCAGGCTGATCTTAAATATTTCCTGCCCAGACCCTGGGATCAACCATTTCTCTATGGAGCCTTGGTTCCTTTCAGCAGATAAGAGTATTTAGAAGCCAAGATCTGAACATATGTGTGCTTGTTGCTTCTAGGGCAACACTGCTTCCAGACCCTATCAGCCCACTTCTAAAAGCTTCATGGGAAAGGAGATATCACAGTTCTTGCTTGCGTTGACAAATCTCAATGCAGTGTTATTATAATTTTACCATCAGAAAAAAACCTCTCGAAGGAGCCATGGAATCCCAAGACCCTCTTCATTTTTTAAATACTTATTTCTTCGTGTTCAAGCCTCATCAGAGGGTGAGAGCAAATGCTGGTCATTTTCTGCTTTGAGCTGCTTGGGAGACTGTGGACAATCTAGAAGTTAGTAGGAAGGGATTCTTAAGGGATGAATGGGCTTGATGTGAGACAGAGCATCCTGTATCTGGGATGTCTTGCTTCCAGCTCCTTCCCTCACTCCCTTCCTCTCTCTCGTGGGTCGTAAATTTTCTGAACTGTCTCTGGGACAAAGACAGACAGTATCTGCACCCTGAAGTAGCTGACATTCCAGTTGAGGGACAGACTCTCCAGAGTAATTAATTATTTGTAAAACAAATATTACAGATGGAGATGAGTGCTAGGAGGGAGACAGGGTGAGGGGCTCCAGGATGCAGTAACAAGGAGGGAGGCGGTGGTGCTGGTGGAGAGGCAGCTTAAACTAGAAAATGGTCTAAGAAGGCCTCTCTGAGGCAGAGACCTGGAGGGTGAGAGGGAGCCACAGGGCAAGTGAGGGAAGAGAACTGCAGGCAGGCAGAAGGGCGCGTGAGGATGCCCAGAGGCAGGGGAAAGCTGCAAGGACTCCAGCAGCTGGTGGGAGCCGGGGAGGCTGGCGTGGTGATCGAGGGGGTGGGTGGCACAGGAGGAGGATGGACCACACAGGTGGTCACCTCCGCGGTTTGGATTTGGACAGTGCAGAGATCCCTGGAATAGGGAGGCACATCTGGTAATGGAAAAGATGAAAAAAGTAATAATAAAGCGCTCATTCGCAGGCAGCCACGAGGAAGATAATGGATGATGGCCAGGCAGACCATATGCACTTGGCTAACAGAATTAATCATGTTGGGTACGGCACAAAACAAGAACGACAAGCACAATAAAACATTTAAAGACGAGAGTGGATTTTAATTTTCAGAGTAGTCTAAAACAATATGATAATGATGATAGCCAAGTTGGCCCCGTGAATGTAAAATCCAAATAGGACACAAATTAAAGTCATAAATAATATTTAATTTGCTCTCCCCAAGCATCCTCAAAAGTCATATTGATGAAAAAAGTTATTAGAATGAATCAAATGAAGACTCTCATATGTCTGGAATATTTAGTGGACTGGAGAATGCTAGCTGAAAAAAGAAATCCATACCACGATGTATGAGTTGGAAATTAGATGAGAACATTATGATTTTCAACTTGCATTTATCGAGCCAACCGCTGACTGTATTTCCAGGGCCATTTAGCTAGATTAGAACAAATAAGAGAAGACTGATTTTTAAGAACTTGTGATTAATGACATGCAGTTCCTTTAAAGTAGCTTTGTAAATACTCTATCCCGAAGATATTCTGTGCTCTCATCTGTTACTGAGCCTCGAGCAATGGGGCTTGAGGGACCTTGTTTCACCGTCACCAATGGTTTCTCTCGAGCTTTTTAGCTGTATGAACTTGGATCTTCAATTCAGGGAGTGCACCTTGTACATCACAGGCACAAAATTGGCAGAAGCAAGGAGAGGTGCCCAAAGAGAGAGACGGGCTGTGAAAGAATAGCTATTAGTTTGCAAAGGATTAAGTATGATTATGGGAGATGTGAAGAAGAATGGCTAAATGCGTAAAGTCGAACAGAGAGAACAGGCAAGGCGAACGGAGAGGGTAATTACCGACCTGAATGAAAAATTCAACCAAAAAAAGTCAATGGCAGGGAGGGGCTGTCAGTCTGGATCAACACGTCCACCTGCCAGGTGAGGCTGATCATGACTTTACAAAGAAGCAGAAATGAGCACGAGGGTTTTCCTAAGAACATACTGTGTTCTATTTCTATGAATGGAACAATGGTGTTCTGTAAATAATGCTGGGACATGCTCGTTCCAAGTTCCAAAGAGTGTCGGGAAACGAACTTCCCTCAACCCCAAGCTAAAAGGAAGCCGAATGCTTTGTTTAAACTTAAAATACCCATTCGGTGTTGCCAACCTTGAGAGATATTGCGACTGACTTTGCAGAGCCAATAGGTCAAGAATTAATCAGTGGTGGACCTTGTTGTTTATCTGCTTTATATATAGTAATGTATGTCTCTTAATCCCAAACTCCTAATTTATGCCCCCGCCTTTCCTCTTTGGTAACCGTAAGTTTGTTTTTTATGTCTGTGAGTCTGTTTCTGTTTTGTGAACAAGTTCATTTATATTATCTTTTTTAGATTCCACTTATAAATGCTATCATATGATATCTGTCTTTCTCTGTCTGACTTACTTAGTGTGATAATCTCGAGGTTCATCTATGTAGTGGCGAATGGCATTATTGAGCTATAGTCTATATCTTGTAATAACTTATAATGGAAAGGAGTCTGACAAAGTGTATAGACACCCTTTGCTGTACACTAGAAATTAATACAACATTGTAAATCAGCTACTGTTGCTGTTCTGTGGCTAAGTCAGGTCTGACTCTCTGCGACCCCAGGGACAGCAGCACGCCAGGCTCCCTCGTCCTTCATTATCTTCTGGAGTTTGCTCAGACTCAGGTCCATTGAGTCGGTCAGTGATGCTAACCCTGAACCCTCCATGGTGAGAGGCAGCCACCCCATCTCCAAAGAGAGTGCCTAAGGGATGCAGCCACGGTCGTTCTGCTTCCTAGACGGTCACAACCTTCTCAGAGGTCATGCTTCCCCACCAGGCTCTCCTCAAGGGCACCAGCCCTTCCTCTTGCTTCACTGTTCACTTGAAAATGGATTGTGGCTGTGTATTGCTGAATCACTTTGCTGTACACCTGAAACTAACACGACTCTGTAAATCAGCAATACACCAATCAAGTGAAAATATTAAAAAAAGAAAAAAGGATGCTGGTCTGGCTTTCTCCACTGACACTCCAGATGAGTCCATCTCGTGCTCACCTCCATCCTCGCTGGAGACTCATTAGTCATCAGCGCCGCTGAGTCCCCTGCCTGAGCTGCCTCCATCTGGGAGCCTCTGCCCCAGCCTCCCTACACCTGACTCCATTATCTCTCACCTGCTGGGTGGAAACCTCCTCCTGGCCTGTCTGATTCCCCTCCTCTCATCCATCTTCCAAGAGGCAGTCCAAGTGGTCTTTCTAAATCGCAAATCAGAACCCATCAGTGTCCTTCTTAAGACTCTTTTGATGGCTCCCTAGGGCAGTGTTTCTCAACCTTTAAAACAAATTCCCCATGTGCTGGTTTGGTAAATAATGGTAGTATCTACTGTTTATCGATAGCGATGATTCCTGTTTATCAAGCACTTCCGGGGTGCCAGACCCTGTGTCTGCATCAGTGCACTTAACCCTCATGTGCCTCCCACATCACAGGGGAGGACGTGTCTTGCCGGAGGTGATATCCCACAGCTGCCCTCAGAACTAAGCAAGATTGGGGCTCTTCAGCCTCTCTACTGCTCTCGCCCGCCCTGACTCCTCTCCAGGACACAGGGTCTCCCTCCACATAGGGAACCTGCCCCCCTGCCTGCACATAGGTTGCCTTCCTTTGGGGATCACCACCCTGGTCTGTGGGATCCCCTCCAGCATCCTTCCCATGGCTCACAAGGCCACCGATGGCCTGCCCAGGCTTCCACCTCTGTCCACCCACTCTACTGCTCCTGTTCCCTACCTTTCTGCTCTGGGTTTCCTTCCCTCACTTTGGATTCCTGCTCTTCCTTGAGACTCAGTCTAAGCTGCACCTCTTCCAGGAAGCCCTCCGCCCTTGCACTCCAGGTTGGATCAGGGGCCCCACCCAAGCTGCCCCAGTTACTATCAGGGCATTCTCCCATCAGCCATGTTCCTCATCTTTTTCTTCCTCTACACTGTGATTCCTCAGAGGAAGTAGATCATGTTCCACTGATTCATTTAACAGGTATTTATCGAGCACCCTCTGTGTGACAGGTACTGTGCTGGGCACTGCAGAATCAGCAGCGACAAGGACAGACAAAACTATGCCCTCATGGAAATTATGTTTGGCACTAGATGTTGAAGTGGAAATCTGGGGCAAGATTCCAGGATGAAATAGATACTCCGGCTGAAGGAGGCTCCCAGGGCAGGAGCATGCGTCACTCTGTAAAGCACATGCATGGCCTTGGGGTCAGGTGGCCTGGCTTCCAAAATTAGCCCTGATGCTTAACTTGCTGTGTGCCCTTGGGCAGGTAACCTAGCTTCTCTGAGCTGTAAAACAAGGTCAATGACTTGGATTCCACAGGGTTGCAGGGGGATGAAAAGGTCAGTGGTCACGTGGCACTGGCTTGTGTTCAGCTCATGGAAGACGCTTCACTGCCACCCCTTCCCTGCTTCTGAGCTCAGTTTTCATCAAGTCCTGTGTCTGCAGTTTGGTTTGAGGGCAGCAGGTGCTCACCTGGCATTCCTGAGCGCACCCCTGACCAGGGCTGCGTCTGCATTTCTCCCACTGTGGGAGGATCTGAGCCATACCTTGGGGATGGTGCAGCAATTGGCAAACCTGCCATCCGTGTACTAGGCTGCCTGGTTCCTCTCACTGTGTCCCAAACTGCTTTTATTCTGCCAAACTAATAATAGGGTGAGACCAGAAAATTTTAATTTTTTGAAATTCATTAAAAACAAATACCCCTCTGTTTTTTGGGGGGGTTAGGGTTAGTAGATGCAAGCTATTACAAAAAGAATGGATAAACAACAAGGATCTCTTGTATAGCACAGGGAAATATATTCATTATTCTGAGATACACCATAATAGAAAAGAATGTACATATATATACAAATCACTTTGCTGTACAGAAAAAATTAACACAACATTGTAAATCCACTATACTTCAATTTAGAAAAACACTGCAAGCTAGAAGCCTCCAAGGTATTTTTTTAGTAGGTGAATGGCTAAACAAACTGATTCATTGTACAATGGAATGCTACACAGTGATAAAAAGAAAAGACCTCTTGGGCCACAAAGACACAGAGAAACTTTAAATGCATATTGCTAAGTGAAAGAAGCTGGTCTGAAAAAGACTATATACTGTAGGATTTCGACTGTATGACATTGTGGAAAAGGCAAAATTATGGAGACAGTAAAAAGATCAGGGGTCGCCAGAGTTGAGAGAAGGGTGGTATGAGTCGACGGAGCACAGGACAGCAAATCTCTTATGTGGTGGTTCGGACAGTAGAGAATCTGCTTGCGATGCAGGAGACCCAGGTTTGATCCCCGAGCTGGGACGATGCCCTGGAGAAGCAAATGGCAGCCCACTCCAGTATTCTTGCTTGGAGAATCCCATGGATGGAGGAACCTGGTGGGCTACAGTCCGTGGGGTTGCAAAGAGCTGGACACAACTGAGCAACACAACACACAAACCTATTCTGTACCATGTTATATTGGTGGATACACATCGATACACATTTGTGCAGACCCACAGAAGGTACAACACCAAGCATGAAGCCGAATGTAAACTATGAATTTTAGTTAAAATAGCATATCAATACTGGTTCAACAATTGTAACAAGTACAGTTGTAACACTGAAGCAAAATGCTAATTAAAGGGGACTCTAAGTGGGATTAATGGGAACCCTCTGTACTTTACACTCAATTTTTACTCTAGAAAATAAGATCTCTCAATTCAATTTTTAAAGAAAAATAGAAATTCCCTTGGAAGAACACAAATCTCACGAAATGAAACACAGAGGGCTCTCTGTTGGGATTTTGGGTTGGAATTCTTGAGCTAGAGGAAGGGATTCTGTGGAAGATGGGACCACATTCTCAATACATCTGTGGCCACAGCCCCAATCCCTGCAGCCGGTCCCAGCCTTGGACAGTCCTCTGCAGAGTTTAGAGCAGTGTGGTCCAGTGGAAACATGGATTGAGCCACATATGGAACCACAAAGCCCTGTGCATGCATGCACGCTACGTACCTTCAGTACTGTCTGACTCTTTGCAACCCCATGGACTGCAGCCAGGCTCCCCCGTCCATGGATTCTGCAGGCAAGAATCCTGGAGTGGGTTGCTGTGCCCTCCTCCGGGGGATCTTCCTGACCCAGGGATCAAACCCGTGTCTCTTATGTCTCCTGTATTGGCGGGCAGGTTCTTTACCACTAGTGCCACCTTGCAGCCGTCTGTAATAGCCACATAAAAAAACAGGGATAAATCAGCAATATATTTTATTTAAGCCAAGTATCCAAAATATTATCATTTTAATATATGGAATTGATATAAAATTATTAATGAGATGTGTTTTTTTTGTATTAAGTCTTCATCTTCAAATCTGATGAGTAGTTAACACTCATATCTTGGTTTGAATTGGCCGTATTTCAAGTGTTCAAGCCTCTTGGAGCCTGTGGGCCACTGCAGGGCACAGCACAGCTCAGAGGGCCCCAAAACAGAATCCAGGCTGGGTTCTGGGGACGAAGAGAGACTTCCCCCACCAGCTCCTTCCCTTCTTTGTTCCTTCCCATGGTGAGGGCGTGCCAGTTAAAAATTGATTTTGAGAGTTGCTCCCATCTCACAAACTCCTCAGGGGCAAGTACCTATGCCCAAGGCTCTGTCTGCAAAACTGCTGCAGCTTCATGCTGCCCAAGTTGGGGGAGTTTTTTTTTCCTTCCCCCGCCTTCCTTTGCTTATCTGGGAGGGAATTAAATGCAAGGGAGACTGGGGATGCATACAGCTCTGGCCCATCTCTGCCTTACACAAGCATCGCGGGAGGAAAATTCTCCCAGCGGTCCGCTCCAGAATGAAATGGGCCCGTCGCCGCGTGGCACTGTCCCGAGCAGGGAGCCCCCTCAGAGGCAGAGGCCCCCGGGACGAGCTCGGGCTTTCGGGCGCCCGGCACTGCTGCGGCCTGCCGGCGACGACTCGTCCCAGGGACGCTCGACCCGTTTGTCGGGCGCCCCCGGCGGCCGCTTTCAGAGCGTTCCTTCCCTTCGGTGAACTTCACAAGGGTGGCGATCCATCCGGCAGGGCCGAGGCAGAGCTCCAGAATCACGCAACACTGGTGGGAATAACCCCGTTGGTGCGGAGGCCTGGGCAGAACCTACTCTTGCTGAAGATTGGATCTGCAGGTTTCCATGAGGCAGTTTGCTGCCGCGGCCCATGCAGAGGTAGAGTGCTGGCCTAGAAACTAAGGTAGCAGAAGAATAGGACGGGGAGACCGCTTTCTCCCTCAACAAGTACACCAAAAGGACATTTAAAAACCAAGCAAACTCCATAAAACAGCATCTGAATGCCAGCAGAGGACGTCAGGCAAGGATTGAGAAGATGCAAGAAAGGTTTAACAAGGACTTAGAAGAAATGAAAAAGAGTCAAAATACAATGAATAATGCAATAAATTAGATCAAAAACAGTGCAATAAATTGATCAAAAACACCCTGGAGGGAACTAACAGTAGAATAACAGAGATAGAAGACAGGATAAGTGAGGTAGAAGACAGAATGGTGGAAATAAACGAAACAGAGAGGGAAAATGAAAAAAGAATTAAAAGAAATGAGGACAATCTCAGAGGCCTCTGGGACAATGTTAAACGCACCAACATTCGAATCGTAGGAGTCCAGGAAGAAGAAGACGAAAAGAAAGACCATCAGAAAATTCTTGAGGAGATAATAGTTGAAAACTTCCCTAAATTGGGAAAGGAAATAATCACTCGAGTCCAAGAAAACCCAGGGAGTCCCAAACAGGATGAACCCCAAGCGGAACACACCAAGACACATATTAATCATAACAAATATTAAAAGCAACAAGGGAAAAACAACAAATAACTCACAAGGGGGAATCCCATAAGGATTAACAGCTGATCTCTCAATAGAAACGCTTCAGGCCAGAAGGGAGTGGCAGAACATACTTAAAGTCATGAAAGAAAATAATCTTACAACCCCGATTACTGTACCCAGCAAGGATCTCATTCAAATTTTGAAGGAGAAATCAAAAGCTCTTACAGACAAGCAAAAGCTGAGAGAAATTCAGCAACACCAAACCAGCTCTCCAACAAATGCTAAAGGATCTTTCCTAGACAGGAAACACAACGGGGATCATACTTATCAATAATTACCTTAAATGTAAACTGGTTGAATGCCCCAACCAAAAGACAGAGGTTGGCCGACTGGATACCAGAAACAAGACCCCCTATATATGTTGTCTACAAGAGACCCACCTCAAACCTAGGGACACATATAGACTGAAAGTTAAAGGCTGGAAAAAGATTTTCCACGCAAATAAAGACCAAAAGAGGAAGCAGGAGTGGCAATACTCATATCAGATAAAGTAGACTTTAAAATTAAAGGCTGTGAAAAGAGATAAATATGGACAATTACATAATTGATCAAAGGATCAATCCAAGAAAAAAAGAAATAACAATTGTAAATATATATGCACCCAACATAGGAGCTCCACAATATGTAAGGCAAATGCTAACAAGTATGAAAGGGGAAATCAACAACAACACAATAATAGTGGGAGACTTTAGTACACCACTCACACCAATGGGACAGATCAACTTAGAAAATTTTAACAAGGAAAACTCAAACTTTAAATGATACACAAGACCAGTTAGACCTAACTGATATCTATAGGACATTCCACCCCAAAACACTGAATTTCACCTTTTTCTCAAGCGCACATGGGACCTTCTCCAGCATAGATCACATCCTGGGCCATAAATCTAGCCTTGGTAAATTCAAAAATATTGAAATCATTCCAAGCATCTTTTCTGACCACAACACAGTGAGATTAGATATCAATTACAGGAGAAAACCATTTAAAAATCCCAACATTATGCAGGCTCAACAACACACTACTTGAATAACCAACAAATCATGGAAGAAATCAAAATATGCATAGAAATTGAATGAAAATAAAAAACACAGCAACCCAAAACCTATGGGAACACTGTAAAAGCAGTGCTAAGGGGAGAGTTCATAGCAATACAAGCTCACCTCAGGAAACAAGAAAAAAGTCAAATAAATAACCTAACTTTACACCTAAAGCAACTAGAAAAGGAAGAAATGCAGGAGCCCAGGGGGTGTAGTGGGGGAAAGAAACCTTAAAGATTAGGGCAGAAATAAATGCAAAGGAAACAAAAGAGGACCATAGCAAAAATCAACAAAGCCAAAAGCTGTGGTTCTCTGTGAGGAGATAAATAAAATTGACAAACCATTAGCCAGACTCATCAAGAAACAAAGGGAAAAGAACCAAATCAACAGAATTAGAAATCAAAACGGAGAGAGATCACAACAGAAAACACAGAAATACCAAAGGATCATAAGAGACTTATCAGCAACTATACGCAAAATAAACTGGACAACCTGGATGAAATGGACAAATTCCTAGAAAAGTACAAACAGCACAAGCACGGAAATTGAAACCGTAATCAGAAATCTTCCAAAAAACAAAAGCCCAGGACCCAGATGGCTTCACAGCTGAATTCTACCAAAAATTTAGGGAAGAGCTTAACACCTCTTCTACTCAAACTCTTCCAGAAAATCACAGAGGAAGGTAAACTTCCAAACTCATTCTACGAGGCCAGCATCACCTTAATTCTAAAACCTTGACAAAGATGCCACAAAAAAAGAAAACTACAGGCCAATATCACTGATGAACTTAGATGGGACCAAATTAAAAGCTTCTGCACAACAAAGGAAACTTTTATATAAGGAAGGTTGAAAAGACAGCCTTCAGAAGGGGAGAAAATAATAGCCAATGAAGCAACAGACAAAACAATTAATCTCAAAAATATACAAGAAACGCCTGCAGCTCCATGCTAGAAAAATAAATGACCCAATCAAAAAGTTGGGCCAAAGAACTAAACAGAGACATTTCTCCAAAGGAAGACAAAAATGGCCAACAAACACATGAAAAGATGCTCTCAACATCACTCATTATCAGAGAAATGCAAATCAAAACTGCAATGAGGTACCACTTTACACCAGTCAGAATGTCTGCCGTCCAAAAGTCTACAAGCAGTAAATGCTTGGAGAGGATGTAGAGAAAAGGGAACCCTCTTACACTGTTGGTGGGAATGCAAACTAGTACAGCCACTATGGAAAACAGTGTGGAGGTTCCTTAAAAAGCTGCAAATAGACCTGCCATATGACCCGGCAATCCCACTGCTGGGCATATACACTGAGGAAACCAGAATTGAAAGAGCCACGTGTACCCCACTGTTCATCGCCGCATTGTTTACAATAGCCAGGACATGGAAGCAACCCAGATGTGTCCATCAACAGACGAATGGATAAGAAAGCTGTGGTACATATACACAATGGAATCTTACTCAGCATTAAAAAAAAAAAATTCATTTGAATCAGTTCTACTCAGGTGGACGAAACTGGAGCCCATAAAAACAAAAATACAGTATACTAACGCATATATATGGAATTTAGAAAGATGGTAACGAGATCCCTGTATGCGAGACAGCAAAACAAACGCAGACGTATAGAACAGTCTCGCGGACTCTGTGGAAGAGGGCAAGGGTGGGATGATATGGGAGAATGGCATTTTGAAACATGTTAATTATCATATTGTGAAATCAATCGCCGGCTTGAGGTTTGATGCTCAGGGCTGGTGCACCGGGATGACCCGGGGCGGGGGAAAGAATCGGGAGGGAGGGGGGGTTCTGGAGGGGGAGCATATGTAAACTCATGGCGGTTTCATGTCAATGTATGGCAAAACCAACACAATTAAGTTAAAGAAAATTTAAAAAGAATGAAATGGAAGGCCCTAAGCTTGCGGCCCCTTCTAAGAGGAGAGCGTGTATTACCTAGTGTCTTGGTGGCTCTCTCCCTTCCAGGGCCCAGTCAGGCATCAGTAATCGATTTCCACTCTCTTTCAGATGTACCTTCTCAGTGAGTCTTTCTCTGTGTTCCACATCCTGCTCTAGGCAGACGATCCCAGTGAACTTGGAGACAGCAGCCTCCAACCTAACGCAGTTTGCTCTCCCTGCTCTAAGAGATGGCTCAGCTGATCTTTCCAGCATCACTCATTATTTTTCCCTTCTCCCCATGGGCTTTCACATTCCAGCGATTTCAAATGAATCTTTACTCTCTTGAACGCCCAGGGGTGCCCTATGCAGTTGAGCAGGCTGCTCACTGCATTCGGGGCTCCCAGCCAAGGGGCAAGTAGAGCAGTGGGTAACCAGCCCAGTGTCTACTCGCCAAGCTGTACCCCTTAGACTAAGGAGGCGTGCACATGGGTTAAGGGTGCCTTTGACTGGTTTGCACAGAAGCATTCTATGTGTTCATTGTGGCAAGGATCCAGTTGCTGGGCATTTACACATGCAGTTCATTCTGCCTGGGTTGCCCTTTCCCTGTCTTTGTGTCCTCTTTGAAGTCCTGCTCTAACTCCTTAAACTCATCCCAGTCTTCTGGTACCGACTCTCTAACTTCGTGGGGCTCAGCTCAGTCATTCTTATAGAAAAGAACTATGTAAGGAGAGTTGCTGTCCATGTGGAATGGTGAACTTGAACCTGAACGCTGGGTCTCACACTGCCCCCTTCTGGGTGTCCAGCCTGGGGCCTGGCAAAATTATACCAACTGGGCCCGACAAGGCATCTCCTGAATTTGTGAGACAGAACAGGCCCCAGCAGCTGATAAGTCTACCAGGGAGGGTGCTGCTGGCAATACTGGGAGCTGTCATTGCCACTCTGGTTCATGGGTGGGGCTGCAGGAGGGTACAACCCACAGAGAGGCTGAGACCCCGCTCTGATCGTGAGGCTGGCTGGGAAGACGGGCTGCTCACCATCTTCCCTGCTGGCCCACCCACCTCCCAGCACATGAACCATTGTAGTTTTTCCCTCATCCCTGCTGGGTAGGGAGGGGTGGGCTGGAGTCATTGACATGATATTGACAAGGCAGTAGCATGGAACTCTGAGGGCCACTACTTCTGTGCCCAGCTCTGTTTGAGCACTTTCTGAGGCCACCTGGGTTGTGTGTGCACCTCTGTATCAGAGGCTCTTGGATATCTGAAAGTAGGTGTTCTCATACTGACCTCCCGCCCTCCCACCTTAGTAAGCTAGGGTCCAAGTCTCCCACGGCTGGCAGACTCTAGAGCCAGGTGTCACCCAGGAGGTCTGGCTTCAGTGCCTGCCTTCTGGCTCCAAGACCTGCTGCCTTTCAAGGCCCTTCTCATTGGGCAGTAGGTATGGGACGTTTTCCACCTTCAAAGACCCAAAACCTAGCCCCTGGAGGCCATTGGTTTGGGTGAAATCCCAGCTCTGCCACTCATCTGCTGAAAGCCTTAGGTGAGTTGTTTAACCTCTCTGTTCCTCAGTCTTCTCAGTGGTAAACTGGGCACAGGGCTACAACCTACTGCCACGGTCTTCATAGGGACTGAATGAAACCAAGCATGTGGTGGATACCCAAGACGTGCCTAATGACTCAGGCTGAGAGGATGGGGCTGGGCTTTTGGAACAGCCCTGCTGTTGCAGAAATTGCTTACCTTCTCTGAACCTCAGTTTTCTCATCTGCAAAATGGGCATCAGACAATACCTGAATTCGCTCCTGATGTTGTTCTAAAGGGGCTTCCCAGGTGGTACCTAGTGGTAAAAGAGCCCACCTGCCAATGCAGGAGACAGGAGAGACATGGGTTCTACCCCTGGGTTGGGAAGATCCTCTGGAGGAGGGCATGGCAGCCCACTCCAGTATTCTTGCCTGGTGAATCCCATGGACAGAAGAGCCCGGTGGGCTGCAGTCCATGGGGTCTCAAAGAGTTGGACACAACAGAAGTGACTGGAGAATGCCTCATTCCACAGACTGGTGGAATTCCAGCAATGAAATAGCCCTGTGCTGGGTGTTGGGGATTTGGTCTTGAACTAAGGTCTGTCTACCCCTTGGAGGCTTGGTATCAAGCCCAAGGGACCTTAAACCTGTGAACTGTGCACCCAGATGCTGCCCATATGGCTTTAGTGGGGTTATAAACTACCGAGACCTGTCAGTCAGTCCCTTTGCCTGAGCAGAGGGTCTGAGACTTTCATTGAATTTTCAGACCCTCATCTAAAAACCCAGGGAGGCCTGAGCTGAAGAGGGAAACTGGGTGAGTCACAGTGAGCCCTGTGCTTTGGGGGGGGGGGGCCTGACCTTGTGGGCCAGCCAGCCTCTTAATACTGTCACTTGCTTGGACCCAGAGCAGGGGTCATGACCCAACACAGGCAGTGGTCCATCCTCGGGGCCCGTGACCCCAGGCCCGAATACAGGGAGGCTGGCGTGGGGGCTACTGCAGGCTGAGTGCAGGTTGCCCCAGATACACCCCACACCGCCTGTCCACAGAAAGAGCTTGGGGGAAAACACATTCCCAAATAAATAATTAAATACAGCCAGGAAAAATAATAGAGAAAGCGCTTGCCTGGTTCAGGACTCGTGACAGGCCTGCTCTGCCGGCTCTGGGAGCGCTCTGTCTCTCCCAATTACTGCTTCTGCTTCCACGTGTTGACATGGAAGCACTAAGTCAACTCAGCGGCCGCAAATGTTGCTAGAGAGTTCTCAGCATCCATCTCTCAGCTCCCTGCCACTGCCCGGGGACAGTGTTTCCTGATGACCTCCCACCCCAGCCTTCCCCATAATCACCCCCAGCCTGGTCATGGGACTTCCCTGGTGGTCCAGTTGTTAAGACATCACACATCCAACACAAGGGGTGTGGGTTCGATCCTTGGTCAGGAAACTAAGATCCCACATGTGTGCAGTGAAGCCAAAAAAAAAAAAAAATCGTGGGCTTCCCTGGTGGCTCAGAAGGTAAAGACTCTGCCTGCAATGCAAGGGACCCAGGTTTAATCCCTCGGTTGGGAAGATCCCCTGGCGAAGAAAATGGCAACCCACTCCAGTATTCTTGCCTGGAGCATTCCATGGACGAAGGAGCCTGGTGGGCTACAGTCCATGGGGTCTCAAAGAGTTGGACAGGACTGAGCAACTGACACACACACACTCTGATCACAGGGCCGGGGGAGGGGTGGAATGGGGCTTTGGTACCAGCCCTCCAGGTTCAAATCCTTGCCCCGCTTCCTCTGTTAGCTCGGCAGGCCCTTCAAGCTCACTAAGCCTCAGTTTCCTCCTCTGCACAGGTGGAGCTGACCCTGGGCAGTGTTGAGGAAATTCAGTGCCTGATGCCTGTAAAATGCTCCATCCTTGTGAGCATCAAGCAAAGCTGGTGATTGGTGTTATTCTGTGATTGGGTCTGGGGAGGACAGGGCGATTATTCTGTGTTGAGGGGTGATGTGTACAGGAGCAGGAGTGGGAGCGGGGGCTGGGGCCAGGTTTCAGGAGGCTGAGCTCTCAGTGGGTTTTGCTGAGCCACTGCCCTCAGCAGGCCTCAGTATGCTTATCTGCTCAGTGGGCAGCTTGCTTTGCTTGGAAGAGTTCCCATTGTTGACTTCTTGGATGCCTAGGGAAGTGATGGTCTGAGAGCACACTGCTGGGTTTGTGGTCAGGGCACACTGGCCCCAATGATGGGGACAGGTGGCTGAAAGGACAGAATCCAGACCACCAGGCTCCTCCACCTCTCCCGGCCCCTTCCTCTCTGCATGCTCTGTCTTGCCTCATGGCCTCTATCCAGCCATCTGCATCTCAACACCCCTCCATGGACCTCAGCCTCCAATGCCTTGGTCAGGCTGCACCTCCCCCAGGAAGCCTGTGTGAGCCAGGGTCCAACCAGGAGATGCAACCACATGAGTTGTTCTGAGAGAGCAAATTCAAAGATGTGTTTCCACACCTATTCGCATAGCTGTGATCAGAAAAGCAGAGAACAAGTGTTTGCAAAGATGTATGGGAATTGGAGCCCTGTGCATTGCTGGTAGGGATGTAACTGGCACAGTCCATATAGAAAATGTTATGTGTTTCCTCAAACAATCAAACAGAATTATCACATAATCGAGCAGTTCCTCTTGGAGGTATATATCCCAAAGAAAGCAGAGACTTGAACAAATATTTGTCCCCCATATTCATGTGTGCACGCTTACTCGCTCAGTCATGTCCTACTCATAGCAGCAGTATTTAAAATAGCCAAAAGGTGGAAGCAACTTGTGTCCATCAGTGGGTTTAAAGGATAAATAAAACACAATCTATACATACAATGGAATATTAGTTGGCTTTAAAAAGGAAGGAAGTTCTGATACATCCTCCAACATAGACGAGCGTCGAAGACATTATTGTTGCTGTTCAGTCACTAAGTCGTGTCCAACTCTTTGCTGACCTCATGGACTGTAGCCCCCCGAGGCTCCACTGTCTGTGGGATTTTCCAGGCAAGAATATGGAGTGGGTTGCCCTGCCCGCCTCCAGGGGATAAGCTGGGACTGGGTCTAATTTTTTAGCTCAGCAACAAAAATACGAGTTATCTATCACATGCTTGTCCCTGAGATGAGGTGTTTCAATTCTTGCCCCATTGTGCAATTGAGGATACAGAGATCATAAGTGATTTGCTGCAGGACACACAGCTTTGGGAGTGGAGAAGTTTGAAAGGAAGCTCCGATCTCTCTCTCTGGGGCTTTGTACTCCCCCTGTGTCCTGCTAGACCTCCGTACATAGTAGCAGCCCTACCTGTTGGTTATACATCAGACAGAGGAGGGGTGAAGGTCGAGAAGATGTAGGTCACCTGTCTGTCTTCCACTTGGGAGGGAGGGTGATGATTCCAGGCGCTTCCCCTCAGGGTTGGGCCTGAGTAGTGAAGACTGAGATTCCCTGTCTTCTTTCCCCTACGATCCCCTTATAGGCCCCGGGTTAGAACTCATCTCAGGTAAGGGGAGAGACCGTGAGAGAAGCTGCTCTGAGTTCTGCATCAAAATAATGATGTCAGAGGCACAGTCTCCAAGTTGCAAAGATTTTTTCCTTTTTGCGTGAAGTCAAAGGCAGGAGATACACAGCCTGTCCTGGAGAGGATGCTGGACTCCCAAGGGATGTGCATGGAAACTGGAGTGAAGTAAACTGGAGCGAAGTAGAGAGAGGCAAGAGAGCGAAAGAGAGAGAGAGGAGGAGGGAAGGAGAGAGAGAGAGGGAGAAAGGAAGCGAAAAAGGCCAGCACCGTTGAGCATAAAAATGACAGATGCCCTGGTGTAAAGGATGACAATTTGCCTACCCAGTGAAATGGTCCTGTCAAGACATCTGGGTACTTGGGGACTTGAATTCAAAGAGGAGGTATTAGAAATTGCAGGCAGCCTGGAGCCCCTCTGTGGCCTCCAAGCTCCAGAAGTGATGTTTTGTAATTTTGCCTTATGATCTGTGAGGGTTTATCATGGCGCTAATCGGCCTAATGATGACGGGAACTCAGTCATTCCCACTTAGATGCCAGGTTTTAAGTAATAATAGGCGCTCAGCAGGCCCCTCGGCGGTGCGCTGGGAGGAGCCGGGGGCGGTGGGCCCTCTGTGAGCTTCTGGTAAATGAGTCGGGCTCCTGCCGGGGTCCCGCAGCTCTTCGGGGCTGCAAACAGCCCCCCACGGGCCCCTTGCCGCTGCCTCTGCCTCCTGGTCCCCAACCCGCAGACAGGACTGCCTCTCCGCGTCCACCCATCCTCCGGCCGCTGCCCACTCTCGTCCTCGGGAGCGGCCACCCTTCATGGGAAAATTTACAACCCGTGTTTATGAGCGTGCCCTTGTTCCCATGGACACCGGCGAACTGCACAACCAAGATTAATGGAGAACCGCCGAGGCCGGTCCTAAAAGATGGGCCCTCTAGTGGATTCCGGTCTGCCGCGCGTCATCCATTAGCGCCCCGCGCGCGGGGCCCTCATCACGCGGGCATCATCGAGACCGCGCAAGATGGCATTTCCACCGCACATCAACAGATCATTTCACCATTGCTCAAGGCGTCGTAAATTGGACTTATAGCTCAGCTGCTGGCATAAATAAGTCCCTTTGATAGTTAGTGGAAGACGTTATGACACTCCAGGGTACAGGAGGGGACATTGGCACTGTCATTTTTTTTCTCCAGCCCTGGCACCCTGGTGCCTGTGATCTTTCTGAAGATTCAGGGCACGCGCTCTTCATTACGGCTTGGGCACCAGGGACTTGTTTTTTTTGCAAGATTAATGAGCGCCACGGAAATTCTCCAGCGCATCTCGATAATTAAGTCTTTGTTTATCAAAAAACAAGTTATATTAGGAGCAGAAAATTCGCAGTAATTATTCATAATTCTAACAATTCAAGTATAGCTACCTCATTTGCCTGGGTAATTCTGCTTTTTAATTTCTTGCATACATTTGCATATTAATTTTGCCCGCCGGCTGCAGCAGGCTTGACAGTTTGCTACTATGTGATGGTTTTCACAGGGGTGCGACTCAGTTGGGTGGCATTTCGACTGGGTGCAATGATAAATTATGAATTTTCTAATTTGCTGCATAATGAAGTAACCCCTTCCAACCCAATTAAAAAGAATCACCAGGAACCATCTTTTTTTTTTTTTTTGGTAAGTATATATTTTCCAGGTATTTTGTCTTCTTTCTTTAGCTGTTTACAAACAAGCTATATGTATTTTTTTTCCCCTTTGAAAGAAAAAAAAAAACATCAACGGTTGCATTTGCAGTCTTTCTGGTTGGTGGTAACTTTCTATACATCAGAGGTGACACAGAGCAGGGCTTCTCCAAAGGGTATTCAGGCCTGTGGTTGGGCATTCCTCAGCCTGCCTGGCTAGCACAGGCATCTAGTCCGACGGATGAGTTCCTGTTGCATTTGAGTGGCAGTTACGTGCACAATGCATGCTGAAATGTGGTGGGCTGGTGTCCATGGTCAAGTTAGAGAGATGCACGGGCTCCGAGGATGGACAGTCGTGACTGGTGAGGGCACTGCATGTCCACAGCAGGCCTGCTGAGCTGAGCAGAGGGTCGGGCTGCAGCAGATGACTTCCTACCTTCCCAGATGGTTCTGGTGTAACTCAGATAATATCTTCTAATGATGTAAAAAAAAATTTCTTTGTACAATCTTGTTGCAATTTTTATGCAAAACCAGTGCTGCAAGTGGCCAGATTTTTGCCCAGCTTAGCTTTGCGGGGAGCACGCCTTGGTGTGGGGCTGTGTAGCTGGAACAGGGGCAAGGGTGACCTGTGGCCAGCCTTCTGGCTGGCAGAAATATCCTCCTCACAGAACAGATGCAGACGGAGCTGCTTCTGTGAGTTCAGGCCCAGGACTCACCATCAAGCATGTTATCAGATGCAGGTCTGATCTTGGGGAAATGAACCACCCCAAAATGGAGGATGCAAATTCAGAAAGTCTCATACCAGGCACAGATGCTTGGAGCTTTTGGAGTAGCAAGAAACACCAAGACCAGCTTGTACAGCTTCTGTTGGGTCCCTTTGTGCTGTATCCCCATGGAGAAATGTCCAGATTTCTTTTGCATACCTCCAGTGATGAGGGACTTACAGCTGTCCTGTGTGAGCCTGTCGAGATAGTTCTGTTTGTTAGAAATCTCTTTCAAATATGCTTCCTTTAACGTCTCCCCACTGGCCTTGTTTTCCTTCCAAGGGGCCACATAGCACACCCCAAACTTTTCCTTCTCATCTGATGTTATGCTCCATCTCTTGCTTTTTGGAGTTTTTTATACTTTTCTTTTTAGCCAGACCATGTTGTCCTTGAGGGCACACACTGGCTTACACTTCTGAATGACCTCATGCCATATGGAGGGCTGATGTCATAGTAGGGGCTAAAATTGGCTGGTTATTATTTAAGCACTTACATACATTCATTGCGAAAGTTAATCCAGAGAATTCAATAGGATAGTGGGAACAGGCAGTATGAGGACACAGCCCCACAGAATGGAGCCAGGATTAGTCATGAACAGAGCAGCGCCGATTGTAAATGTTCTAGAAGGACAATGTGAGTGAAGACCTCTTTCATGCTGTCCTCTCTTGTTTTCTGGAGGTTTGCCGTGTTTATCTTTTTAGCCAGACTATGAACTCATGGGACTTCCCTGGTGGCTCAGCATTAAAATAACCTTCCTGTAATGAAAGCGATTTCAGTTTGATCCCTGGGTTGGAAAGATGTCCTGGAGAAGGAAATGGCAACCCACTCCAGTATTCTTGCCTGGGAAATCCCATGGACGGAGGAGCCTGGAGGGCTACAGTCACTGGGGTCATAAAGAGTTGGACATGACTGAGGCAACCAAACCACCACCATGAACTCGTTAAGGTCTAACTTGTTTAGTCACTAAGTCAAATCTGACTCTTCTTGACCCTGTTGTGTCCAACTCTTTGCAACCCCATGGATTGTAGCCTGCCTGGCTCCTCTGTCCTTGGAATTCTCCAAGCAAGAATACTGGAGTGGGTTGCCATTTTCTTCTCTAGGGGATCTTCCCTACCCAAGGATTGAACCTGTGTCTCCTTCATCTTCTGCATTGGTAGGCAGATTCTTTACCACTGAGTCACCTGGGAAGTCCAACTGTTATTAACAAATTCAAGCATCAAGCCAGCTATAAGCTACACAGTTTTCATCTATTTTGGTCTTTTTTTTTCTTAGTTACAAGATGGTTACTTAGTGTTTAATAAATATTAACTGAGCTTGAACTGTGTGTAGATCCCAGGCCTTTATGGGTGAGAAAGTCAGGCCTGGTCCTTGTCCTCAGGGAACTTTCTGGTTTTTCTCAAAATAGAGGCTGAGTGGAGGTGAGTTGTTTCCCATCCTGTGTGCCACAGAGCTCTGTGGTTCCGTGGAGGTGTCTCAGGGACAGAATTGTAATGGCCCCCTCACAAGTATATTCAAAGATAATAGTCAAATAGTTATCAGCACAACTATATTCCAGGCACTGTGCTGAATACTAACTTAACTTACGGATGAAGTACTATTATCCCCATATTAGAGAGGGTTACCAGACTGAATACAGAACACCCAATCAAACCCAAGTCTGAGATAAATAATGCTTTTTAAAGTCAAAGTATGACCTAAATATTGAGTGGGACATACTTAGACTAAAATTTTTTTCCCATTGCTTAATTGAAGTTTAAACAGAACTTAGCATCCTATATTTTTATTTGCTAAGTCTGAGACTTCTAAATTAAGGCCCAGAGAGAGTTGGTCATTTAGTCAAAGTCCCATAGCTACTGAGTGGCTTTGGAATCTGTACTGTTAATTCTCTCTGCTATGGTGCTTCTGTAAATTCACTAGGTATATCAGTTGAACAAATAATGTATATAAAAAAGCCTCACTCAATGTTGAGGCACATAGTAGGCATCCCATAAATGTTAGTTCCCTTCCCTCTTCCCTATCTGTCCGACCCTCATGGGGCTCTGCTTGATTAACTCACTCTCCAGACTGTCATCATCCTTATACCAAAGTTATCACTATTCTTTGGGCTTCCCTTATAACTCAGTTGGTAAAGAATCCGCCTGCAATGCAGGAGACCTGGGTTCAATCCTGGGTTGAGAAGATCCCCTGGAGGAGGGAATGGCTACCCACTCCAGCATTCTGGCTTGGAGAATTCCATGGACTATATAGTCTGTGGGGTTGCAAAGAGTCGAATTTTCACTTTCATCACTATTCTTTGCCATATTTATTTTAATAGTGAATTTTTTCTTTAATTTTACACTTAAATGTATTTACTTTAAAAGAAATTTTTATTATACTATCCTAAATGGAAAAATCAGGATGATTCTGTGCCATAAATTAAAGGTAACTGTAAAATGTACAATGGAAATACAAGATTACGTGTTTTTATCTCCTGTAGGAGTTAGTCTCTTTGTTAAATAAGGAGATTCACAAACACCACACAGGTGTTAAAGTCATGCCACTTACCAGAGACTTTCTGCTGGATCTATTAGAAAGGATAAAAGGTAATTAGCAAGTGAACTAATGTTTTTATGCTGTATCTATCACCACCTAAATCATCTCATGCTCTATCCCTAGAAAGATAAGTCCCCCACCTTTGATGAAGTACTGAATTAATGACCAGACTATGATCTTTTGATAAGCAATCACAAAAAGAGTGTGTTTGGGGCCACTTTCTTATTCAGAAGTCTGGTGATCAGATCTGATAATCCAATTGTCAGACCCCACCAGCACCTGGAGGAGGGATGGCATCCAGTGAGTGAGTGGGCTCCACCTCTTAGCCAGGGTGGTTCCTTCCAACTCTGATGTTCTGTGACCAGGTGATGTTCTTATCCATACAGCCAGCTTGATTGGCAGGCCAAGAGCAGCACTCAAATGCCAATTATAGTTACAAGGCTAAGAAAGGCAATTTCACATCAGTTCCATCTCTTGGTCCAAGTCCTTGGATCCAATAGTAGGTCATGAGTCACCCGTGGTCCTCAAAGTCTCCCTGAGTCCCTGTCCAAGCCCTTAGTTTTTCCTCTCCCGACTGCACCCCTCTACGACTTGTGAGGATTTCCAGCAGGCCTTTCCTTACCACATTCTGCTTGGGGACACATGAGTTAGCATCGAGCCTCTCTCCCCGCCCTCTGCCCCAACTTCTAAAAGTCTAGGGACACGAACATGAAATTCTCTCACAAAACACTAAGGATGATTGAGGCCTTGACAAGAGCCAGGCTTTTGCCTGGCTGGGTTGCTGGAAACCTCACACGGTGATATTCTTGTTGTTAGCTGACTTAATTCTTATGAGTAAGTCATGGCAGGGATCACTGCCTATTTATATCAAATAAGGAAACTAAGGAGCAGAAAAATTAAGTGGTTTCCCGAGCCAACATGGCAAATTTAGCAGCAGAGTTAACCTTTACCCGAGGTCTTTTGGCTTCAAATAAACTGCTCTTTGGGTACACTGAACTCCCTGTATCATTAGTTGGATGAAAGCCACATGACCGGGTCCTCAGCCTCAACACCATTATCAACACCATCAGTGGATGACTGTGTGATCACCATAAGCCCAGCTCAACCTTGTCATTCTATCAGTACAAAATAAGATCATGGAGCCAGAGTTCCTGTTTTGCTCCAAATAAGCATAGTTTCAGCTTCATTCTGAAAGGTGTACACCAGATAATGTTAGGGGATAATCAGCATTGGCTACAATTTATGTTTTCCTCTAAACAGACTTTAAATCCTCCCGTTTTTAGAGGAGAAGACAATGTCTCACTTTCACTTTATTGCTTTCAATTGTAATCCTTGCAGGAGGCTTGGTGTTTGCATAAAGGTCTAACTTGACCTTAAATATACCAACAAATCCTGGAATTTAAAAATAACGATAATGATGACAGCAACCTCAAAAGAAGTTTGAGTACGGTTTTACCTGTAGTTGCCCAGATTTTATGATTTATTAATATCCTGATATGGACGGGCCCATTTAGTTGTTCAATGTTCCATGTATTGAGATTGTGTCAAGTTCTGCATTAAGGAAAATATACTCTAAAGGAGAAGACCACATGCTTTTTCTCTTGCTCATCTTTGTAGCCATCTATACACCCAACAAACTGTCACTGAATGAAGGAAGGCATTGACACTGTCCAACTTACCCCCTCTGCGACCTCAGTTTCTTTCCAATGACGGAACTCAGATTCAAACTTGTAAGAAACTTGTCTGAACCCATAAGCGGGAAAGCAGTAGAGCCAGGACTGTATCACCAAAGCTCCAAATCTTAACGATGATTTTATATTGACTCTTAAGAAAGCCATTCATTTTCCTCTTGCCAGCTTCTTTCTATTCTCCTTTTCCCTTATTTCTTTTCCTTTCCTTTCTCTTCCTCTCTCTTTTCCTCCCTCTCTCCTCTTCTTTTTCCTTTCTTCCTTTCTTTCCTTCCTTCTTTATATCTTTATTTAGTGATTATTCAGCAATCACTTATTGGGTCCATTGTGTTGGATGTTGGAAATATAGAAATAATTAAGACAAAAATCATGCCCTTGAAGACCACTCTGTTTTCTACTGTGTAATCTTTAATCATGTGCAGATCTCCCTAGTCTTGGATTTTTCCAGTTTTGTTTTGGGCCCATATCATTTTTATTTTCTGTGGCTCAGTTTCATGAAGTGGTGACCATTTAACTTGTTATTTTCTATTCATTGCCTTCCTCAATCCCGGGCAAGTTGGTGCTGGTTTGCATCCTTGAGATACTTGTGAGGGAGGCCATGCTGATGAGTGGCAGAACCTTAGGTTGTGGAATCAGAAGCACTGAGTCTGAAATCATTCCCATAGGGCTGCATGTTGCTGAAGGATAGCAAAGTCATCTAGCATTTGAAGAACCCTAAACCCTTAATGGACTTCCCAGGTGGCACTAGTGATAAAGAAATTGCCTGCCAATGCAGGAGATATAAGAGATGTGGGTTTGATTCCTGGGTCAGGAAGATCCCCTGGAGGAGGCCATGGCAACCTACTGCAGTATTCTTGCTGGAGAATCCTAAGGACAGAGGAGCCTGGCGAGGTATGGTCCATAAAGTCACAAACTGACTGAAGTGACTTAGCACAGAACCCCTAATGTGAGACCTGTTTTAAGGTTGGGTAACTGGAGGTCTGGGCTGAAACACATCCAATGAAACCAATTGACAGAGACTGTCTCATGGAAAAAATTCCATGCAATTTGAGTGCTTGAACGAGAATTTAAAAGCCCATGAAAAATTTCAGTGCAACGAAAGACAGTCAGTATACCCCTCACATATGATAATTCAATCTGAAAAAATAGAAATAATGATAAAGCTATCATATTGAAGGCTGAGCATGTGCTAAGCACTGCTCCAAATGAGTTGCATGTATCAACCCATTTAATCTCCTTAAAAATCTATGCAGTTTGCATTATAATCATCATCACAATTAATCAGAGGTACAGTCAAGTTAGCACAAGGTTGCGTAACTGTGAGTGGCAGTGCTGGAACTAACATAAACATAAAAATCTGGCCTTGAATCTCTTGTGCTCAACCACTATGCTATGTTATCTACACTGCTGTAGTAAGTCTGAAAGGACTTAAACACTTTCAACTAGATTAATGTCATAGTATCATCCTTAAAGTGGAGAAAGGGCTACTAAATATAAGGAATAACTTATAGAAGATAGTGGAAATAAAAAATAGTTATTTTTTAAAAGATTGAATGGAGAAGAGATTAGAGACAGCTAGAGAGAGAATTAGTAAGTTGGAAGCTTCAAGTGGGAAGCGTTCTCTCACCCCTGAAAGCAATACATAGAACATAATTTTTCCATCTAAAGATGGGAAAACTGAGCCAGTTAAGGGGTCATGTGTGGTCATTTTTCTTCTCTGAGCTTGTTTTATATTTTTCCTCAGGTTTTAAATGAGCATGATAAAAATTGTCCTTCTTACATTATAGGATTATTTTTATTGGTGTCTTTGGAAGTAAGAAGGAAAGTGAAAAAGAAAGTATCTTGGCCCCTTTTCATTCTTTAGCTTTAGAATTCCATGACTTCTACACGTTTTATTGTCTTTTAAAATTAAGATTTATCACATTTAGATAAAGTAGCAAATAATAAAACACATATATGCCAATGCAAGATTTAAACAATATAAAAATATATTTTATAAATAAAATCTTTGTTTAGTTCTTGCAGTTCTCTTGCAAGCTCACACTGGCTCAGTGGCAGTCACCGACAATGATGTCTCTTTAAGATCTGTCTGAGTTCCTTTACAGACTGATATTTAAATTCGTATTTACATAAGTTGTAACGAGTTCCAATACTTTGGCTACCTGACATGAGACCCTGATGCTGGGATACGTGGAAGGCAAAAGCAGAAGGGGGCGACAGAGGATGAGATGGTTAGATAGCATCACTGACTGAGTGGATATGAGTTTGAGCAAACTGGGAGATAGTGAAGGACAGGGAAGCCTGGCATGCTGTGGTCCATGAGGTAGCAGAGTCAGACATGACTCAGCGCCTGAACAATAATTGTAATAATATGTTCCAAATGTTCTGTTAATAGTCTATGCAATGAGTCTTTCTATAATACACATACACACACAAACAGGACATTCTTTATAACTATTGCATAATACTCCAGAGCACAAATAGGATTCAGTTCATCTAATTATTTCTACATTAAAAGATATTTAAGTGCATCCTAGACTCCCTATTATAGATAATGTTGACATGTAAAATCTTATAAATGTTCCTCAGAATGTATATTCTAATATTCTTGTAAGATATCATTTAAGATGGGGAATTTTGAGGTCAAAGTAGTCTCTGAATATGACTGAATTTCCTTTCGCTCAAAAGCTATACTTACGGTTGCATTAACAGTCCACCAGAGTTCTAATTTCCCCTCCCCTCATCAGTAATGGAGTTCATTTACGTTTGAGATGTTTGTCCTCATCACTCTCTGGGAGAGTGAATATATTAGATTAAGGAGGCAGGAGAAAGATGGACATTGAGGGGCAATGATAAAAGGGAAAAATCAGAGTAGATGAGGAAGGAACAGAAGTGAGGCTGTTTAGGGTTCAAATGACCCACAGCGAGTGGAGAAAGGAGAGACTGGGAAGGACCCTTGGGGGCTGGCCACACATGCTGGCTGCGCCCTGTCCCTTCTGGACTGAGAGCCCCTCTGGACAGAGCCGCGCCTCAAGGAGTTTCCAGTCTGAGGGTCAGATAGGGCCCTTAGCCTGAGAAAGCCTCTGTGTGGTTGGGGGCACACAGCCCCAGCTCCCAGTCCTGAGCTGAGAGCTCAGGGTCTGAGAGGGGCAGAGCAGGGCCTTAGGGACCCCACTCCAACGGAGAAATCATGGTGAAGGACACGCAGTGGGGACAGCACAAGCTCCATCCTGCCCTCAGAGACGGGGTCCAGAAGCGGGGTCAGGTGATCAGGAAGTGGCAACGGGAGATCACTTGAGTGGCTAGAAAGGGGATGTGCCAGGTGCTGTGGGGCTTCCCTGGTGGCTCAGCTGGTAAAGAATCCCCCTGCAGTGCAGGAGACTCTGGTTCGATTCCGGGATCAGAAAGAGCCACTGGAGACGGGACAGTCTACCCACTCCAGTATGCTTGGGTGTCCCTGGTGGCTTAGCTGGTAAAGAATCCACTTGCAATGCGGGAGACCTGGGTTTGATCCCTGGGTTGGGAAGATTTCCTGGGGAAGGGAAAGGCTGCCCACTCCAGTATTCTGGCCTGGAGAATTCCATGGAGAGGGGAGCTTGTGGGGGCTACAGTCCATGGGATCGCGAAGAGTCAGACATGACTCAGAGACTTTCACACAGAGGTACTGTGGCTGATCACAGCATGGCACTTCATGGGCCTGGGAACAAGTGAAGAGAAGTTTGGAGGAAGGAATCCCATCCCTTCAAGATGGGAAAGAGTGCAGGGGGGTAGGGAGGGAAGGAGAAGTGGCCCAGGGTCGGGGAGAAGACCTCTTGGATGAACTGCCATAGGGTTTGCTGTGATTGAAGTGTAATGCAGGGGTAGGGTGGTAGGGGGTGAGGCTGAACAGGAATGGAATCACAAAAGCCCCGTTAGTTTTTCCCCCACGAAGGAGCACTCTGACTGCTTTGGGGAGAGTTAACTGGAAACTGGTAGGGGAGGCTGTTTGGAAACAGGGCAAGAGGTGACAAGTGGCTGAGGGCAGGGGGCGGCAGTGGTGACCGAGAGAAGGACGGAGAGCTTTCAGAGGCAGAATCGCATGAGCGAGGGTGGCACCTGGATTTCCGGCTCATACACCTGATGAATGCTGCTGCTGTTTGAAGAGACAGCCTGGAAACAGGAAGTGAGAGAAACCCAAATACTTGTGAGAAAACTACTTTTAATCATATATGGTGTCAAATATTACAATTACAGATTACATAGCTGTGCTAAATCACTTCAGTAGGCTCCGACTCTTTGCGATCCTATGCCCGCCAGGCTCCTCTGGCCACAGGGATTCTCCAGGTAAGAATCCTGGAGTGGATTGCCATGCCCTCCTCCAGGGGATCTTGCCAACCCAGGGATCAAACTCAGATCTCCCAAACTGAGGACAGATTCTTTACCGTCTGAGCCACCAGGGAAGCCCCAACCTGGGTATGTGTGTTAGTCACTCAGTCGAGGCCAACTCTTTGCAACCCCATGGACGGCAGCCCACCAGGCTTCTCTGTCCATGAGATTTTCCAGACAAAAATACTGGAGTGGGTTGCCATTTCCTTCTCCAGAGGATCTGCCTGACCCAGGGATCAAACCTGGGTCTCCTGCAATGCAGTCAGATTCTTTACCAACTGAGCTACACTAAACTAAACCACCTGGGTATAGTTTATTATAAATGCAATAATGCTTATAATAAATTATGGTTTATAATTTAAAATCCTGTGGGGATCTAAATAAAATATGTGTAAAAATCACAGAAAACTGTATGTGTTCCCATGAAAATAATAATTAATACTTACATGTCTCTTATAGGTAGCAGATTTTACATTTATTAGATCATTTAATTCTCATCATATGCCTATGAGGTAAGTACCATATTATATCCCCATTTTCCAGTGAGAAAACAGAGGCGCAGAAGGTTAACTAACTCGTTGAAGTTCACCCAGCTGGTAAATGTCAGAGCTGGGATTTGAACCTAAGAAGTTAGGTCCAGGTCCTTTATTTTTTTAAACTCACCTGAACCCTCCTGCCAGTCCAGGAGACCCAAGAGAACATGGTTTGATCTCTGAGTTGGGAAGATTCCCCTGGAGGAGGAAATGGCAACCCACTCCAGTATTCTTGCCTGGAACATCCCATGCACAGAGGAGCCCGGGGGGTTATAGTCCATGGGGTCGCAGTGAGTCAGACACATGTGGAGATATTATATGTTGCTTGGAGAGTATAAAGTGCAAAGCGATGCGTGCATGCTAAGTCACTGCAGTCATGTCCAGCTCTGTGCGACCCCACGGACTGTAGCCTGCCAGTCCCAGGGATCCTCCAGTCAAGAATACTGGGGTAGGCTGCCATGCCCTCCTCCAGGGGATCTTCTCCACCCAAGGATAGAACTGAGTCTCTGATGTTTCCTGAATTGGCAGATAGGTTCTTTACCGCCAGCACCACCTGGGAAACCCATAAAGGAATGATGAACACTCAGTTTAGAAAAGTGGTTACTTTAGGGTGAGGGGAATAGAGAATTTGATGAGGATATGTACAGGGGACTTCAGTTGTATTGGTAACATTTTGTTTCTTAAACTGTTTGGTGGGTACATAGATGATGGTTTTACCACCTCTAACTTTGCATATATGTCAAATATTTCAGAGCCAACATTCATGTGTCATGCAAAATTTTTATACATCCTAAATCCATTTTCAGAGTGTTTGGTTGAAATTAAGTGAATCTGAGGCTTAAAAGAAGCATAAGTTAAAAATCCACTGTTAAATACTTACTGATTTGTGCTTTGTGATTTTCTTGAGTAATCGTATTTGGAAATCCATGGTCTCCCATTGAAAAGGCAAGCTAATAACCTGTGTCAGTTAGGAACTCCAAATCACAGAATTCAGACCATAGAGGTTTAAACAGATAAGATTTTATTGTTTCATCTGAGAAGAAATTGTGGCAGGAGGAGGCTGCTAGCATAGGTTCAGCACCTTAAGGAAGTCAGAATCGTGATGTTTACAATTGTTTCGGTATTTTTCTCATGGTACCAAAATGGCTGCCCAACCTCAGCTCCAGCTATGAGGCCCATGTCACCTGGGGCGAGGTTTAAAAGATATTCCTCCTGGCTGAGTCAGCTCCCTTTAAGGAAGTTTCCAGAAAACTTCACTCAGCATTTTTTTACCTAGAAATCTTGGGCCACACTATCACAAAGGAAAATTGGAAGTGGGATTTTTTAAATTTAAGTTGGCAAATTGCCTACCTGCCAAAATATGGTGGTTTTATTAGTCAGGAGGAAAGGAAAAATAGATTTTGAATATTTATTAGCAGTCTCTGCCACAAACCTCCACAACCCTTCTTTTCTCTTCTTTTCCAGTGATGCAGAACAAAATGGCAAATTGAAACCCGTTTTTGTTTCTTGATAATTGTTCTTATTAAATGGCCTTTTCACTCTGCACCCAAGGCAGCCCACATTAGAATGTCCAGATAAAATTTAAAAAAAGGAAACCTGGAAAATTCTGAGTCATAGAATACTTTCTAAATCACAGCAGAAAAAAAATGGACTTTTAAAAACAATGGTATTGGGAACATCCTGTGTCTTTCCCAATTTGCTTCAGTTTTGAGTTGGTAAAAGTCATTTTTAATCCTTAACATACTAGAAGGCTTTCAATCAAGCCATCTTAAGTAAACTCATTCATGAGAGACTTTATTTCTATTCTGTATTGTCTTTCCTTTTTGTAAATACCATAGAATTCGAGTGTTTGCTTTTTCATTTGTTAGTTTATTTATTTATTCTAGGGTTCCATTCAACAACCAGACAGCTGGGTTATAGAAATGCCAATTATGAATTCCCTACAGATCTGAGTACTGAATTTTCTACAAAGCTGGTTTGATTTTTTTTTTTTTTTGTAAGGCAAGCTAACTAAATTTTCAGCAAACTTTAGATGAAGAATTCAATGCTATCCTTTGCCAAGACATGTTGTGGCAATCAGAAGGGAATTTTTGTGTCCATAGAAATATTTTTTTTTAAATCAAAGGTTAAAGTTACAAGATAGAAGAAGCAATAGCAGTTTTATCTATCTGTTTAGATGATATTGCCAGTCTCACTTTATAGTGTGCAGAGAACATACGTATGTATTGTCTCACGTTTTAGCATAATTACGGATATCACTAGAGAGAGGGTTCATACGCATGCTGTTTTAGCCACGTAGCAATGTGCTTAAGACTCACTTCCACCCTTCCTCATGACTCTTCCATTCCCTCTGTTAACAATTTGATAAAATTACTGATCACCGCAGCATCATCTAGAGTGTGAGCTTTCCTGATAAGGGAGCCTTTATGGTTGACAGATATTTGGTCCTGTAAAAAATCCCTAAGACTTTCTGATCCATAAGACACGTGGTCCATAAAACATTTGGTCCATGCCAAAAGTTCTTGATATTTGCAGGAACATTGGTCCTGTCTAAAGTGTCCATAAGACATTTTGTGCATGCCCAAATGTCCTTGATATTTGGTCATACCTGAGTTCAGTTCAGTTCAGTCATGTTCGACTATTTTCGACCTCATGGACCGCAGCACGCCAGGCTTCCTTGTCCATCGCCAACTCCTGAAGCTTGCTCAAACTCATGTCCATTGAGTCAGTGATGCCATCCAACCATTTCATCCTCTGTCGTCCCCTTCTCCTCCTGCCTTCAATCTTTCCCAGTGCCAGGGTCTTTTCTAATGAGTCAGCTCTTTGCATCAGGCAGCCAAAGAATTGGAACTTCAACTTCAGCATCAGTCCCTTCAATGAATATTCAGAGTTGATTTCTTTTAGGATTGGCTGGTTTGATCTCCTTGGTGTCCAAGGAACTCTCAAAAGTCTTCTCCAGCACCACAGTTTGAAAGCATCAATTCTTTGATGCTCAGCCTTCTTTATGGTCCAACTCTCACATCTGTACATGACTACTGGAAAAACCATAGCTTTGACTGTATAGAACTTTGTTGACAAAGTAATGTCTTAAATACGCTGTCCACGTGTGTTGTAATCATGTCATATCCTGGACTGTGACCTCTGGGAGGACACAATGAGGTATATGTATTCTCTTATGTGCCCCATGTAGGGCTAAGCCCTGAGCTTGATACATAAAGAGATGCTGATTGCACTTTGGTATAGTTGATGGTGGAATCAATGGGTGTCTCTGGGAATCAGTCAATTGTGGAGGAGGTGATGAAATGCAAGAATGACTGGGGAGGAAGATTTAGAAAATGTCTCAAATGTTGTGAGGCAAATTCAGAGAAGAAAAGCACGTGTATAATGGAGAGGGATGTATGTTTGTGTTGGCAATTGCTCCAATTTCATTTGACATCAAATATTCTAAGTAAAGGAAAATTCAGAGATGAAGTTGCTGGGAACTGAGTTGAATGAAAAAATGATGATGATGTTTTACCACTATTGACTTTGTTCAGCTAAAAAGGAGCAGAGTGCATATTTATGAATAATGATACCTTGCATGAATGGCAAGACGCTTAAGGTGATTACTGTAATTCTAAAATCATTGAAGGCCAGTACATAGCTATTTAATGACCACAAAAAAATCATAAAATGGGGAAAAAATAAACTTTAATGGCTAACCAATATTAATAAGTCAAAACAAATTAATCCCTTGCTTTAATTTGGTAATATTTTAACTCTATCAGATGTGAAAAGCCACAGATGTTGTGTTTCATTAATATGGAATTAGTCGTGCAATTGCATATTTTTAAAAATTGTTATTTTGTGTGCCTCAAATTAAAAATTTTCAAGAAATTAGTTTTGAGGCTCAAAGCACATTACGGGTGTGGTTTTCTCTGTCTGATTACAAACAGGCCTATTTTCTTCTTACTAGGAGATTTCTGCGTTCTTCTTTTGTTTGAAGAAGATTAACCAAATTACTTTATATTTTTTATCGACTGAAGTTGAAAATATAGCTCGGAGTTGGGGGATGTGAATATTGCTCACATTTCAGGCAAATCCCATCCAAGACAAGAATCTGTGGGTCAGAACACTGGTATCTCACTGCAGAGATGTTCTCTGCCCAGGTCTAGAGTCACCAAACAGAGCCAGATAAAGGGGACCTTGGAAATGGGAGATGTCACTTTGTCCTGCACTATTATTTTACAAATAAGGAAGGAAGCCTGAAGAAGTCATATGTCCTGCCTATGTCACCCAACTGTTAAAAAAGTGCCCAGAAGCAAATACTTCCTTGTGTCCCTATAGTTCTAATAGCAAAACCTAAATCCTTAAGATGGCCTTTTTAAGGTTTTGCAGTTCTGGCCTCAGTTAAGTGTTCCGTCTACACTCATACTGCTCTTTGCCTGTTGTCTACACTTGAGCCATTGGTCTTGTTTTGAATGTTTGGCAACACCACGCTCCCTCCTACCATAAGACCTTTGCACAGGTCCTTTTTTCCCACACTTTGTTTGACTCTGATGCCTGCAGGTCTTGGCCTCAGTGGTGCTTTGAACAGCTGTCCCAGGTCAGGTCTTCCTGTTTTACTCCTAGGTGGTACTGTGTATCTTTCTTTGTTTATATTCCATTGGCTAAAGCAGCTCATATGGCCAAGCCTGACACCACTGGGAGTGGGAAGACTGGGCAATGAAAGCCTATAAATCATCCTCAAGGGAAAGTGGGTAAAATAACAGAGTCTACCCCCAGGGCCCAGCAAGGGCCAGGCTCAATATATGCTCAGTAAATGGCAGCAATGTGAATAAATGTAAAAGAAGGTGGAATGCAGAAGAGGAGAAAAATAATCTTCATTCATAACAGGGTTCAGTGGAGGAGGGATATGGAAACAAACATACTGTGATGTGGTAATTGTCCTAATGGAATGAGGTCAAGAATACAGTTGATGGAACTCAGACTCTGATGTCTGATAAACCAGATTCAGACACATACTTGCTACTGACTTGGTCCATTGCTGACCAGCTGTGTACCAGCTGTGTACCTGTGTGCAAGTCTTATGATCTCTCTGAGTCTCCAATTTTGCTTTCTGTTTAGGGTTGCTGTGGGTTAAAGTGAAAGTGAAAGTCACTCAGTCGTGTCTGACTCTTTGTGACCCCATGGACTATACAGTCCACGGAATTCTCCACGCTAGAATACTGGAGTGGGTGGCCATTCCCTTTTCCAGAGGATCTTCCCAATCCAGGGATCGAAACCAAATCTCCTGCATTGCAAGTGGATTCTTTGCCAGCTGAGCCACAAGGGAAGCCCAAGAATACTAGAGTTGGTAGCCTATCCCTTCTACAGTGGATCTTCCTGGCCCAGAAATCTAAATGGGGTCTCTGAGCTATGAAGGAAGCCTGGAATAGCAAATAGAATATCACTTCTGTAAGAGCCCAGTAAGGGATGGCTACCACCACAATAGTAACCTCCCCCCAGGCATCACGTGTAAGTGCTTGGGGGTCTGTAGAGGAGGCTGTTGGTACCCAGCCCAAAGGGCCTTTATCCCTGTCTCCTAGCTGCTGTGAATTTTTGGCTGTTCATTTATTCTCAGCTGCCTACCTTCTCCAGAGAACTGTCCTTGGCCAATGGATGCCCATTTGGCCTGGAGCATTAGACAGCTCATGAACGACTGATTCATGGTAACAAATGCAGCTCCTTTACTTCCAATGGGACCAACTCTATGACTGTGTTTATCTTCCAGAGCCCCTCTCCACCCATGGGGTAAGTCAGTACCAGACCTGACCTGAGGCAGCATCTGTTAGCTCTTTCCCTTCCCTGTCCTGCGAGCAGCCCTCCCTCCCTTCTGAATCCTTCCTGAAGAACTCTGTCTCAGTGGGTCAAGTGACCCAGCTTGGGATCCTTTTCATGGGCTCTGCTTTAAAGACACCTGACATCAGATAGGGTCAGTTTCAGAAAAATGGGAGAAGAAGGGGTGACAGAGGATGAGATGGTTGGATGGTGATACCAACTCAATGGACATGCGTTTGAGCAAGCTCTGGGAGACAGTGTAGGACTGAGGAGTCTGGTGCACTGCAGTCCTTAGGGTCACAAAGAGTTGGACACAACTTAGCAACTGAACAGCAATGACAAAAAGGTTGCCTGAGCAAGGTCTGAAAGTTTTTTTGAGAAACTATTCATCCAGTCAAGGCTTTCACAATGAGTACGAGTTGGGCAGGGGACGGTCCAGCCAAGAAAAAGCATTCTAAGGCGAGGTAATAGCGTATGCAAAGATAGCACAGCTCTTTGATTATAAAATGAAAGCTTTCCCTCTTCTTTATGACTCTTGGAATCAGAATGTGCCTTACAGTGGATAAAATATTACTGTGAACAGTAGTTGACCATTGGAGCTTCCTTAGGTGGCTCACAAGTAAAGAATCTGCCTGCCAATGCACAAGACATGGGAGATGCATGTCTTCGATCTCTGGTTCAGAAAGATCCCCTGGAGTAGGGAATGGCAGCCCACTCCAGTATTCTGGCCTGGAGAATCCCATGGACAGAGAACCTGGTGGCCACAGTCCATAGGGTCGCAGAATAGGGAATGGCTGAGCACGCATGCCCCGCCATGATGGGGGAACCGCCAGGAATGGCGGGACATGAGAAGACTTCCCAGGTGGGGCACTGAGGAACTGAATTGAATCCCTGACTCCTTCCTGCATAATCCCATGGGATTCTTTCAGAGCTAAGCCCACCACCCCAAACTCTTCAGTCTGTGTGGATAAAGTCCTGTCACTGCCTCCCAGTCCCAATTGCATCCCTCTGCCAGTCCAACAGAAATGCCACGCCTGTGTTAGGTAGGACCCAAGCCCCACTCATGAGGGGTGCTCCCGGAAGCAAACCTGTGGTCTCAAGATGATGGGCAAGAGGAAGTCAGGTCTGGGAGGAGATAAGTTGCAGGAAAACCCCTGGACCCACTTGCTCACCTTTCCCTTTAGTTCCTGCCCTTTCCTGGGAGCTGCAGTTCAGGGGGGGCAGTGGCGGGGCAGGGAACAGCCAAATGCTGGGGTACCAAGGGCCACATGTGCAGATGAGAAGCCAAAGCTGTTGGTTGGCAGGTCATTTATTTCTAACTGTTGCTTTGAAAAGATGTAGCCACATTCCAAACATCCCTGGGTTTTCTTATTACAAGGGGAAATAATGCTTTCAAAGTTCAGAAGAGTGAAGCCTCTACCAAGGTGTCCTCCCTGGGTATTCTTTGCTCCCACGGGAACTTCCTGAGTCGTGCGTTCACGTGCTCATCACTCAGTTGTTTGCAGGCTAGTGCTGTGCGCTGCCCCATGGTTGCATCCTCCAGGAGAGGGTGATCCAAGGAGGACTCCGGAGCTGGGTGCCTGAGTGGAGACTCCTCTACAAATGCTGGTAGGGTTGGGACCTTGGTTGAGTGACTTCACTTCTTTTAAGTCTCAGCTTCCTTGCTGCAAAAGGCTAGAAATTATAGTTAATTTGCTGTGGCTTTTGTAGATGTACTTTTTTTTTTTCTCTGATAGCCTTCCCTGTTTGAGGACTTCCCTGTGATTCAGGTGGTAAAGAATCCTCCTGCAATGCGGGAGACCTGGGTTCCATCCCTGGGTTGGGAGGATCCTCTGGAGAAGGGAAAGGCTACCCACTCCATTATTCTGGCCTGGAGAACTCCATGAAATAGTCCATGGGGTCTCAAAGAGTCAGACATGACTGAGGACTTTCACTCCTCACTACTTCCCTGTTTGAATGCATGTAATAGTGGGGCGATGATAGCATTTGATTTGAAAGTTTAATGAGCAGATGTACATTCTGGGGCATTCTGAGCTTAGTAAATGATTATTCTTTTGTTACTGGTTGTTATTATTATTAAGGAGTTTGGGGGACCTTGGGTAAGTTTTGTAATCTTTCTAGCCTCACTTCCTAATATGGGGATGTTTTTGTTGTTATTCGGTTGCTAAGTCGTGTCCAACTCTTTGTGACCTGATGGACTAAAACACCCCAGGCTTCCCTCTCCTTTACTATCTCCTGGAGCTTGTTCAAACTCATGTCCATCGAGTCAGTGATGCCATCCAACCATCTCATCCTCTGTCACCCCCTTCTCCTCCTGCCCTCAATCTTTCCCAGCTCAGGGTCTTTTCCAGTGAGTCAGCTCTTCACATCAGGTGGCCAAAGTATTGGAGCTTCAGTTTCAGCATCAGTCCTTCCAATGAATAGTCAGGTTGATTTCCTTTAGGATTGATTGATTTGATCTCCTTGCTATCCAAGGGATTCTCAAGAGTCTTCTCTAGCACCACAGTTTGAAAGCATCAATTCCTTGACACCCAGCCTTCTTTATGGACCACCTCTCACATCCATACATGACTACTGGATAAATCATAGTTTTGACTGTACAGACCTTTGTTGACAAAATGATGTCAATGATTTTAAATGCACTGTCTAGGTTTGTAATATCTTTTCTTCTAAGGGGCAAGTCTTCTTTTTTGTGACTGCAGTCACCAAAAAAAAATGGGGATAATATAAAAATGTATTCTTACTGTCACTCCCATATTAAAGTTGTCTTGAAGATTAAATAAGACAAATTCTTAGAATGCTGTCTGTCACCTAGCACTTGCTCAGTCAGGATTAGCCATCATCATCATCATTGTCATCTTGGGTCTGAGTTGGGAATTTGAGGGAGGAAAATAACGTGTCATCAAGAATGGGCATCAAAGGACTTCCCTGGCAGGTCCAGGGTTAAGAATCCACCTGCCAGTACAGGGGACACTGGTTCAATCCCTGATCCAGGAGATCTCACATGCCACAGAGCAACTAAGCCTGTGCCCTACGACTACTGAACCCAAGCTCTAAAGCCCATGGGCCACAAGTGCTGAAGCCTGTGTGCCTAGAGCCTGTGCTCTGCAACAAGAGAAGACACTGAGATGAGAAGCCTGCCCACGATAAACAAGAATAACCCCCTGTCGCCACAATTAGAGAAAGCCCATGCACAGCAATGAAGACCCACTGCCGCCACAAGTAAAATTTAAAAAGAAAAAAAGAATGAGCATCCGAGGATCGTTCCAGGCAGAGAATGGGGCTGGGTGAGGTCATGCAAAGGGGCAAGATCAGAAAAGAGCTGTGGTTCATTGTGCTGGGAACCCAGGATCCTTTCAGAGAAGGAACATGTGGTATCCTTTGGTGGGAGATGGGGGAAATAGGGCTGGAGGCAACCTCAGGACCCAGACCATGAAGGACCCTGATTGCCTGCCTGCAGAGCCGCTCTTTTGTCTTGCAAACCACAGAGAACATGACCAGCTGTTCTTTGGCACATCTGGGTTTCACATCAACACATTTCCCCTCTTGGCAAAGCACACACTCCTCATCTCCTGAACACTTCAAATCCAAATCATGTTCTTAAGGGGACAAGGAGATCCAACCAGTGCATCCTAAAGGAGATCAATCCTAGGTGTTCATTGGAAGGACTGATGTTGAAGCTGAAGCTCCAATACTTTGGCCACCTCATGCGAAGAGCTGACTCATTTGGAAAGACCCTGATGCTGGGAAAGATTGAGGGCAGGAGGAGAAGGGGACGACAGAGGATGAGATGGTTGGATGGCATCACTGACTCAATGGACATGAGTTTGGGTAGACTCTGGGAGTTGGTGATGACCAGGGAGGCCTGACGGGCTGCAGTCCATGGGGTTGCAAAGAGTTGGACACAACTGAGCGACTGAACTGAACGGAACACGACTGAGCGACTGAACTGAACGGAACTGAGACACAACAGACCCCACACTTTCAGTACGCCTTGTTGTCATAGTGGCCCTTCTCAGATGGGGGTGGAGGTGGATGCAGGATACAAACCCACAGCCATCTATGGTCGCTTTGGGATCTGGTACTTCCTGGCCTCCCATTGGCCAAGACCTACCATCTGGAAGTGGATGTCCTTAATCCAGGGGTTAAACCCTGATGCAGTCCATGCCACCTTTCACAGAATAGCACTTCACGATACCATCTCCTTCTTGCAGGCTCTATGGCCAAATTTTGAAAGCCTCATTTCCCAGGCACCAATATATTTCCAAGGACTCTAGAATCCAGAGCCACTTTCTTTCTCTTCCCACCATGGTTTGGTTCAGCCTAAAGATGCAAACCAGTGCTACACATCTGTCAGCCTAAAATTCATGGAGCTATTTGGAAGCAAAACCAAGAAAAACAAAACTGATTAGGGAAAGATCTGCTTTCAGAAAAAACCTATTTCTGTCACAGGGGGATGGATAAATAAAATAATGTTTCAATAATTTATGCAGCCTGCATGCGAGAAAACATTGGAAATGTGAAATGAGGACGACACATAAAGAACAGCCGAAGTTGATGGCTGCTTTAATCAGTTCGGTTGATAATTCTAAAATAAATTGGAAAAATCAGTCTTGCTCTCAGAGTTTGAATGATGATGGGCTGGTAGGAAGATGTGTGTTCTTTCTCCTGGAAAGTGCTTGTTCTTTCACGTCCCTTCAAGGACAGCCTTCTCAGCCCATGACCATGGGTCCCATTCCTGGTCAGCTTTTCTCCTGTCTTCACCGCTGTGCAATGTTTGCATGTTTAGCTCTAAGTCCTGCCTCGCTGAGCTTGAATTTCATAGAACTACTCAGGACTCCTCTGTGGAAGAGGTCGACTGGCCATGAAGAGTGGATTTGGAAACCTCTGCTTTTCAGATTGTCTCCACCTCCTACGGCAGCACTGAGATGGTCTTGAAGCAACCCTGGGAAAGCTATAGAATCCTATTTCTTTCTTTGTTTTTTAAAAATATGATTTATTTATTTGGCTGCGTCAGATCTTAGTTACAGCACAGGGCATCTTCACTGCATTACGCAGGATCTTTTGTGATGTGCACGGACTCTCTAGCTAGGGCACACAAACTCCAGCATGTGAAGGCTCAGTAGCTGTAGTGCCTGGGCTTAGTTGCTATGCAGCAGGTGGGATCTTCACTCCCAGCCCAGGAATCGTGGACAAGGTGGACTCTTCACTGCTGGAGCACCAGAGAAGTCCCTAGAATCATATTTCAGTTCTGTTCGGGTAAACATTTATTTGGCAAGTTAACTGCCCAAGGGTTAGAGGAGACTTCAGGGAGATAGAAAAATAAGGAGGTTCTGGACGTGATCGGAGGTCCCTTTGGTAATGTGGAGGACCTCAGAAGTGACTTTGTTCACCACGCTTATTCTCCAAATCCACTCTTGATGTTCCTCTGATGTCTTAATCTGGGGTTCCTCTTTTCTATCTTGCCACTCACCTTCTGACTCTTCTTATATTGGGTAGGCAAACATTCATTCCAATCAAGCTAGAGAGTCCATGGAAAGGTAGAAGCACAAGAACATTCTTCTGAGTCTACCATTGTTGGGAGATGGCCTGGGTGTCCCTAGATGTAGCCATGAGGTTAATTCAATTGGTCTTGATAAGCCATCCTCAGAAATGCAACTGAGAAGTAGCCTCTTGAGTATGTGTTGCATTTCTGGAGTCAAAGGAGAAATAGTTGAAGAAGCCCAAAGCAGGAAATGGAAAATCCAAGGCACAGCCAGAAACATAGAATCTAAAGTGGAAAACCACCTCCAATTCCCTGACTTCCCACGGTGATGGGGAGAAGATGGAAACCAACATGGCGTCTGGAAGCTCAGAACTTGGAACTGATGGTCTAGGACAAAGGAGCAGCAGTGTGACCTCCGGAGCCCGGCTCAAAGCGCATGTGTGGGCGATGTCTCTCCTGGGGTTAGCCCTCACTGGCTTATTGCCATCTCAGTTGATACCTGTTTCATACTGCCAGTCTTCCTCCCTTCACTGTATCAACCAGCATCCTATGACAACAGAGGTGACAGGAAGCCACAAAGGCGTGACCCTTGCTTTCAGTTTAGTGATGCTTATTTTTGACTATACTACAGACATCATGTGGTATATAATACCCCTCAAGAGTGCTAATGAATTTCAAGATGGAGGGGAGTACGCCCACCATCCTGACCTCATTGCTAACCCTTGGATTCATGCATGACCATCCCCATGTCCAGCATCAGAGCTCAGGCACACAGCTGAGACTTCCAGTGTTTTGTGCACTTTCGTATTCTCACAGCCTAGAGGAAGTACTTGCCATTTAGGTATCCAGTTCTGTTGAATCAGAGAGTGAACGCACCTCCCAGCTAAGGGAAAGTGATGCAGAAGCAGTCTAAGACTAAAGGACATAGGTGTCCCATTGTGTGGCCCTGTTCAACAGATGTATCTGGTGGGAGAGATCACAACCTGGAGAAAAAATTCAAGAGGCCTGGGAGGCAGGTTGTGACTTCAGACTCTCTCCCTCTTCTCCTTCTCCAAACCTAATACTGACCCAGATTCTACCTAGTTGTTCTTTGTTGTTCAGTCACTAAGTCATGTCCAGCTCTTTGTGACTCGATGGCTGTAGTGCACACACCAGGCTTCCCTGTCCTTCGCTCTCTCCTGGAGTTTTCTCAAAGTCATGTCCATTGAGTCAGTGTGTGTTCAGTTGCTCAGTTCTGTCCAACTCTTGGCGACCCCACGGAGTGTGGTCCACCAGGCTCCTCTGTCCATGGGATTCTCCAGGCAAGATTACTGGAGTAGGTTGCCATTTCCTTCTCCAGGGGGTCTTCCCAACCCAGGGATTGAACCTGGGTCTCCTACATTGCAGGTAAATTCTTTACCATCTGAACTACCAGGGGATGTTATCTAACCAGTAGTCTAGTTAGCCTCTGTCCATATCATCCTGTCAATGTCCCCTCTCCTCCAATGCAAAAATGCTTTCTACAATGTTCTAAACAAGGGTTTGTCTGGCCTTCTGTCATACCCAGAGTGGCAGGGAGCTCACTACCTAGCAATGCACCTCAGTTTCATGTTGGGCACCCCCCTGTTACAAGGCACAGATATCCTTTCTGGCCATGTCTATCTACTGGTCCTGGGTCTGAGGTTCAAAACCCTCCAGGAGCTTAATTTACCCAGTCCCACTTCAGTAGTCCTTCAAGCTTTTGATAATAGACATCATGCCCCAGACTTCACTTCTCAAGACAAACCGTCAATGTTCTTTCCAGACTTTCTTGGCTGATGATGTGGCCTTGAGACCCTCACCTCTTATTTGCTGTGATGTTCCGCTAGGGACAGCTTCACAGCGGGCTGTAGTTCCCTTGTCCCTTCCCATGTATCTTTCCCTTAACTCACATGACCATGGGAAGGGTTGATGAGCTGATTTTATTTTCTTTTTCTCAGAAGGACCTTTGTGTGTCCACCTGCAGGAAAGCCTCAGATACCAGTGAAATGTCTCTGTCTGGACTTCTCCTGTTCCCACCTGTGTAAGGACATCCTGTAAGACTGATCTGAGCTGCCTGAGGTCAATCCTATTTTACTTCCATTATGTGGCATTTATTAGCCCAAGAAAGAAAAAAAAAGTGAAGTTGCTCAGTCATATCTGACTCTTTGTGACCCCATGGACTGTAGCCTGCCAGGCTCTTCAGTCCATGAGATTTTCCAGGCAAGAATACTGGGGTGGGTTACCATTTCCTTCTCCAAGAAATCTTCCCAACCCAGGGGTCAAACCTGGGTCTCTTGCATTGCGGGTAGACTCTTTACCATCTGAGCCACCCAGGAAGCCCTTCCACTTACTAGCCCAAGAACTCAAGTGGGTGCTTAGTTCACCTTTGGGGATGAATAAGTGCATTTAGCTGATTAACCTTGACATGCTCAAGACCGGCCCAAGATTGAGGCGGAGACAGTCCCTGGCCCCAGGAGCTCCATGTTCCAGCTCAGTGAAGGTCTGAGAATGACGCTCGCCTTATCTCTGGCTCGTTCCGTCTGTCTGTCTCTTGCTCTCTGTAGGAGTTCAGCTCTCCTCTCCTCTCCCAGCCCTCCCTCCCCCAGCCCCTTTGTCGACACTTGATCATTTACATCAAGTTGACATTCGCAGAGTTTACTCAGGGGTCTGTAATTGTATTCTTTCCCTGGTTCTGCATTACCAACCATGAAAATGGAATCTTATCATCCCTGACCAATTTTTAATGTACAAAATGATTTGGCTGAGGTTCAAAGGCAGGCACAATTGAAATCAGGTGAATGATACATGTAGTTTTTTCAGTTCCTCCGTGCTTAGATTTGATTTTTTTTTTTTTTTGGTGTAGCATAGAAGAAAAAGTAGATTATTTCTGCAAGTTATATAAGTGCATTTGTGTGCTGTGTAGGTAGGAATCACTATACATCCCACAGCACAAATACGTATATGATGGCGTGCTTGCTTATATTAACAACCTCACATTTCACACGTGTGCATCTATTTAGACATAAGCAAACAAATATAATTATATTGTTTGCAATTTTATTGATGGCAATCAAATTTGCAATGATCCTTAAAATGTATTCAAAACCCCTAAAGGGCTGGAACAGCCCTGCAGCTAGAGCCCAGGATTAATGGTTGGAATATTCAAATGAAGCCCTGACACCCTTTTGTTCATTCAGAAAGGATTCCCTAGAGAGAAAGTGGGGACTCTGGCCTTGGCCAGAATTGTCTTGGGTCTCAGATATACTAATGAGTAATATCCTCATGTTCTTTGGCAAATGTCATCCCAAAGGGAGCAGACAAGAAGCAGGAGTGTCTTGCCAAAAAGTGGAGGCGATTTAGTGAGCGATAGGTTGAGAAATCCCTAGCCTGAGTGCCATTGTGTTCGCCTTCCGAGATGTGATGCTTTGCAGCAGACAAGCCGGTACACTTGGCTTGGAAGGGTGAAGGCTTTACCCCCATTCAAGTTCTTGGCTAGAGACTCCGGTGTGGAACAAAGAGGCTCCTGTTTGACCAGAGCCGGGCTTGGGGCTCCCTGCGAGTCATGTTGTGTTTTGTTTAACTGCCTCTGAAAACCCATGAGTTGGGTTTGTTTTATTATTTTATTATTTTAAAAGGAAACTGGAGGCTCAGAAAGCTTCTGGAATGTTCCCAAGATTATACCATGTGCTAAATGGTGGACTCAGGATTCAAATCCCCATCAAGCTGGTTCCAAGTGTGGTCTGTAATTAAAACAATGCGGGCTCCTGGTCAGCAGAAACCCATCTTCTACTTTTGGGCCCCACGGCCTGGTTCATTGGGGGATGTCACAGTCACGTCTGATGTCAGAGTCCTCCAGGAATGAAACCAAATCTCTCAGGATGTCCTAGCAGACGAGTTGGAATATGGGGGCAAAATTACATAGTTATTAGGGGTTGTTGTTGACAATTGTACCTGGAAGGAATCAGTGATTGATGGGACTGATGTTAACCCCTTGGGATTTTTCTGTATTGTGCTATGGGCTCTGTCTCAACTTCTGTCCTGTTGATAATTTTATTTCATAATTAATTAATTTATCTTGGCCGCACTGGGTCTTAGCTGCATCACGTGGGATAGTCCATCTTCAATGTGGTCTGGAGGATCTTCTTCTTCTTCTTTTTTTTTTTTTTAAAGTTTCAGCATGTGGGTTCTAGCTCCCTGAACAGAGATTGAACCTGAGCCCCCTTCACTGGGAGTACAGAGTCTTAGCCACTGGACCACCTGGGAAGTCTGGATCATTTTCTTGACAACTTGGATGAGGACATAGAGTTTCTTATCAGATTTGCAGCTGGTACAAAGTGAGGAGGAAATGTTGATGTATTTGTTGCCAGTTCTGGACTTGCAACGATCCTGCTGCTTAGTCTTGGGTCCATTCTCAAGGCAGATCACACGCTGCCCAGAAGCTCCTAGCTTCCTGAAACACCTGCCCACAAAGTCCCACACATCTCAGCAGCACCATGGAAACACACCATTTTCACTAAGGAAAGGAACCATGACTGATAATAGCCATTATTTACTGAGTCCCTTTTATGTGCCAGGTACTTAATAAATGACCCCCTCACGTTGACTTCTCCCAATATTTTCTAGTGTTCAAAGAGAGTGAGTCACCTATTTGAAGTCTAGGGAGCTTTGGGGAAAACAAACTGGGATTGGAACCCAGGCATCTGGGTCCAAAGCCTGTCTTCCTTTCACTGGGTCATGAGCCCACCTACAACCCTTCTCCCTGCTTGGAGGCTGGACATGAACATAGGAACTGGCAGGGGTGGGGAGCGAGGGTAGAGAGACTGGGTCACAGGAATTTGTAGCTATCTTGAAGATGCTGGGCTAATAAACCTCTGTATTGCCTCTGCAGGACCCAAAGTGGGGTCCGCCATTCAGCTGTGGTCACTTCCTATTATAACCATCTGCAGGCTTGCCTAGTTCCTCCTCCTGACCCACTAAGGTGGGAGATAGTGGGTGGTCGTCTCTGTATCCCCCGAGGGCCCTTTCAGGGCCCATGTGTGTCTGAGGAACTGGACAAAATTCTCCCAGAAGCAGCATTCGACACTCCCCTTCAGAACTTTTCTAGATTCCTGGTCTCGATGCTTCTCAGGCCTTGAAATTGAGGGATGCTGTTGTGGTCATGGGTGGGCTCACAAGGCTTCCATTTATGAAAAGGATATCTTCCCAGTGTCTGGCGAGATGACAGGGACTGAAATGCAAAGGAGATGATTGCTGGTCATGTGATGTGGAAAAGAGCTCCCCCAGCATTTCCAGAGGTCTTGCTGTCACCATCCATCCTGTGTCGATGGAGACATTGCTGGCTGGGGATGAAGCATCCTTTCTCTGCAGGCTTTACCGGTGTTTCTGTCCAAGTGACACACTTGGACTCATGGGCACACATGCGTGTCACAGGTGTGGCTCTGCTAGCAACAAGTTATGGGACCATCAATGAATGAAACAAAATTCTGCAGTGTGCTTTATTTATTTAAAAATAACGTGAACCACTTTTAAAGCCTTTATTGACTTAGTGTGCTTTATTTAAATGATGTGGACCCATTTTAAAGTCTTTACTGAATTTGTTATAATATTGGTCTATTTTATGGTTTTTCGTTTGTTTTTTTTCTTTTGGCCATGAAGCATGTGGGATCTTAGCTCTCTGACTAGAGACTGAACCCACATCCCTGCATTGGAAGGTGAAATCTTAACCACTGGTCCACCAGGGAAGTCCCATTCCATGTGCTTTAGTTGTAGTTGAAATCACTGCTGCTAATCCTCTCCACCTCTAAGGAAGAACACTATGTGCTACTATTTTCACCAACAGAAACATTAAAAGAGAATATTTGTGTTTACATAAGATTATGCTAAATTGGGCTTTCAATATATAGCTATGATCATAGAACTCTACTCAAAGACATTTCCTGTTGAAAGTACAAATTCCCTCATGTGCCAATATTTTTTGACATCTGCTGTGATTTAAACCCACTAGCCTTGCCCCTCTTCATCTCCTACTGCACCCCACATCCTGGATAAACTGGGTTCCATCTCTCTCCTCTATCTGGGACCCATGCTTTTCAGACACCATCCATGTGCCCAGGCTGTTTCCTCTGCTAGAGATGCATCTCTCGATTTAATTGGCTTCAATTCTGTCTGTCCTTCAAAGGCCCTCTCAAAGGCTCCCTACTCCCAGAGCATTTACTGATCTTCCTGATCAAATGGAGTTGTTTTCACTTTGATGTCCCAAAGCACCTTTTCTTTGTCTCCTACTTGGCACACATCATGTTCTTTTTAGAGATCCCATCGGTTTTGGAGTCAGACAGTCCTGCTTCTAATTCTGACTCTATTTCTTATTAGTCATAGAAGGGCAGGTTATTTAACCTCCCAGAGCCCCAGTTTTCTAAACTATAAGATGAAAAAATGAAACCGACTTTACAAGATTGACCAGATAACTGCATGAGATAATATACATGAAATGTCCAAGTGGGCAGTATAGATTATTTATTTTCCTACTGTATTTTTTAAGGGCACAATAGCAGCTCTGCTAAATAAACTCTAAAGTCTTGGTGGCTCAACACAATAGAAGTCTATTTCTGACTCAAGGAAAGTCCTATGGTGGGTGTGCCAGGCAGCCTCTCTTGTAGTGAGTCAGAGATTTGGGCTTTTTCTATCTCAACTCTGCTTCCTCTTGGGGCTCAGCATCCTCTTTATTCAGCCAAGGGTGGGAAAATGATTTGGAACTGCAGGTCTTGGTTTAAGATGGAAGGGGAGAAGAAGGTAGAATTCAGAGGACTTTAATATTTCTCTCCTTAGTTTTGGGGGCTTTTCTGTTGAGCACTCTGATGCTGTGGGCTGTGAGTTCAAAGCACTTCCAAACACTCCATGGAGGTGTGACTGGCCAATGAATGACCAACTCCGGGTCACTTTTAGCAGATTCCTCATGGAAAAAGGAGTTTGCTTGGAACTCACACATTCTTCTATCTGGCATCTAGGAAGAGGAGAAGGACACTCAGCAGGTGGATGACCCAAGAGAGCAGGTCAGAGAGAGACTGATGAATGACTGTGACTGTAATAAATAGCCACCCTGAGATGAACTGGTTGCCTGATTGGGTGAGAGATCCATTCACTCAAAAAATACTTCCTGAGTGCTTCCTTTGTGCTAGGCACTATCCTGGGCTCCCAGAACACATTCAACTCAAAAATTACCTTCAAATTCTTGCCCTCATGGGGTTCAGACTCTCAGGGACTAAATGATACTGAGATCTGGGCTGTAACCTCATTTCTGCTGGGTTTCCTCTGCTGGGTTTCCTCTGCCATGCCAGATAATATCAAGTGTTTGGATGGGCTCCACTGGATGGAGTCTAGAAGGACAGATGGTGAGAAGATGTTGACTTTGGTATGGACCTAACAGAAGCAGAAGATATTAAGATGAGGTGGTAAGAATACACAGAAGAACTATACAACAAAGATCTTAATGACCCAGATAGTCACAATGGTGTGATCACTCACCTAAAGCCAGACATCTAGGAGAGCAAAGTCAAGTGTGCCTTAGGAAGCATCACTATGAATAAAGCTAGTGGAGGTGATGGAATTCCAGCTGAGCTCTTTCAAATCCTAAAAGATGATGCTGTGAGAACGCTGCACTCAATATGCCAGCAAATTTGGAAAACTCAGCAGTGGCCACAGGACTGGAAAAGTTCAGTTTTTATTCTAATCCCAAAGAAAGGCAATGCCAAAGAATGTTCAAACTACTGAACAATTGCACTCATTTCTCATGCTAGCAAAGTAATGCTGAAAATTCTCCAAGCTAGGCTTCAACAGTATGTGAATTGAGAATCTTCAGATATTCAAACTGGACTTAGAAAAGGCAGACGAATCAGAGATCAAATTGCCAACATCTGTTGGATCATAGAAAAAGAAAGATAATTCCAGAAACACATATACTTCTGTTTCATTGACTATGCTAAAACCTTTGACTGTGTGGATTACAATAAATGGTGGAAAATTCTTCAAGAGATGGAGTATCAGACCACCTTACTTGTATCATGAGAAATCTGTATGCTGGTCAAGAAGCAACAGTTAGGACTGGACATGGAACAACAGGCTGCTTCCAAATTGGGAAAGGAGTGCATCAAGGTTGTATATTGTCACTCAGGTTATTTTACTTATATAGAGTACATCATGAGAAATGCTGGGCTGGATGAAGCACAAGCTGGAATCAAGACTGCCAGGAGAAATATCAATAACCTCAGATATACAAATAACACCACCCTTATGGCAGAAAGCAAAGAGGAACAAAAAATCCTGTTGATGTAGATGAAAGAGGAGAGTGAAGAAGCTGGCTTAAACTTCAACATTCAAAAAGGAAGATCATGGCGTCCAGTCCAATCACTTCATGGTAAATAATGGGGAAACAATGGAAAAAGGGACAGATTTTATTTTCTTGGGCTCCAAAATCATTGCAGATGGTGACTACAGCCATGAAATTAAAAGACACTTGCTCCCTGGAAGAAGAGCTATGACCATTCTAAACAGCATATTAAAAAGCAGAGACATTACTTGTCGATAATAGTCCGTCTAGTCAAAGCTATGGTTTTTCCAGTAGTTATGTATGGATGTGAGAGCTGGTCCATGAAAAAGGCTCTCTTTGAGCACCAAAGAATTGATGCTTTTGAACTGTGGTGTTGGAGAAGACTCTTGAGAGTCCCTTGGACTGCAAGAAGATCCAACCAGTCTATCCTAAAGGCAATGAGTCCTGAATATTCATTGAAAGGATTGATGCTGAAGCTCCAATACTTTGGCCATCTGAGGCAAACAGCCAACTCATTAGAAAAGACCCTGACGCTGAGGAAGATTGAAAGCAGAAGGAGAAGGGAATGACAGACGATGAGATGGTTGGATGGCCTCACTGACTCAATGGATATGAGTTTGAGCAAGGTCCAGGAGATGGTGAAGGACAGTGAAGCCTGGTGTGCTGCAGTTCATGGTATTTCGAAGAGTTGGACAGGAGTGAGTGACTGAACAATAACAACAATGCTCTTGTCCCTGCCTCCATGGGTCTTATTTTTCAGTAGTGAAAAATGCATTTGAAGAACATTTCTTTTGTGTGGATAGTGGACTACACTGAACTAGAAGGCAGGGGACTAAGTTCTGGTCTGGTGCCCTGACTCATTTACTAGCTGACTTTGGTTCTCAATTTCCCCACCTGCAAAATCATAGCAGTAAAGGCACTGGCACACCATTCCAGTACTCTTGCCTGGAAAATCCCATGGATGGAGGAACCTGGTAGGCTGCAGTCCATGGGGTCGTGAAGAGTCAGACATGCTTGAGCGACTTCACTTTCCCTTTTCACTTTCATGCATTGGAGAAGGAAACGGCAGCCCACTCCAGTGTTCTTGCCTGGAGAATCCCAAAGATGGCGGAGCCTGGTGGGCTGCTGTCTATGGGGTTGTACGGAGTCAGACATAACTGAAGCGACTTAGCAGCAGCAGAAAAATCATAGAGTCGCTGAGCCCAGCCTTCTCTTCTGGTTCTCCCATCCTCTTTGACGTCATTATCCTCAAAGGCAGACATCCTCTGGATCCAGGTCCACAGAAATGATGGGTACCTGTGAGCTCGGCTGGGTAAGGGCATGTGGGTGAGGTCAAGGAGCAAAGCCCTGTGGCTACAGAAGCCACCTCTGCCCCAGACTGCCCCTGTAGGTGGCCCTACTCCATCCCAGGGCATTGACATAAGCCTGACTCACTGAGCATTTGATCTAAAGCTGGTGGGGGTGGCATGGTCTTGGGCTTCAGAGCCACCACAACTGTGTCATTCCACACCCACTGCAACTCTGAAATCTGTCAAGGAAACTTGTGGATGGGAGAGGGAGATATATTGGTGGGGGCAGGGGAGGGCAGAGGGATGAAGGGTGGAAAGGTGGTGGTGGGTCTCACACACCTGGGGCTGAGTGTGGGCTTTATATTGTAAGCTCATGGATCCCACCCCAAATGATGGGACAGCCTCAGAAGGAACATTTTCTCTCCATGTTAGCTGGCAACTGTGGTTGAAATTCTGACTCTGTCACTCACTAACTGTGTAAACTCAGGTGGGTCATCTCGCTTTGTGAGCCTCAATTTTCTCAACACTAAAATGGGGATGAGACGCGCAACTCATGGGGTTATTGTAAGATTTAAATGAATGCATAAGTGTTTCATTGCTTACAAGGACAATTCCTTGTCCTTGGGAAGAAAGGATGAAGCAGGCGACCCCTGAGGTTCCTTCTAACCCTGAAATCTCATGATCAGAAGGAGAAGGCAAGGTGTACCCAGCTCAGTATGACACAGACAGCTTGACTCCATGAGCAGGTCTGGACATTGGGGTCATACATTATTTCTGACATCATAAGGTATTTTGCAGAAAATACAAGAAGAATATGCCTCAGTGTTTAAGGAAGAAAGAAAAAAAAGGCTGAGCAGAGTTTCAATTAACTTAATTTTGTTTTATTTAACTTTTCTCTCTCTCTCTCTCTCTCTCTCTCTTTAGCCATACCGCTTGTGGGATTTCAGTTCCCCAACTAGAAGTTTGACTTGTGTCATCTGCAGTGGAAGCATAGGGTCCTAACCGATGGACCACCAGGGAATTCCCTCTTCTCATCTTTGATGATGCCGTTCCCTCTGTCAAACCTGGGAAGAGAAACCCAGACCTCGAGGGCTCAGGAGGGAACAGGAAAGCCCAACTCTGAGTTCTTTGGGCTCATTTCCTGTAAAATGTTTCTGCATCATCAGTTAGTTCAATAGGTTAGTCGTGCCTGACTCTTTGTGACCCCATGGACTGCAGCACGCCAGGCCTCCCCGTCCATCATCAACTCCCGGAGCTTGCTCAAACTCATGTCCACTGAGTCAGTGGTGCCATCCAACCAGCTCATCCTCTGTCGTCCCCTTCTCCTTCCACCTTCAGTCTTTCCCAGCATCAGGGTCTTTTCCAATAAGTCAGTTATTTGCACCAGGTGGCCAAAGTATTGGAGCTTCAGCTTCAGCATCAGTCCTTCCAATGAATATTCAGGACTGATTTCCTTTAGGATGAACTGGTTGGATCTCCTTGCAGTCCAAGGGACTCTCAAGAGTCTTCTCCAACACCACAGTTCAAAAGCATCAGTTCTTTAGTGCTCAGCTTTCTTTATGGTCCAACTCTCACACCCATACATGACTACTGGAAAAACCATAGCTTTGACTAGACAGACCTTTGCTGGCAAAGAAATGTCTCTGCTTTTTAAAATGCTGTCTAGGTTGGTCATAGCTTTTCCTCCAAGGAGCAAGTGTCTTTTAATTTCATGGCTGCAGTTACCATCTGCAGTGATTTGGGAGCCCAAGAAAATAAAGTCTGTCTCTGTTTCTGTTGTTTCCCCATCTCTTTGCCATGAAGTGATGGGATTGGATGCCATGATCTTAGTTTTTTGAATGTTGAGTTTTAAGCCAACTTTTTCACTCTCCTCTTTCACTTTCTGCCAGAGGCTCTTTAGTTCCTTTTCACTTTCTGCCATAAGGGTGGCATCATCTGCATATCTGAGGTTATTGATTGATATTTCTCCTGGCAATCTTGATTCCAGCTTGTGCTTCATCCAATCCAGCATTTCGCATGATGAACTCTGCATAAAAGTTAAATAAGCTGGGTGACAATATACAGCCTTGACGCACTCCTTTCCCAATTTGGAACCAGCCTGTTGTTCCATGTGTAGTTCTAACTGTTGCTCCTTGACCTGCATACAGCTTTCTCAGGAGGCAGGTAAGATGGTCTGGTATTCCCATCTCTTTAAGAATTTCCCACAGTTTGTTGTGATTTGCAAAAAGACTTAGTAGTCAATAAAGCAGAAGTAGATTTTTTTCTGGAACTCTCTTGCTTTTTCTGTGATCCAGTGGATGTTGGCAATTTGATCTCTGATTCTTCTGCCTTTTCTCAATCCAACTTGAATATCTGGAAGTTCATGGCTTGATTACTGTTGAAGCCTAGCTTAGAGAACTTTGAGCATTACTTTGCTAGCGTGTGAGATGTGTGCAATTGTGCGGTAGTTTGAGCATTCTTTGACATTGCCTTTCTTTTGGACTGGAATGAAAACTGACCTTTTCCAGTCCCGTGGCCACTGCTGAGTTTTCCATATTTGCTAGCATATGAGTGCAGTACTTTCACAGCATCATATTTAGGATTTGAAAGAGCTCAACTGGAATTCCATCACCTCTGCATTATAGAGTGTTTTTGCCTGCTCAGAAGAAGTAGGGTGATTTGGGTGCCTGATTACTCTCTTAGTTTGCCCTGTAAAACTTTGTACACATTTCTTAAAAAAAAAAATCTCTGAGCAATGCTATGCTGCCAATTTAATCATTCCCAATTGAGTCTTTGGAATAAGAGAACTCTTAGATCTCCTTTGCATGGAGACTGAATATAGTGACCTTTCAACTGTGTTTATTTATTTTTTTGATTTTGGCTTATTCTTGCTTTTGACAAACAGATGTCCTGACACCCTGAATCTCTAGGAGAAGGGATTTGGTGGTGCTTTAAAACTGATGGCTTTATTCTCCAGTGTGAATGCCTAGGGATGGAGCATGTTCACTTCCAAACACTTCCCGTTAGCATCCCCAGATGACCTCCAGCCCTTGAACCATGCTTAATTGAAGATGGCAAATAAACATTACCCAGCCAGAGTTCCCGTGCCCGGCAGCTATAGGACTCATTAAAAGGAAAAATGACCAGCCTCCCAACCATCCACATGGGCCTTTCCGTGTGTAATGTGGAATGCTGCATTTAAAGTTGCATTAATTTTTTATCATTCCTTAGTAATTAACATTGTATTTCTGCTGATAAACCCCATCAATATGGTGATTTGATTAGCAAAACATAAAACTACTCATTAAACTCCAATTATGTTGCTCAGGTATAATTTGATTTTGATTGGGTGGAAAAATGCTGTTGTGTTGTCTTTTTTTTTTTTTTCCTCGTCCCCCCTTTAAAATATCCAGTTAAGTGCTACATTTACAATGCTGGTGGTGACGCAAGGTTTGTTTAGCAAAGGCCGTTGCCTCTCATGTTTACTGAGAACTCAATGGCATTTAGGCGCCAACAGCGGGGATGACATTTATGGAATCTAATAGTCAGAAACCTCTGGATAATCCTCCTTCCCATTCCTGGTGGGAGGCCTTCTGGCAGGGATGGTCATATTTAAGGGCTCCACACAGCATAAACAATCCAGATACTTTTCTGTGCTAGATGAATGGAAGTGAGTTTTCAAGGATGACCAGACAGGCTTGGGGTGCTGGAGCTTCATTTTAAAACCTGACTTTGCATTTATCTCCTGTGTATACACTCTCTTCCCTGACCTTCCCATAGAAAAATCCGATCTGGTAAAAATAAACAAGAGTGTCTCTTTACGCTGCTCCAGACCTGTGCGGTTACTGGTTTATGTAGATGTCAGAGTTGGCCCCAAGAAAAGATGGATTCGGTCTGACAGATCAAAAGGTAATTTGAATGTTCAAACTGTAATGTCAATGTTCAACTAGTATGGATTTGCAGGGAATGGTAGGGATGCTGTTTTAATGAACTGATTCTTTCCATAGAGATTCATGGGACATTTATGACTGGTCAGACCCTTGTTGGACCAGGAATGTGGGACAGCTGAGTGATGACCCTGTATCTCATGAAGCATGCATTCCAGTGGAGAGAAGTCCCTGATGGAACCCTCGTCAGCGTCCCATCATACTTGGAATTCAAGCCAAAATCCTCCCCACAGGCGCTGAGACTCCGACCCCAGCTCCTTCCATTTGCCCTCACCCCAGTCAAACCTTCTTGGCACTTCCTGTCCTCTGGCCTTGTCTGCCCCCGGGTGTTTGCCCTGGCCACACCTTCTACCAGGAATGCTCTCCCCAAGTACTTGCCTGGCTTGCCTCCTCACTCACCCCCTTCTCTGCCATAAAGACAATTTCTCTGATTGATCTAAATACAACAGCAACTTCCAATCAGCCCTCACTTCCCCGCTTGGAATGATTTCTTCATAGCTCAGCACCACTGGATGTTACATGATTTGTCTTTATCTGTGTGCACCAGTGGAATGAAAGCTCTCCGAGGACAGTGATTTGTCAGGCTGAGGTCATACTCACAGCACCAGACTAGCGCCTGGCACTCTGTAAATGTACACTTAGCCTTGTCAAGTGAATCGATGGCATGAACCAATGAGATCATTTCAGGCAGTGAGATAAATCAGGACCCTGTGAAAGTGACTGTGGGTGAGAGGGAACTCTTTATGTAGGGTTGTCGAGGAAAGCCTCGTTGGATGATGGCAGAAGGGTCAAGGTCTAAATGATGGGAGAGAGCCAGCCAAGCAAAGATCAGGGGTGGGAACGTTAGGGGCATGGGAACCTCAAATGCAGAGGCCTTGAGGCAGGTACTGGCATGGCGTTTCAAGGAACAGAAAGCAGACTCATGTACCTAGAGCCAGCAGGCCAGGTAATGGGCCTTGCAGGGCTTCATCCCTCCAAGGAACCTGGGCAACTCTGACCCAGATGGGCTGGAGGGTCTGGACTGAGCTGCACCAGCAGAGGGACAATGCCTCTGGGACCCTTGGCCAGTAACTCTCCTGGTTGTCCTTGTGGGTTCATGGTGGCCCTTTCTTGGAAAGATATTTGTGAATATTCACAGCTCCCAGCATCTCTGAGCCTCCCCTGGTGTTCACCCCACACTTGATAGTAACAGAAACATCTAACACATTCCCAACCATGACCAACAGCTATGCCCTCTGGTCTTTGAATATTTGCTCCAGGTCTTCTTTCTGTTTGAAACTTCCCTCTCTTCTTCCTGGAAAATGTCTGCTTGAACAGTAGGTCCAGCTCAAACACCCTCTTTTCTGTGAAGTCTTTGAATGGACCATGATGCTTCCTCCCAAGCCAAACCAAGTCATCTGTCCTCAGTTACAGCACTGCTCCCACTGTCTCCCTTCCAAGAAGTGTGAGCTCCCTGAGGTCAGAAGCCACATATTCAGGGCCCATCACAGAGTCAACACGTGGAAAATGACCAATGACTAGATAGATGCACCATTACACAGCACTGGATGGAGTGCAGCGGCCCATCATGGTGGGTTGGAGTGGAGAAGTCCGCCTGGTGCAGACAATAAGGGATGCAGTCTCTGTAGAGAACCAAAGAGCAGTCCAGAAAAACCAAGTCAAAGCCAGTCCTGTATCCTTGCATTTCTGAACACTGTTGATGACAAAATACTTCTTTCCTCTGAGATGGACTTCCCACTTCCCCAATTCCAACTGGTCATCACTGGCAGCTTCAGGTTTTGGTTTGGTTTTTGTATTTTTGGTCAGCCTAGCATATTTTCCCATCCTGCTTCTTCCTTTTTGGATAACTACATTCTAACTCTTTTCTCTTGATGAAGGTGAAAGAGGAGAGTGAAAAAGCTGGCTTAAAACTCAACATTCAAAAAACAAAGATCATAGCATCCAGTCCCATCACTTCATGGCAAATAGAAGGGGAAAAAGTGGAAACAGTGACATTTTATTTTCTTGGGTCCAAAAATCACTACTGATGGTGACTGCAGCCATAAAGTTAAAAGACCCTTGCTCCTTGGAAGGAAAGCTATGACAAACTTAGACAGAATATTCAAAAGCAGAGATATCACTTTACTGACAAAGGTTCATCTAGTCAAAGCTATAGTTTTTCCAGTAGTCATGTACAGATGTGAGAGTTGAACCATAAAGAAGGCTGAGCACAGAAGACTTGATGCTTTCAAATTGGGGTGCTGGAGAAGACTCTTGAGAGTCCCTTGGACTGCAAGGAGATCCAACCAGTTCATCCTAAAGGAAATCAACCCTGACGATTCATTGGAAGGACTGATGTTGAAGCTGAAGCTCTAATTCTTTGGCCACCTGATGCAAAGAGCTGACTCACTGGAAAAGACCCTGCTGCTGGGGAAGATTGAGAGCAGGAGGAGAAGGGAGCAACAGAGGATGAGATGGTTGGATGGCATCATCGACTTGATGAACATGCGTTTGAGCAAACTCTGGGCGATAGTGAAGGACAGTGAAACCAGGTGTGCTGCAGTTCATGGGGTGGCAAAGAGTTGGGTATGACTTAGTGACTGAACAACAACAATCCTAACACTGCATGGAATTTGTGGGCCTGACAATCCCAGCTCTGACCCTCCTGTCTCTCTGTGTATGGAACCCGATCTCAGTAGGACTAATTGAGGGGTCTCATCTGTGTAGACACAGTGACTGTTTTAGGATCTTCTTGGAAAGCTAGAGCCCTTCTCAGGCCTTTTCTGATAAATCTAATGGGACAACCTCCCTTCTTCCCATGGAACATAGTTTTTGGTTGGGACTGCCAGAGGCTGTGTTTCCAGAAAGAAGGAGCAAGACTGGCCTGAAGGGAGTAGAGGGGAGATCGGAAATAGGAAGAAAGACCTGAGGACATTCTTCAAGGCTTTGGATCCAACCAGGCCTGGAAACTCGCATCATGTGAATCAACCAGCTCTTTTTTCCTGAAGCTAATTTGAGTTGAGGTTCTGTTTGTCACTTGCAAGTGAAACAGATCTGAATAACACAAGAGGAAGAGATTTTTGACGTTTTAAAGCTCTTGCAGTGATTTATCACCTAGATGTGTAAACCAGGCCAAATCTCTCAAGGAAACAGCAGTGGCGGAACCCTGACGCCTGCATGGTGAGGTTCCCCTGGTTTGATGCTGCTGAGGTGTGTTCTCCCGCCGTGGAGAAGTGACACCACCACCTAGAGCTGTGTCTGCAGTGAGAAGTCAGCCACAAGGGTCCTGCTGGGGGAGGAGCCAGGAGGAAGAGGTCTGTTTCGAAAAACAGAACCAGTAAGGAAAAGGAGCCTTTCTCTAGAGACACATATAGTTGACAAAATATTGTTTTACAACGTCAGTTCAGAGTTGGAAGATAAGGTTAGCATTTCCTCTTTTCCACCCCAGCCAGGTTGGTATTCCTTCCTGGCTACATCCTATCATTCTGACCTTCAGTCACTGCCTCCCATGGAAGAACGTGATTGGGGCTCACCTTCCCAGACCATGAGGAATCTCGAGACAGCTCATTGCTCTTTGGCTGCTTGACGCCTTTGGAGACTGGAGGTACCTTCGAGATCACCCACACCATCAAACCTATTTCAGATTTCATGGGGCAAGAAGGTGGAGGGGCTGACTCAGTGGAGTCTTAGAGCCTCCCTTGGAAAGGTCTGGACATGATTTAAGGGAACGGTCTTTCAAGGCTGCAGTGCCGGCTTTGTCAAGAAGCTATATTTTCTCATTCATTTACTTATCATTTATCATCCACCCATCTTTCATGCATCCGTATCCTAGGGGCATGGTGACAGTTGGTGTCAACCACTTCAGGGGCTCGGCTTTCTGAAAGATGTATTTTTGATGGGTTGAAAACATCCCACTCTCAGTATAAACTCTTCTTGGTTTGAAGTCTAAAATGTCCGAAGTAACAGCATACTATCATAACTCATCTCTGGCTGATGAATGAGGGATGAAAATAAGAAATAAGATGTGATTTGGAAGGATTTGGGATGCCATTTTCACCTTTCCAGTAGACAAAATTACCTAGTGCTGGTGAGGTTGTAGGCTAGCAGTCTCTTGCTTGCACTGGTGGCAGAGATATCATTTTCAGAAGGTGTTTTGTTAGCTCTATGAAAAGTCTGAATGTATGTGTTCCTTGACCCAGTTCTTTTTTATGCTTAGAGTGAAAGTTGCTCAGTTGTGTCCGACTCTTTGCGGCCCTATTGGCTATACATCCATGGAATTCTCCAGGCCAGGATACTGGAGTGGGTAGCCTTTCCCTTCTCCAGGGGATCTTTCCAACCCAGGGATTGAACCCCAGTCTCCTGCATTGCAGACAGATTCTTTACCAGCTAAGCCACAAGGGAAACCCCTCTATGCATAGAAAATTCCCCTAAAGATGTAATTTCAGAAGTATGCAAGAAATGGGTACAAAGTTCTTCCTGGGAGCATTGCCTATCCAACAAAATCCTTAAAACAGCCTCAATGACCACCAGTAGGGGGCTGTTAGATAAATGATGGTATATCTGCTCAATACAATTTCTCCAGATGATCAAAAAAAGATGCAGAGGATAGACTGAAAAGAGTTCTAACAATTATTATATGCTTTGTGATTGCAAAACATCCCAAACCAAAGCAAAATGGGGAACACTCTAATTGCCTGTCAGGACCAGTAGAGAACCGGATGAACTGAGGACCATGGTTTAGTCACAGGATGGAACACTGAAGCAATTGAGATGATTATCCGCTTTCTCTCTGCATCAGCATTGGTGATTACGAACGTGTTGATTGAGAAAAGCAATTTCTGGGAAGGTACATTCAATATAATTCTATTTGTGCAATAGCAAGTACATATACATAAAGCTACAATATAATTTTATGGATATTAAACCATGTAGTAAAATTACAAAAGTGTGTATGAAAATCGCACACACCAGACTTCAGGATAGCGGCTGCTCCTGCAGAGGTGGTCCGGATGGGACTTCCGGTTTTTACTTGTATCTCTGTTGCTCATTTTTCCTTCCACCCTTCCCTCTCCCCTGACTTTCTTTCTCTCCCTTCCTTCCTTCTTCCTTTCTTTCTTTCTTTTCTTTCATCTGAATCAAATAAAATAAGGAATGTGCATGCTTAGTTGCATTTGACTCTTTGTGAACCTATGGATGGTAGCCCATCAGTCTATGGGGTTCTCCAGGCAAGAATACTGAAATGGGTTGCCATGCCCTCCTCCAGGGGATCTTCCTACCAGGGACTGAACCTGTCTGAGCCACCAGGGAAGCCCTAAAATAAGGCGAACATTGCTTAAATCTGAATGTACATACATGGATATCTGTTATAGTATTTTCTACCTGTTTGAAAAAACTTTGCTGAAAGCCAGATATGTTTCCCTCATGAGTAAGCATATGTTAGTATAGATGCTGGTATCAGTGTAAAAAAAATTGGTTTCCTGGTGAGATACACATGGAACTGTTAGCAAAATGTAACTTTAAGGGGAGGGAGGGAGAGAGAGAGACAGACAGAGAGAGAGAGAGAGAGAGAGAGAGAGAGAGAGAGAGAGAGAGAGAGAGAGGTTTGCATTTATTTAATTTCTTTCTGTATAATTTGACAATTAAAAAAATTTTTTTTCTTTTGGTCACACCATGTACCATGTGATGTCTTAGTTTGCCAGCCAGAGATTGAACCAGCACACCTTGCATTAGGAGCACAAAGTTCCAACCACTGGATGGCCAGGGAAGTACCTATTTGACAATTAAAGGATGTGTGTACCTTACTTCCTGTCCATCTTATTATCCCTCCATCCATTGCCATGTCTGCACCTAATAGGAATTATCAGGATGTTGGGATTATAAGACAGTTTTGTTCTCTCCTTTAAATTTCTCTGATTAGAAGTCTAAAAGTGAAAGTGTTAGTTGCTCAGTTGTGCCTGACTCTTTGTGACCTGCCAGACTCTTCTGTTTATGGGATTCTCCAGGCGAGAATACTGGAATGGGTCACCATTCCCTTCTCCAGGGGATCTTCCCAACCCAGGACTCGAACTGGGGTCTCCTGCACTGCAGGTGGATTCTTTACCAGCTGAGCTACCAGGGAAGCCTAGTCAATGTTATTTAAATGTCATAGTTATTTAGCACTGCTATTTTAACAGAAATTTAGAATTCTTTCCTGACAAACTGGCACTCTGACTTTTGGCAAAACTTAGTCCTGATGATAGAGGAGATCTTGTCTGTGAGCTCGCTTTGTGCTATAAGGGCCCAAAAAGACCCCCTCGGGATGGTCGATGCAGCCCCTCATTTTAGGGGAGGAGATGGAGACTGGGATGCTTGGCCCTGAGGAGGGCAGAGGGATGGGACGAGAGCATCTCGGCATGTTGAGGGCACTTGGGAAGGTCCTCTCCCAGCCTGCGCCTGTCTGGGAGACTGGAGAGGTGGGGAGCAGGCTTGAGCCCCTCTTCTTGAGCTGCCAGGTGATGGCTCTGGGGAGAGCCCATCTGTTGGTGGCAGGCTCCGTCTTGGCTCCAGCCCGCAGGAACTCTGCGGCCGCACCCCATTTGCTGTGTGTGTTCGTGCGTCCCTTGTACAGGACAGCCCATGTGGAAAGACAGGGAGCAGATAGTTCCAGCTGTTGTCACTTATGCTCCAGAGAACAATTCCGGGAATTAATGGCTGCTAATCCTGCAAATAAGGTAGATACAGCTCAGTGTTAGATTCCAAGCTGCCAAGCTCGAGTCACTGGTCTTATTTAATAAATATGCTTATAAGGATGCTGCCTAGTCACTCGGCAGGGGGATGGGCCCAGCATCCCCTCTCCTGCCTGCGGCTGTGGCCTCCTGCCCCTTCCCAGCCCAGGGAACAAATGAGGTCAATAAAACCTTTAAAACAACTCCTTAGGAGACCCTTGTCAATGGATAATCAGGGAAACTTACAAGGAGCCCTGATACCAATTGCTTCAGAGAGCTTAAAAAAGACAAGTACCAAGGATGGGATACTTAACTGTAACAATGTTTCATTTTAATAATAGCTTCTATGTGCTACAGTAAGAAGTATCAACCTCCATTAAATATAATGGGCTGATCCTTCCAGGGACAGGGAAGAAAGGGAGTCATTCTTTGGGGGGTAGCTGAGCTTTTAACTCATCACTTATGCTTTCAGGGAGTGAAGTTGACACACGGGATGGGGCTGGTTTGTCTGGCTTTTCGCTCAGGGGCTTGGGGTCAGCTTGGTGGGAGGAGGCTCCTGGGTCAGACTAGGTGGGTTGGAGTGGGGGGTGAGATCTGCCCTGGAGAGAGGTCAAGGCCATGGCTGGGAATGCAGTTCTAATGGCGAGGGAGGAGGCAAGATCGGAAATGGGAGAAATAGCTGTCTGATGGGCGACTGGAAGCCCTGGCGAGGAGAGGGTGGTGAAGAGTGAACACGGGGAGGTGAGTGCCAAGGGCAGGACAGCTCTGCCCCACGTGCTGGGGAAGCGTGGAGGGTCCTGGACAACAGCCCAGGACTGGACCTTAGCCGGGAGCAGCGGCTCCACTTTGGGTCCTACTGCCCGTCCTTATTCCGGGGCATCCTTCCCAAGCATGCATTGTTGTCGTAGTTTAGTTGCTAGGTCATGTCTGACTCTTTGCAACCTCATGGACTGTAGCCCTCCAGACTCATTGTTTCGTGGGGATTCTCCAGGTAAGTATATTGGAGCGGGTTGCCATTTTCTTTTCCAGGGATCTTTCCGACTCAGGGATCTAACCGGTGTTTCCTGCATCGGCAGGCAGATTCTTTACCAATGAATCACCAGGGAAGCCCTAAAATACCTCCCTTAGGCCTTAGAAACCCTTCTCAGTGCTTATTCAGAGGTGTCATGTCCCAGGGAGGACAATTGTGCCCTTCCAAAGGAGAGTTCCCATCACGTGGGGGCTACCATCCCAAGCCTGGACTTCATAGATCACCTTACGCTTCTCATTCTGAGCGTTCTCTTCATTCTACCTGCAGTTACTCAGCCTGATGACTTTATGAGTTGGGGAGAGGAAGGTGTGACTTGCTGATCACCACCCCTCTAGCCAGTGATGGAGCTGGGGTTTGAACCCAGGGTCCACGCGCTTAACCACTGGGCTACACTGCCTCCCAGACTGGCTGTGGGACCTTGCCCAGGTCTGTTCTCCCACCAGCACCCCCTCCAGTCGCCCCTGCTCTTCTCTGTGCTCATTTTACAGCTCCTGCCCCACCCCGGAGACCCCGAATCTTTCAGAGGATTCTTTGCCTCCTCTTTGAGGCAAGATAGGTGGAGGATCAGAGAAAAACTTTAGAGGCCTTAAGCATCGAGACTATGATGGCTCTTCCCTACACTCCAAGATGTCATTAAAAACAGCAACAAAAAGATAAATGCATAAAACAAGGGTAAGTCATGTCAGAAAGTCCTGGTTTACTTTGATGATTTTGGAGACTAATATCAAGTATAAAGTTCTGCTTAGGTAGGGACTTCCCGAGTGACTCAGTGGTTAAGAATCCTCCTGCCAATGCAGGGGACATGGGTTTGATTCCTGATCAGGGAGCTAAGATTCCATATACCTCGGAGCAACTAAGCCCCCGCGTTCCACAGCTGCTGAAGCCTGTCTGCTCTGGAGCTCACTCACCACATCTAGTGAGCTGACGCACTGCAACGGAAGACCCTACACGCTGCAACTAAGATCCAACACAGCCAAATAAATACACAAACAAATATGTATTAAAAAGAAATTGTAAGAGATACAATTTTGAGGGTGATCCTGTTTACTTGATTTCCCAGTGCCTGCATTAGTCTGCCTGTTGGGGAATCTGGTTCTAGAAAAAGGGAGCTTATATTTTCCCCCTGAGAAATCACAGAATGGCCCAGTCATGGGAAATACTCCCATTTCCGTGGGGAAGAGCTTCCTCCAGCTGAGGGAGAGAGCTCCCTAAACGGGTCAGTGCCCAGTGGGTCAGAAATTTGCAGGCAAATAGCCTGAAATGGAAGAAAGGGGGTTTTTCTGTATTCAGAATTTCTAGAAAACGTTTGGGGCCCATATACAATGTCTAGCATTCTGCTTCATTTACCCAGGAGTTATGAAGGGTTTGAAGGCATCAAGTGGGGGATGCCTGTGAAAGGAGGTGTGAAAGTTTCTGCTCCCTCCAGATCCATCATCTCGTCTTGCAGATGGTAAACAATGACCAGGATCCTTCTCCAGACTCACTCGTCTGGGAAAGGAGAGAGGATGGACAGGACTGCCTTAGGTCTTACAGACAGGCTGTCTGGGGCACCAAGGAATCCACATGGAAAATGAATAAGTTTCCTTATGGTCAGGCTGAGAGGTGCTTGCAAGGCAACCAGGTACTTTGCAAATCTACTGAGCCCTGGGATGTGGGGGCTTCCGTTGTGCCCCTGTCTTCTCCGGGGCAGAGCCAACCCTTCTCCTTGGAGGCTTTGGGCCATTTGGGGCACAGAATGAAGTGATTATTAGTTGGACTCAGGTGAGAGCAGGGATGAAGCGCGACCCACTCCCACCCCAGCGTCTCTCCCCGCAACTGTCTGGCAGGAGGCGCTAGGGAGAGCTGCCACAGAATTAACAGGATAGAGGCTGCTTCGAGCCTGGACCCAAGACTTAACAGCTTCCATGTCTAAGAATATCCCAGCTGCTGAGTCCTAAGTCCTCCGTGGCATCCTGGGAGGAGAGACCCTCGTGAACTGAAAGAATTTTTGGTGGACATACTTCTGCTCTTGTGCCTATGCATTTGGAGAATTCAAGATGGAGAGACTTAAATTTGCCTCGATTTGGTTATCACATGAAGAACTGAAGCCATAAGAGAACAAATTCCAGTCCTTGGGGCTGATTTTCCTTCATTAATGAAAAGTTTTAAGCAAAATGGCATTTCCTTGTGCCCATGTGTGCCTGTGTGTGTGTGTGTGTGTAGAGGAGGGGCATGTGCTTGGGAGGGAATGATTGCTTGAGTTGTCTGCTTCATTGTTCTTGTTCTCAAAGTAACGTTTACAAAAATGAATGAACCTTATTGGTGGAGCAGTGGTAGGTTTACAAACTGAGCAGGAAGTACGAAGTCCCCACAGCCACCCTCTGCCCCCACCCCACGTTTCCCCTATGGAAGATGGAAACAAAGCCAACTGCTCTTGTAGGATTTTTGATGCAAACGGACCATGGCCAGCACCCAGGATTTCAGGCTCTTCACCCAGATGGAGTAGATAAGCTTTCAGCCAGAGAGTACTCGGTGTAGTCAACCAGGAATTTCCTCCCGTGTTGGAGAAGCGTGCATTCACTGGAGCTCTGTCTCCACCCAGGTGTGGATGCTGGGTGCTGGGGGTGAACCTCGAACAAGCCCCATCCCCACCCTCACCCAGCTCCCAGGTGAGTCAAGGATATACCCATGTAGGAGCAAGGAGAGACACTTGGTGGGGAAGGCAGTGTCTAAGATGGGGCAGATTCAAAAGGAATATCAGAGGCAGGGCTTGCAGGGCTCTGTGACTGATGGGATGTGTGGGACGTGGGGGAACATCCCCCTAAATTGAGCCCTTGGACAGCTAGGTGGGTGGCACCATTCACAAGTTCATGTGGCAGGGAGTAGGCTTGACAGGAAGGGATACACTTCCACTGCCTCTGAGGACTGTGGGTACCAGAGGTGTTCAGCACCTGCGTTTGATGCCAGTAGGGGATCTTTATTCAAGTCCCAGTTTAGAAGATGTTATGGGATAAGTGGCCAGGGGAAATAGGTAGGCCCCCAGGAAGTGTGTGTTGAGTAGAACAAGGGCTGAGTGGGTGAGGCCGGACTACAATGTGAATAATGGGGTGTGCCTTGCGGTCTGCAGTGGCAGAGATGAAGGGATGGTGTGGGGGGTCATGTGGGAGGTTCCAACAGTTCCAGAGGGACCTGGGGAAGGATGAAGTTGGGCTGAAGGAGCACAGTGAGGACACCAGTTCTGACCTAGCCAGGAAAGACCACGATCCCTTAGCCTTGGTTGTGGGCAGTGACAGCCAGTAAAAAGGCCCAGGGATGGAGCCAGACAGGATGTCCTCCAGGCATGCACCTGCCAAGGACCAGCCTGAGCCCCTCTTCATGTCCCCAGAGGTAATTTGGAGGACAGGAGGGAGGAGAAGAGGCCAGGAACAGGAAGGAAGGCCAAATGGTACCTCCGTGAACTAATTCCGAGTTGTGCAGTGCCCGCCTTGTCCTTCTGGACAGGGCGGCTCAGAAGTGAATAAATAAATGAACAAATGCTGTTTGCACGCCTGACTCGGAGCCCTTTGGCAGCACTTGTCCATCTGTTAACAGGTGGGCTGCCTCACCCATCAGCACATTAACTATACTGAGACGGGGATCTCACCTGCTGCTTTACCAAGACCACCCACCACAGTCGGGGTGCATGGGGTGCACTGGAATGACTCGAGTGAGAAAGCGTCTGCAGTAGAGAGGTAGGCAGGTTTCTTTCCTTTTCTGGGGAATTCAATCTCACATGAAGTAGAAGTGGTCCTTTTCTTTTGCAGTGTGAGAGTTCACCTTCATTCTGAGCTCCATTCGACCTCTGATGGCTCTACTCTGGTTTGGCTTGCTGGAGCAATCACGGAAAATTCTAGGCTTCCTTCTGGGGTCTCTCCAACTCTCAGATTCCTCTCGTAGATCTTTTCTCAGTGTGACTTACTCATCAGAGTCAGTAGAAAGTTACCAAAGGAGAAATTCCCAGATGAGGTTCTGAAAGAGGTGGTTGTCTTCCATTCTGGGCTCACCCAGCCCCACGTCTCCCAAAGGCTGACCTGGGGGGTGGGGGTGGGAAATCATGAGACTTAGACACTCCATGGAAAGCAATGTGAGGATTGAGCCACGGGTTTGGAGGCTAACCAGGCTGAGGGCACAGAACGGAATGATTGTCCAGTGGAAGAATTGCCATTTCCTAATGAAGAAGATTTGTTCTCCAAGGAACTGGGCTGGCCACAAAGCAAAACTTGCACTCACTTGCTCCTTTCCAAAAGCAAGGATGGGTTCCCGACAACTCTGATGAATGCAGCTTCAACTCCACTGCTCAGTGGACCCCTGCAGTTTTTACTGAGCCCTTACTTTCTGTCCAGCAGGTGCTTCAGGTTAACAAGCATGGGCTAGCAGTCATGATTCCTACCCCCAGGAAATCTAAGTCTAAATAGCCAATGACTTTAACTAAAATACTGTGGGAGGAGCTATATTATCACAGAATTGGCTCCTGATTGTTTTTACCATCTTGTCTTCATCCATCTCCTCTGCAGTCTTCTCATGCCCTTGGTGTATCCAATTTTCTCTTTCCTAGAAGTCCTACTCAGCCCTCTGTTTACACCCAGATTGCATTCTCCTCATCTGTCCCCAGTACCTGGGATTCTTAGAATCCTTACCAGGTGCTCCGGAAGCATCTGTGGAAGGAACCAGAATCAGGAAGAGAAAGCCAGGGCTGGGAGCCTGCAGAGAAGAAGAAAGAAGCAGGGGTACTGTCTTCACGTCTTTAAACTTTTCAGGAGGCTTGAGAATACTTAGGTTTCAACGTATACTTTCTGGAAAATCACAGGAATCATGGGAAACTCCAGCACAGCCAACATCTCATTTACATCACGGCACGCTCCTGCCTCTAAAACATAGGGGATTTCAATTCCAAGTTGTCATCTTCCTTCTCCAAGCCTGGGTGGGAAGCAGCTCCTTGGGAATTGTGTTGGAGGAGGCTGTGTGTTGCCGAGAATCTCGTCGGGCAGGTTGGAAACTATCCTTTTCTCAGCTGCCTGCTCATGGGACGTGGCTGGGGCTTCCCCAGCCTTTGTGTCTGCTGTGGCATCTGACAGTTGAACTTGTTTTTTGGCTGAGTTCACCGTGGCTGTCACCCAGGCAGGCCCATCTTGGGACCAGGGGTGATGGAGAGTGGAGGGATGTTGAGGCGGTAGGCTGTGTTCTGTACACAGAACGTGGCCACGCCTCCACTCGCTGTGCCCAGACCTGAGACAATGCGGGTGAACCCCAGTGACTTGAAAGCTACACGGGCTCATCTTTCAGTTGACAATAGAAGGGATTTATGAACTGGCCCTTCCCGTTGCTTAAAATAACCAGAAACCATTTGATGTGCCTTGAGTCGAAACCCTTATTGCTTACACACGAACAGCATTCTTAGTGGGACTAGGTGTGTCTATGTGTGTGTGTGTGTGTGTGTGTGTGCTGGTGGTGGCGGTGATGGTGAACATGTGAGCATACATCTGACTCCCATTCTTTGTGTACAATTGGACCCAATCAGATGCCTTTTTTTTTCCTTTAATTTTCTGGCCAGTTAGTGTTCATAGCTCTCTCTGCAAAATATGGATGTATTCTTTGAAACCCTAAATTACCCAAAAAAGTAAGGTGTGCGTTTAGGTTATGGTGTGGGCAGGCAGTACCCACGGGGCAGGCACTCCCTGGGTGACCAGCTGTCTGCGTGTGCAGCACATGGTGAGCTTTGAGTAACAGCCTGCTGAGTGAATGAATGAATAACAATTGAGGACATGCTACATACTCATAATTCTATAGTCTCTACTGACTATTCTCAGCTTGGAATGGAGTCTTCTCATCTGTTGTGTTGAATTTTGCATTCTGCTTTCCTTCTAATATTATATCATAAAACTTCTTTCCAGCTTTACATTCTAGAAGGCTTTATGTAGGCCTTGGTAACGTGATAACTATTATCATTGGTGACAGTATAATATTCTGTGATGGGGAAGTGACATATTTAGGCAAGGATTTCTGGATTTGGCAGGATTTAGAATCTTTTCAAGCCTCAGTGATAGTCAATTCTAAAATGAACAACCTAGTGCCTATAGCTTTTTCTTCCAGTAGAATTTATCATTTTGAAAGGTTTTCATTTTTTCAGGGGTGGAATTAAGCTTTGCTCCATTTTGCCAAACTCCTTTTCAAAAAGGCATTTCCAACTGGCCTTGACCCCAGTCGCCTTCTCTATGTCTTACCCACATGGAGTCTCATTAAGTTCAACCACTGGAGCATGATGGGGCTGACACAGTTCTGTAAATAAACTAAAATTTGTCCAGTTGTAGAGTTACAACAAGTGAATTTTATGGTATGTAAATTGTACCTCAATCAAGCTATGGATTAAAAAAATTACAGGAAAAAAAAGAATCTTTCTTGAGTGCCTACACCTGTGGAAATACTTTGGTGCTGTTTGCGTCCTCTGTCCCACTCGATTTAGTTGGGCTATCCCTGCAGAGGGGGATGCAGGAGAGCAGCCAGGCCCCAGGGCCACAGAGCCAGGAGAGCTGGCCTTCATCCATGGTTCCGCTGGTGAACACCGGGCATTTACTATGTGGCAGGTAGAGTTCTCGGCACTTGAGATGCATAAGTGAATGAAACAGACCACAGGCTCTGCCCTTGAGGTGCTTATAATCCAGTGAACAAATATTCAATGTCCTCAACAATGTCCATTCTTCCCAACTAGATGCGTAAGCCTCCCAGAAGCAGGAGTAGAGAGTCAAGTCTCTCCTTCTGCCCTCTATGGATTCATATAGAAGGCCCTGCTTTCCAGGTATCTATGGCTGCCTTGGAAAATACTCCACAACCATAATAGAAAAGGATATTTAGAAAAGAATATTTAACTGAGTCACTTTGATGCACAGCAGAAATTATTGCAAAATTGTTTGTCAACTATACTTCAACTAAAAAAAAAACTTAGCAACTGTTTGAATTTTTTTATCTATGATTCTGTGGGTCAGGAATGTAGTCAGGGCTCAGCTGACCACAGGGCAATTGGTCTGCTCCAGGAGGTATTGGTTGGGGTCCCTAGTGGTACACAGGTGGTGGACAAGCTGCTTTGGAGGGTCTAAGGTATCTGCTACCTCAATAGGAAGCCTGAGCTCAGCTAGACCCTGGTCTCTCCATGGAGTCTTTACTTGTCACATGGTAGCTCTGGGTGCTAGAGGGAAAGAAGCAGAAGCTGCTAGTCTGGGAAGGTCTGAGCTTGGACACCAGCTGAGCATCACTTCTGCCATATTTTATTGGTCCAAGTTGTCAGAGGGGCTGCTCTGATTCAAGGGGAGTGGATGCACAACCCACCTGTCCACAGCAGGAATGACTGAGAAATTGATGCCACCTTCAACCCATCTTTAATTTTCTTGGCTCTTTCTTAATATCAGGAACGATGATATGGAATTCAATCTGGGAACTCCTCCTCTCTGTGAAGACCCTCTCTGTCTCAGCCTAAGCAGCAGTTCAGCAGTACATAAGGTAAAAATTAAACATCTTCCTTGAACCCTTTCTGTGTACCTTTCAACGCTTTTCCCACCATGAATCACTGAGAACCGTGCATATCCTTCAAGTAGTTCAATGCTCACGCAGTGCTCACAAGGGACTATGTATCTTTACACTTTAAAACAGATATCATGATGCTATGCATACTATTCTGTAACTTGAATTTTTCCACTTAATAATGTATCAAGGTCTAAAATGAACTTTAAAAAAGCATATTGTTTGAGAAGACTTATGAAATGAACACAGTGCCTTGATTAGCCCCACTATGGGGGTACTTGCGGAGCAGGGTCGGATTGGTGCAGACAGTCTGCACATCTGGACTGGTGAGACTTTCCAAGCGGGCTAGCCACAGAGCCCTCGAGTCTCGCTGAATCTTCTGATGACTCAGCTCAAGATGTGTGCTCTTCGTTCCTTGTGGAATTCCTGACTCTTGTGAAAACTCAGCCATCAGGTCAACTGGGAATCGTAAAGTCCACTTTCACCTCCTGGCCATTTACTAGCCGTGTGCCCTTGGTTATGTTTGTTTCTCTCTCTTTGATTCTCAGTTTTTTCACCTGCAAATTGGGGCTGAGGGTTCTTCCTCTGCCTACTTCTAAGGGGTTCGAGGGATAATCAAAAAAGACAAATGTAGGGAATTCCCTGGCCATTCAGTGGTTAGAATTCCACCCTTTTACTGCCATGGGCCTGGGTTCAATCCCTGGTGGGGGAATTAAGATCCCATAAGCCTAGAGAATCCCTTGGACAGAGGAGCCTGGTGGGCTACAGTCTCCAGGGTCACAAGGAGTCGGACCTGACTGAAGTGATTAAGCAGCAGCAGCAGCAGCAGCAAGCCTCACAGAGTGACCAATAATGTAACAAAAGACAAACAGGGGTGAAGGCAGTCTGAGCATGGTAATTGCTGGGAGGGTGTGTTTGGGGTCTCTCTTGCCCAAAGCACCCTGTGAGCTGATGGCAGATGACAGGGCATCTAGAAAGGATGTGCAAAAGGTTCTTCTGATGCAAACAGGTCAGAGCAAATGTGACACTGAAAAAAGTTATAAAGGTGTGTGTGTCCAAAAACACAAAAACAAAAACACATGAAATGCTGCCCATTGTTTTAGAGGCCTACAGCGTGCATGCCCTATTGCTCAGTCATGTCCGACTCTTTGTGATTCCATGGACTATAGCCTTCCAGGCTCCTCTGTCCATGGGATGCTCCAGGCAGTGCTAGAGTGGTTTGTCATGCCCTCCTCCAGGGGATATTCCTGACCCAGGGATCGAACCTGTGTCTCTTATGGCTCCTGCATTGGCAGGCAGGTTTTGCCATCTGGGAACACTTGCCAGACCAGAACTCTCTGGTAATCCCTTTCCTGAAGAGAGGAGTAGCTGAGAAATCTTAGAAGCCTCCATGTAATAATAACAGCAGTGCAATATCATGATTTACAGGAAAAATGCATATTTGGTCATTGAGATATGAAATATATATGAGAAATACATATTCGACCTTTGTCCACAGTCTCTGATTCGCAGCTTCTAAAAACCTTGGAATTTCCTGAGTGGTGGCTTTTGTCCTTTTGTCTTTTGTCTTTTGTTCTGTTACTGAACTCTTTAGGGAAGGTGGCTTTTGGATACCACTGTGGAATGGGGACTGGTTTCCAAGAGAACCAATGAGATGATTAGAAGGATGGAATTTCAGCCCCCTCCAGGAAAAGGGCTGGAGGTGGAATCAATCACTGTTGCTGCTGCTGAGTCACTTCAGTTGTGGCCGACTCTGTGTGACCCTACAGATGGCAGCCCACTAGGCTCCCCTGTCCATGGGATTCTCCAGGCACGAGTACTGGAGTGGGGTGCCATTGCCTTCTCCTGGAATCAATCACTAAGGGCCAGAGATTTAATCAATCATGACTATGTAAAGAAAACTCTATAAAACCCCCAAAGAATGGGTTTGGAGTGCTTCCATGTGAGGATGGGGAGTGGGCAGGGGTCTGGGAGAGAGCACGGAAGCTCACACACTTTCCCCATATACCCCCAACCCCCATGCATCTCTGCATATGGTTGTAGATTTGAATCTTTTTAACATCCTTTGCAATAAATCCATAACCTAGTGAGTAAATGGGTTTTTCTGAGTTCTGCAAACCTTTCCAGTGAATTAATTGAACTCCAGGAGAAAAAATTATGGAACCTCTGACTTATAGCAAGTTGGTCAGAAGTACAGGTGAAATCTGGGATTTTGACTGGTGTCTGAAGTGAAGGGCAGGCTTGTGGGACTGAGTGCTCTGATTCCATCTCTGGGTATGTAGTGTCAGAGTTGAGTTGAATTCTTACACACCCTGCTGGGGTCCAAGAATTGCTTGCTCATGTGGGAAAGACTACTCACACACACACACACACACACACACACACACACACACACACACACACACACACACAATGGAATTGGGTCCAAGACCCCTTTTTTTACAAATCAGCTAACACATGCTGAGTCCACTTATTAGAAGGCAGGCTCTACCTTAGGTTCTTCATACAGTTAACCCTATGAGGCATACATGACTCAGAACCACCAGCCATAGCTATTTGTTTTGTTCTACACTGGGAAAGAGATGCTCAGGGAAGGCCTCTCTGGGGAGGTCCAGCCACTGGGAGGGCCAGCAGCTGGAGAAAGCACTTAATTGACAAAGTGGCTTTGCAAAGGCCCTAAGGCAGGAGCATGCTGAAAAATCAGAGACGAGAAGTCACTTGCCTTGGAAGACTGAATAATGACCCCAAGGATGTCACAGCCTGAGCTCTGGAACTTGGAAATGTTTGTCACTTAATACGATAAAAGGGGCATCAAAGATACAATTAAGTTAAGGCTCTCTAGATGGAGAAATGGCAGCCCACTCCAGTGTTCTTGCCTGGAGAATCCCAGGGACGGTGGAGCCTGGTGGGCTGCCGTCTATGGAGTCACACAGAGTCGGACATGACTGAAGCGACTTAGCAGCAGCAGCAGCAGATGGGGAGAGGACCTCAGCTTCTCACTTGGGCCCTACATGGAATCGTAAGGCAGAGTGAGACTTTTTAATTAATGAATTAGTTTCGGGCCACCCTGGGTCTCTGCTGCTGCACACAGGCTTTCTCTAGTTGCAGCGAGCAGGGGCTACTCTCTGGCTGCAGTGTGTGGGCTTCTCGTTGTGGGGGCTTCTCTGGTTGTAGAGCGTGGTCTCTAGGTGCAAGGGATTCAGCAGCCACGGCCCATGGGCTTGGCTGCCCCTTGCATGCAGACTCCTCCCACACCAGGGATTGAACCTGTGTCCCCTGCATCGGCAGGCAGATCCTTAACGACTGGACCACCAGGGAAGTCCAAGAGAGAGATTTTTTTTAACTGAAGTTTATTTGATGTATAATATATAAACCGCAGGTGCACAATATAGCGATTCACAGTTTTAAAGGGTTACACCTTTTTTTTTTCTTTCCGATTGGCACATAAATATCTATGTCCACAGGCCATTTCCTCAATTTTCAAGTCACCGTCCTGTAACAGACTGCCGTTCACTTCAGTGTCAAAGTGATTTTTCTAATGGACAAATGACTCCCAAGTTTAAATTCTCTGCCTTCCTTTCACCCCTTCTCCACTGCTCAGCGCTCCGGGAGCCAACCCAAGTGACCTGCACTGTGAATTTTATCAAGGACTTCCCTTCCCTCTGGTCTTGGTTGGGTCTGGCCAGTGGGAGCTCCGGAGGACACAGGAGGGGTGAGGGCTCCGTTTCCTGGCTCCCTCCTGGGTGTGGCCGGCGTGCTCTGCCCTCCGAAGGTCACAGCTTACAGGTGGCCTCTCATCGAGTTTTAGAACCGCACCCTCCACCAGCCTTCGGGAGTTACTCCATATTCCCAGCCCAGAGTCCTGCCACATACTGCTTGTTCTTTCTGCCTGCACTTTTCTAAGGCATCTCTTAATCATCTGCTTTACAAATGAATCCATTTAAGGGTCCACCTGTTTCCTGCCATGATCAGGATGATACCAAGCTCCTTTCCAGGGCCCCCAAAGGTCGTGGAGGTTTAACCCCTGCCTGTTCCTCTAGCATCATTCCCGGTCATCCTGCCCCCATCACTGTATTCATTCCTTCACCCTATGAACGTTTCGTGAACCCCAACCACGTGCCTGGCGCTGTTCTAGGATCGAGGATCTGTCAGTGATGGAGCCAGACACAGTCTCTGCATTCTGGGGTCCCAAGTCCCCGCCCCTGATGACTCACGTCTCTGTTCCCAGGTGCCTTGCTGTCTGGCCTCCCCTCCCCGCTCTGCCATCCCACCTTTGGCTGGACATGCTCGTCCTGTCCACTGACGACCCTCCTCCTCCTGGTGGGCTCTCCTCCTTCCCGAAGCCACTCAGCTCTCCAGGGGAAGGATCCCTTTGTCTCCCTGGAGCCCCACGAGCCCTGTACTGAGGCTTCAGAGCCCTTGCTCTCTCTCTCTCTCTCATGCTGATTGGCTTATGGGTCTCTTTGATCCCAAACTGTGACCTCCTGATGGACAAGAGCACATCTGGGGTTTCTATGAGACCCTGTGCCTGCAGGGCCCAGCGTCTAGCAAATACTTTGTGGGAGATGCGTGGACTCAGTGGACAAAATGTTAATACTCGAAATGGATCTGGGGCGCCTGCTCACCTTCACTGTGGCTGCCTGACGAGGGCAGGGCAAGGCCTCCATCCTTGTTTTCAGGAGGGAACACAGCAGGCAAGGGCCGGGGAATGACTCCCCTGGTTCACCTGCTTGAAAAGAGGAAGATCAGAGGCACAGATTCAGGCATCTGAGAACAAAGGCTGAGTGCCTGGTTCCATCCTTCCTGGCAGAGTTCTCCCGACCTGGAGGCAATATACACACTAAGACAGGCTTGTAATTGTTGTTGTTCAGTAGCTAAGTTGTGTCCGACTCTTTGTGATCCTCCTGGACTGCAGCACGCTGGTCTTCCCTGTCCTTCACTGTCTCCTGGAGCTTGCTCAAACTCAGGTCCATCAAGTTGGTGATGCTCTCTAATGATTTCATCCTCTGTCGTCCCCTTCTCCTCCTGCCCTCAATCTTTCCCAGCATCAGGATCTTTTCTGAGTCAGCTCTTTTCATCACGTGGCCAAAGGATTGGAGCTTCAGCTTTAGCATCAGTCCTTCCAATGAATATTCAGGGTTGATTCCCTTTAGGATTGACTGGTGTGATCTCCTTGCTGTCCAAGGGACCCTCAAGAGTCTTCTTCAGCACCATAGTTCAAAAGCATCCATTCTTATGGGAGTCAAAATAAATGTAATTATTTTAAGATCCCAGGAGCAATACTGAGAGACCTGACTCGAGCATACAGGAGTGGGTGGTGCATTAGCTTCTGAGGGTTGTTGTCGCAAAGCGCTATACACTGAGCGGCTCAGACGACGGGCTGCACACTGTCTCACAGGTCTGAGAGCAAGCCCTTCTGCAGGCTCTGGGGGAGGATGTGCTCCCCCCACTTCAAGTTTCTGGTCGCGTCCAGCCTTGTGTCAGTTTATCTCAGATCTTCACATGGCATTCTCCTTGTGGTCCCTGTCTGTATCCACATCTCTCCCTTTTGTAAGGACACAGGCCACATCGGATGAGGGTCCACCCTACTCAGAGTTGGCCCATCCAAATCTAAGTCATTACACCTACAACCAGCCTATTTCCAAATGCCACTTCTGGAGTCCGGGGGGCTAGGACTTCAACACATGAATTTATGGGGGATACAATTTTACTCATAACATCAAGTAAGAAGCAGAGTAGAAGCTTCCTTTGCCCCCTGGTGACCTTTGTCCCCTTCTAGCCAACCCTTCTATGAAACAGTTGCTAGGAATGCCAGATTTTGCTGGGGTTCTCCAAACCTTGATGATATCCCACATGTACTCATATATTATGAGAAACAAAATTAAGAAAAAACATACAGCTAAAAAAGAGAACGAGGGACTTCGCTGGAAGTCCAGTGGTTAAGACTGCCTTCTAATGCAGAGAGTGTGGGTTTGATCCCTGGTTGTGGAGCTAAGATTCCACATACCTCTTCGACCAAAAAGCCAAAACATAGGCCAGAAGCAATGTTGTAACAAATTCAATAAAGACCTTAAAAATGGTCCACATTAAAAATCTTCAAAACACAATTAAAAGTGAAAGGAAAAAAAATTGGAATCCTTTAAAAATCAAAGCCTCATTGTTAATGTTTTAATTTTTATTTTGTTTCTTTGTTGATTTGTTTTTCCTTCGTGGCCAGGGAGACAAGGGTGAGTTCTGCTCCAGAGAGACTCAGAAACAAGTGTCTGGACTGTGAGACCTACTCTTTGGAGAGTTCAAGACCCACTGGCCCTTTCCACACTGATGCTCATTAAAATCTGCTTATTTTCATCCCTGCAGAAAGGGGAGGCCTGCCAGCCTCATGTCTCCTATTTTACAAAACCTTGAGCTCTACAGTATGGCCGGCCCTGGGTTCTGCTGCCCGGAGATGGTCTTTGGGAGGGAGCGGAAGGCCTGACCTGTCCTGTGGTGGAGATGGGAGACAGCTGGCCCCGGGACCGAACAGCAGAGTGAAAACGAACGCCTGTCCCTGGTATATCTCCTAGACGTTACTTTCGAGAGGCAAACAACAGGAGCAGAGCGAAGCCGTACATATGTTAAATTCACATCAGTAATAAAGATTAAGTAGAAGTTAATAGCATCCCAGTCATGCTTGTGGAGGTAATCTCCTTTCTGAAAATTCAAAATTAGATTTGGAGGATCGAAGCAAACAGGGGGTGAGACTTTGGCATAATATTTTAATCAAATTGTCATGAGTGAGTGGATACAATTAAGAATTCTGTCAGTCACAGTGCTGAGGCCCTTTTGTTAGTTGGCGGTGGGAGGGGCGGGCAGGGCCAACGTGGGGAGAGATTAAACCTGACCTTTCCCAGGCTCTTCACTTTTGACCCTCTGAATGGGCTTTGCCTGTCAGATAGACGGCCGCTTTTTTTTTTTTTAAACATATGTGTGTACATCTGGGTGCACAGGTGCCCATGTGTGTGTGTGCAAATGTGTGCACATCTGTATGTGTGCATGAGGGGGTGTGGGGTGTATAGGTGGGGTGTGCACGGGTGCACTCAAACCTGTGTATGTGGGTGTGTGCCTGTGCATGTGAGTGAGTGTGTGGAACGCCAGGCAGTGGGAAAACAGGAATTCTGGTCAAACAAAGGATTTGTACTGTCCCACCAGTGACGAAACCTGGCCGTAAGTAAGCCTTTCAATCTTCGTCTCCTGCCCACCTTTCTTGCAGCCAATGCAAAGTGGTTCAGTAATAAAGAACTGAGCCACTCCTCCTCCTGACAAGGAGGAGACCTGGGTTCAATCCCTGGGTGGGGAAGATCCCCTAGAGAGGGAAATGACAACCCATTGCAGTATTCTTGCCTGAGAAATTCCATGGACAGCAGAACCGGATGCGCTGCTGTCCATGGTGTCACAAAGAGTCGGACACGACTTAGGGACTAAACAACAACAAGCATCTCGCGTGTGAATGTCCGTGTGTGCAGGATGTGTCCATGTGGGTACCTGGGAACTGCTCAATGCCCATGTACACACGCATGATTACATGGTCCGAGGGCGCCTTCGAAGGATAATGTGATGGATGTGAGCAAGGGAGTGAAGGACGACTTGTATCGCTGTCTTTGCCTTTAATGTCTTTCTGCACAGCGAGTTTACCTCCTGAGTCAAGTAGTACCCTCCAGCTTCTCTTCTCTCAGGGGTTTGCCATTCAAGACCTGCTTTGTGGAGTCCCATGAATAATGCCCGAGACGCAGGGAGAAATTTCCTCTTCTCTTTCTGCTTCCTCCCATCACCTTCCCCTCCCCCCCACAACATTGATTTATTTTTAATTTTGATCCATGGGTGGCAGTGGGGTGGTGGAGAAAGGCTCTGGCAAAAATATCTTTCTTTTTCCTTCTGCAACAACAGTCTGCCAGGTAGGTGTAGCTTATTTATCAGTGATTATAAATCAATAAGGAGAAGCCGAGAAACCAGCCAGCCAGGCTTCCCAAGCCTGGAGAGTTACAGATGTCAACATGTATGAATGCAATGTGTCAGGCAGAATTCATTATTTGAAGCAGATGCAGGTAGATTTGAGTTTTTAAAAAAAATTAAAAAAAAAAGATTTCCTCCAAGGTTGCCGCTGCTACTCAATCTCTGTCTTCAAATCCTGGTTTTGGGAAACAGACAGCCACCTTCAACCCAGGATGACCATGTGTAATCAGCGTCATGGTGGTTTATTGCACCCTTTGTTGCAGAAGACACTCAAGTCTGCGTAACTTACGTAAACTTACGCACTACTCCCACCACTCGGGCGAGTTTTCAGAGGCCGAAAGACCCAATTATTTTTAACACTGTGTTTTACTGTATTTGCCTGGGGAATTATTTCAAATAAACTGACAGACCTATTGTGTCTGTGACATCACAGCAACGGGCCTTTTTTTTACACCGAAAACAAGTCTTCTGTTAATCCAGCACTAATGCACCCCGCACGCAAAAATTGCATTAGCAACGTGTAACCCGAGTGTTCAACACACTCGGAAATAAACACTATTGCACTACAGGGGTTGAGAGGGAATATGCATCAAAATGCCTGGCATTTAATTTTTCCCCCCCTTCTTCGGGAATTTAGCCAGTGAAATATAGCTGCCAGTGTCCCAGGCCTGCGCGCTCCAGCAATATGCTCTCGATCAATCAGATTTGCATAACTAAACTGTCTGCGCGCCCGCTCCGCTGCCCAGGTGCGAGGCCATTTGCATATAGAACAGTGAGGAGGTCCCAGGAGTCACTTCAGACCGAGCGACTGCTGAGCCCGCAGTCCACACAGCCCAGGAAATGAAATTGGAATGACAAAAAAAATGGGAGTGCTCGCTGGAAGGGTGAAATATGCAGGCTCCTTGCAAAGGTTATGTAGAGATTACAAGGCGCACCTTCCTGATGCAGGAAGACCTTCCAGAGTCCAGTGGGTGGCACCGCGGGGCTGGGCGATGGTGGTGGGTGATGACGTGGGGTTCCCATCACCCAAGGGTGTCCCCTTGAACCTGTGGAGCTACTGGGGAAAATTCCTGGGTCTTTCCCTACGTGGAAGGACTTCCCGGTCCCCATCCCTTTAGGAGACAGGCTTTCCAAATGGATAAGAGGGTCTATCTCTGGGTCCTGCCCAGAGCAGGGGCTTGTCACACTTCTTGGGCTCCACGAATTAACTGCTCCAGAAGTGCCAGATCCCCACTGAGTCCTGGCAGGTCATCCTGACACAGCCTCACCCCAGCCCAGTAAGGTGGGATGGTCATCACCCACATTTGCCCAGATTCAGTCACGTGTCAAAGTTCACCAGGGCACTGCTGGAGTAGGGATCCATTCTCAGATGGTCAGAGAGGGCAAGTCAGTTGCTCCAAGTAATCCAGCGTGTCGGAGATGGGCCAGCGCCTTGGTTTCTGTAGTATCAGCTGAGGATTGATTTACTGGGCCAGGGGCCTTCAGATTTCTGTAAAGATGCAGAAAGCAGAAATAAGAAGCTTGGCGGTAGGGTCTTGTTGAGACCTCCATGAGCCCTGGGCACTTTGGCCTCTTGGGTCTTCTCCTCCATAAGGAAATGCTAAAACTTACACTTTACAACTGCATGGATATCAAGATGAATATAGCCCAGGCTGGATTCTTTATTTTTATACTTACACTTTCCTTCTGATTTTAAGATTGAACTGTTTCCGTAGGCCTCTGAAAGTCACGTGGGTCCTGGGCACTGCTGTGCTTTGTGGAGGGGTTTCCCTGCCATAGGGCAGAAGGGGTCATGGGCCATGCAGAGATGCATGGGCCTGCTGTGTCCAGTGAAACCTTATTGATGGACATAGAAATGGACAGTTCTTATTATTCTCAGTTGTCACAAAATCAAAATCTTCTTTTGGTTTCTTTTTCACTTTTGTAAAGACCAGGCTGACTCAAGGGCCCTGGGAAACAGTACAGCACCCTGTCCAGGCCACATAGGATTCCTGGGCAAAAGCCCTGGGAGGTTGGATGGATAACAGGAGTGAAATAACTGGGTGGGTTTTCCTGTATTGGTTAGGGATGGTCTGATTTTGAGGGAGCTGTTCCTTTACACACCCAGGGCTAATGATGAGGATGACTGCCTGCTCTCATCTGCCAGGATCCAAGGAGGAGGCTTAGAACAAGGACACTCCTCACCCCACCTCTGATCCTGCCTCCCAACTCTGGTAGAAAACTGTAATGAAAGTTACGTCTTTGTCATTCTCATTTAATGAATATGAATAGACCAGTGCTTTAGGTAAAGGAAAGGACATTCTTTTGTACCTTTTCCCCTGGCAATTAAGTGTGTGTGTGTGTAATGGGGTGAGCTCAATGTCCCTCTTGGTTTGAATGTCACTTGTTGTCAAGTTGGCATCAGATGTGGTTCCCATGGCAACAGCTTTTTGTGCCGGGGAGGGTCACATACCTGTAACCTCCATGAAAAGGACAAAGAGAGGGTGTCCATTGGTTAGTGCGTTTGTCTCTGCATGGATTTAAGTTTAACCTTGAAACCTGGAGAAAAAAGGGCAAAGAACATTTAACACAAACAGTGTGGGCCACATCCTGGAGCCAGGGAGTGCTTGCTCTCGAGGTTGGAGTGAACAGCCCTGTTGCCTGTATCCTGGGAGTCCAGAGTGACACCTGAAACTAGGAAAGCCATTTCTGCTTCCAGGCCTGATTCTTATCTGGCTGGGGCAGGAGGTCCCTACCCTTGGGGGTCTCTGCTTATCCCTTTACTTGGAGGGCCTAGATTTCTATGGTGGCTGAAGGCAACTATTAAGCCCAACAGCAGGTATGATCTGTGTTCAGCCTTTGCATTCCAGTCTCCAGGGAGCCACGCGTCCATCCATTCAACAACTGTCTGCCTGGTGGGCAGATGCTGGATGTGCCAGGTATAGAAAACAGAGCTGCTCTTTGTCCATGTGGGATTTAAAGGCTGGTGACAGAGATCAGTGTGAAACAAACACCCAATGGTATATAATGATCAATGGTGGGAAGTGCTAGTCAAGTTCAGCCAAGACTTAGTGAGTGCACCTCTGTGGCCAGACAGGGTACAAGTTGCTGGGATCTCAAAGATAATAAGGCAGCAAGCCACAGTGAAGGAGATGTCTGTGCAAGGGAAACTGTGCAGCCTTAGAGTATAGGGAAACACACTCACCCTTCCCCAGGAGCCCCCACTTCTCAGGGTGGTCCAGGTAGACTGTTTTCTGGGACCCTCACTTCCTGGGCCCTACCAGGGGATAATAACACCCACCCCTAGATGTAAGAGCTCTTGCCTTGTGGCTCAGATGGTGAAGAACCCACCTGCAATGCAGGACACCCAGTTTTGATCTTTGGGCCAGGAAGATCCCCTGGAGAAGGGAATGGCAACCCACTCCAGTATTCTTAAAGCCACCTTTCTATTTTGAGCTTCCCTGGTGGTTCAGATGGTAAAGAATCTGCCTCCAAAGCTGAAGACCTGAGTTTGATCCCTGGGTCGGAAAGATCCCCAGGAGAAGGGAATGGCAACCAACTCCAGTATTCTTGTCTGGAGGGTCCCGTGGACAGAGGAGCCTGGTGGGCTACAGTCCATGAGGTCGCAAAGAGTTGGGCATGACCGAGCCACTAACATTTTCACTTTCTGGATGAATGTCTTAGCCAACTCCAGTGGCTGTAAACGAACAGCACAGAATCTGGGACTTGGAAACAACAGACATTTATTTCTCACATTTCTGGAGGCTGGAGTCCGAGATGAAGGCACCAGTGGATTTGGTGTCCATTTCCTTGGTCACAGGTGGCTATCTTCTTGCTGGATCCTCCATGCAAGGGGGCGAGGAAGCTCTTCAGGGTCTCTTGGATAAGGGCACTAATTCCATTCATGAGGGCCCCGCCATTATGACCTGATCACCCACCAAGGGCCCCACCTCCTCATAGCAACACATGGTGGGTTAGGATTTTAACATATGACTTTGAGAGGGACACAGACATTCTGTCTACAGCAGGGAGGATTAAATGGGATTGTGCATGGGAAGCTCTTATGAGCACGATGCTTAGAAGGAAGAAGATGGTAGTGTTGTTTTCCTAACAGAAGAGGTGAGGCACTTCTTGCAGCAGGTACCCCAGAAAAAACATTGACTTGGCACCAGGAGATCCTGATGTTGCTACTCCTTGCCATCAAGGGACTTAACCTCTTTGAGTGGCTTCCTCCCTTCCTTCCTTGCCCTGACTCCTTCTCTTTTCCCTCACTCCTTTTTTCCTTCTTTCCCTCTTTCCTTCTTTTCCACATTCCTTCCTTCCTTTCTTCCTCCATCCTACCCTCCCTTCATAGATATTTATTGAGCATCTACCATGGACTCTTCACTCTTTTGCAGGTTGGGATTCATGCACCTACACTTGACAGCCTACGGGACATGCTTAATAAATATTTGACCAATGAAACAAAGAACGCATCAGTGAAGCAATGTTTGCTCTGAAGCCGTGCTTGTCACCTCTGGGCCCTTTTCACGATATCTTTGCTTCAGGCCCATGCAGACTAGGTGAATTGGCCTCCCCAGGTGAGAGGCTTGAGAGCCGCTGTTCAAATGGAAGCAGCAGATGGCAAAGTGGCCATTGGAAGGTTGGCCATCCTACAGGGCAGAGGTCTAGGTGTCTGCAGCCCCTGCAGTTCTGGGTATCCTTTTTCCTCTCCTGTGCGTTGATGCCCAGAATAACTGGTGTGTGTGGGGCCAGATATTGTGGCTCCTGCCTTCTCTTGCAAGACAATTTTACCAACAAGTCAGGTCACAGTGGCAGAGGAAGTGAGGGGAGGCTGAGAACAAACACTTCCATCTGTTCAGAGCTTCACTCTTACTGTATATTAGTGTGCCAACCCATCTAGAGGGCAGGGCACTCTGGGAGGGCTTCCCAGGTGGGGCAGTGGTAAAGAAGCTGCCTGCCAGTGCAGGAGGTGCGAGAGACACGGCTGCCATCCCTGGGTCGGGAAGATCCCCTGGAGGAGGGAATGGCAACTGTCTTCAGTACTCTTGCTTGGAAAATGCCCTGGACAGTGGGGCCTGGAAGGCTATAGTCCACAGGGTCGCAGAGAGCCAGACATGACTGAGTGACTGAGCACAGACCTACAGCAGGCAGAGAACCCAAGTCATCGTGTGAGTGCTCTGTTGTCACTAGAAAGGAAGGGGCAGAACCGAGATCCAAACTCAGAGCTTCTGCTTCCCAATCCAGAGTTCTTCATATCCAAATACAGATGTATGACCTCCTTAAGGCGAGGGGGAAGGAGGCCAAATTCAAACTCAATCTTTAGGACTCCAGATCATCTTTAAATGAGAGAGGAGTCAGTTCCTGGCGCCCTCAGATTTTAAAACCAGTCACTCATCCATCACCTTAAGGCACAAACCAAGACAGTTTGGGAGAGAGTTTGGAGCAGGGGACTCTGCCACTGGTTACTGTAGGAGTTTAGAAAAGTGCAGTGTGAGCTGGGGAAGTCAGGGAAGGCTGCTGGGAGGAGGGGGAGTAAATGGAACAGCAGGAGAAGGGAAGAGGAGGACTGAAGGACTCAGAGGAGACTGAAGATTGGGAAGAGGCCTTAAAAGTGAGGGGGATATATGAACACCAGTACATTTTCAAGAAAAATTTCTGTGTCTATTATCTACTGTGTAACAGACTGCCCCTAAATCTTATTGTTGTTCAGTTGCTCAGTTGTGTCTGACTCTTTGTGACCCCATAGATTACTGCAGCATGCCAGGTTTCCCTGTCCTTCGTTATCTCCTGGAGTTTGCTCAAGCTCATGAGGATGGAGTCAATGATGCCATCCAACCATCTTAACCTCTGTTGTCCCCTTCTCCTCATGCCCTCAATCTTTCCCAGCATCAGGATCTTTTCCGATGAGTTTGGCTTAAAATAATCTGCATTTATTAGGGCTCAGAAGTTCATGGGTTATCTGAGGTGTTCTGCTGGCTTGGGTCAGTCTCTGCTGACCTCATGTGCTGGGATCCTTTGTGGTCAGCTGGTCTATCAGTGGTGGGGTCTGGGGAGGCTGGTGGGTTGTCCAGGATGGCTCTCTCATGTCTGGCTACTGACTGGAATGATGGAGGTGGATGAGCCACAGGTTTCCATCCGTTTGGCTAGCCCTGGCCTGTCCATGATGCAGTTGGTAGGGGGACAGGACACAAGCACCCCAGCCTCTTGAAGCCAAAGCTTAGAATGGGCACACTGTCACCCCCAGCTCATTCTAGGGTCAGAGCGAGTCTCAAGGCCAGCCTGATTCAAGTGATCATGACCCTGAGAGATTCCACCTCTCGGCGGGAAGACGCAAGGTGAAGTGGATGGAGGAAACGGAATGACTGTGGTTGTTTTTGCGAATAGTTCCCTCTCCCTCCCTCCTTCCCTCCTCCTTTCCTCTCCCCCCTCCTTCTTTTCTTTCTTCTTCCTCCCCACTCTCCTTCTTCCCTTCTCCCTCCTTCCCCCTTCCCCGCCATCTCCATGAGTTTTGATTGGCACCCATCCTGGGCTCACTGTGTTAGATGCTAGAGAGGCAGAAATCAAACAGATTTAGACGGTCCCTACCCCGTGGAGCTTGCATTCTCCTGAAGCGAGACGGATATTGATCACACTTAAATGTGTGTTACACATGACGGCAAGTGCTATTTAAAAAATAAGTTCTCAGCCGCCGTGGAACAGCTTGGTAGTTCTTCCATAAGTTAAACACAGAGTTTCTGCGTGACCCAGGGATTCTCCTCCTCCGAGGATCCACCCCAAAGGACTGAGGACTTGTGCTCAGACTAACACTTGCCTACAAGTGTTGTCTGCAGCTGGAGTCACAGGAGCCAAAAGGTGGAAACAACCCAGATGTCTACCACTGATCAATAGGTAAACAAAGAAGCATATATCCACACAATGAGATGCTATTCAGCCAAAACAAGGGCATGAATGCGGGTCCAGGCTCCAGCGTGAATGAACCCTGACAGCCCTGCATCGAGGGAGAGAAGCAGGAACCACACAGTGTGTGATTCAGTAGAAACGTCCAGAGGAGTCGAATCCCTGAGACAGAAAGCAGCTTCCTGGTTACAGGGGCTGGGGAAGGTGGGGGAAGGGAGACACTGCCCGCGGGTTTCTCTTTGGGGAGATGAATGTTCTGGAACTGGCTGCGGGGAATGGCTGCATGACCCTGTGGATGTACTAACAGCCACTGGCTTGTACACTGTGAAATGGTTAAAATGGCGGATTTTATGGTATGTGAATTTTATCTCATGCACCTGTAATTTCAATGAGCTGGGGAGCTTGCAGATGGTGAGTTGATCTGGCTGGGATGTCAGGAGGCTCCCTGAGAATGTGATGATGGGGTTGAGATGCTGAGAATAGACTGTGGTCCCTGGAAGATGAGGCTTCGGGAACCACTGTCCTTCTGGGTGCCGAGCTGGAAGACCAGCCCCAGCCAATGCCAGCTCATGATTGTCAGCAAACTGAGAATTGGTCAGTCCCTTTCGTCTTAGGGGCTGTGTACAGCCACCTGAATGTCCCCCTGACTCTCAGACCACTGTGACTTTGGGGGTGTTTGGATGCAACCCCAAAGTTCTGCATGCAGGCTTCTTCTCCCAGTGTGCCAAGCACAGTGAGGCCCCTGACAACCTCTGGAGCCTGGAGCCCCAGGTGCTGCTGCCCACCCTCCCCTCCTCTCTCCATGGGAAGCATCCCCTCCGTTTCTGATGAAGGGTGAGGAGATACGGGGCCACCTCACACTGGCCACCATTGGGTGCAGACTCTCACCCCACCAAAGTTGCCAGCTCTCAGCAGATCCTGGGCATCCCCTCTCTTCTTCCTCCAGGTTCCCCATCTTCCTGTGGCTTGGCACAGTGGCTGGTGAGGCAGGCTGCCTGCCGGTGGGCCTCTGCTTGGCCTCCTCAGTCCCCAAGTTGTGGTCTACCCTCTCTTGCTTTGGAATCATACCATCAAGTCATCAGGGTGGAGTGGAAAGAGCTGTCTGCCCTTCCCTAGGCGCCCACGTGCTCACCATTTCTGGTCTGGGTCCACTGCTCTGAATCTTTGCGTGTGTGTTAAGTCAATTCAATCATGTCTGACTCTTTGCGACCCTGTGGACAGTAGCCCGCCAGGCTCCTCTGTCCATGGGATTCTCCAGGCAAGAATATTGGGGTGGGTTGCCATGACCTCTTCCAGGGGATCTTCCCAACCTGGGGATGGAACCCACATTTCTTATGTCCCCTGCATCAGCAGGCGAGTTCTTTACCCCTAGTGACACCTGAGAGGCCCTCTCAGTATGTGTGGATTTTGCCAAATTTGACAGGCTGAGAATCATGCCGAGTTCTTCCTGGCCCCTGCCTTCCAGACAGCACAGAGCCCTAAAAGCTCCCTGCTGCATCCCCTACCTGGCCGCTGGGCTCACCCTGGGCTGGGAGAAGGGGAGGACTCTGGCCGCCTCTGCATCACCTCCTCAGCATAGATCCCCTCTGCCTGAGCATCCCGTTATCGTCTCCATGGGGAACCACTGACCTGGGCTAATGGAGGAAGGTCCATCCCAGATGCTGATTTGCATACAGATAAGTGTTAAGGCCGCAGTGCATGATGACTGCCGTGGTGTGTCCCTGGGCCCAGTCCCTGCTGGGCTACCCCCTGAATCAGATGGAGACAGAAGCAGTTATGGCCTGCAGGATGCCTGCCTCTTATTGCCTGGCTCCCCTCCCTGCCCAGCCCCTCCCCTTTGTCCTCTGAGCAGCCAGGAGACCCTCACCCTTTAAAGAGTTCTCTTTCCAGAAAGTTCCTTTGTATCCCAGAGTGCAGTCAGAATTGAGGCTCTGAGCAGTACCATCAAATGTGTGCCTAAGGCAGAGGGATCTGGAGAGGGGACCATGGCCTTGGGGCGGGGGTGGAGGCTTCAGCCTCTGCAGCTTCCCTTCAGTTCAGTTCAGTTGCTCAGTCATGTCTGACTCTTTGCGACCTCATGGACTGTAACCCGCCAGGCTCCTCTGTCTTTGGGATTCTCCAGGTGAGAATACCGGAGTGGGTTGCCATGCCTTCCTCTAGGGAATCTTCCCCACCCAGGGACTGAACTCATGTCTTGTGGCTCCTGTATTGCAGATGGATTCTTTGCCGCTGAGCCTCCAGGGAAGCCAGTATTGACACAACCATAATGTATTCACATGCCATCTGTCTTTAATGTTCTTTCACATACAAATGTCACTTAGTCTTGGCTGCAGACAGTGGAGATACTGAGAACAAGAATGACTATCTCCATCTTGCCCTTGCAGAACCAAAGTCTCAGTGGCACTGGAGAAATGAGATGAGATGAAATGATGCTCACAGTTCCACTGAGTTCTCAAGGCCAGCTTTTGCCACCCATCAGGTTGCCTTCTCACCTCGTGTTTTCAAGATGCTTTCACATGTGTCCTGTCACTTCACTGTCCCCATAGTCCTATGTGGTAGATATGTCTTATGTCTGTCCATTTGAGGAATACAGAAAACCAACATAAAAGGAGGAGATGACTCAAAGTTCCTTGGTGGAACTGAATTCCTGTCTGTTTTTGTTTAGTTGCTAAGTCTTGTCCAACTCTTTGAACCCCCATGGACTGTAGCACACCAGGCCTCCATGTTCCTCACCCTCTGATGGAGTTTGCCCAAGTTCATGGCCATTGAATCAGTGATGCCATCCAACTGTCTCATCCTCTGCCACCCTCTTCCCCTTTTGCCTTCAGTCTTTCCCAGAATCAGAGTCTTTTCCAATGAGTTGGCTCTTTGCATCAGGTGGCCCAACTATTGGAGCTTCAGCATCAGTCTTTCCAATGAGTATTCAAGATTCATTTCCCTTAGGATTGACTGGTTTGTTCTCATTGTAGTCCATGGGACCCTCAAGAATCTTCTCCAGCACCACAATTCAAAAGCATCATGCCAAATGCATGTCTACTGGCATGCAGCCTATTACTTTTTCTACTACGACATCATTGATGCTCTACTCGTACTGGTGTTGATGCAGTGGGTGTGTGTTGCTGAGGGGATGAGGAAGAAGGTTAGAGAAGATGAACTTTTAGATGATGCTGACAACAAGCCCAGATATGTTTGGCCCAGGCCTTTATCATAGTGGGTATGAAATTCATCCAGTCAACTTTCCAAAATGCTGCTGTGTCACAAAGCATAGCTCATTTGGAAGGGACTAAAGCGGGGAGGTTATGGCTCTGGAGCAGAACGATGGGGGAGAGCTTCTGGGTGGTTCATTGTTCCAGCCTTGATGGTTAGGCTGAGATTATGGCTTGGGGGATAAGAGGCCATTTATCTGGTACGTTCCCACAATCTAATTGGAAAAGTGGAATTACCACTTAAGACTTATGGTAACAGAACGTCTTTAAGCTATGCGGCTAAAATGAACTGTGAAGTTACATGCAGGAGCGTCTCGCTTTGACTGCTGCGAGAGGTTTTACTTGAAATTAGAAAATGAAAATCACCGATCAATGCAGTAAGAATAGAATGAATGGTGCTTCTATTGCACCAAGGAAAACGTAACTCAGAGTCAAGATGTCCTGTTTACCTTCTTTCTAATTCCAGCTCCTTCCACTAATGGCAACACATATAAATAGATGACGCATTGTTTAACATCCGAGGCGCAGCCTCTAGCCTCAGGTAAAGCCCACGACTCTACAGTGGGCCTTGGGGCAGTTTAATAGAAAGTGGGGACTTTTGTGAGCCTGTTATCCTAAGAGAGGCAAACAAAGGAAGCCAAAGCTTTGGCCTGTGGCCCTTCTGTAAGCCTAGAATGCTGTGGGGCTCGGCTTTTGTAACTGGGAAAGTTAGGTCATTCATGATTTTAATTAACAAACATAGGCCATCAAGAAAGAGTTGTTAGGATGAGAGAAGTAGTTCCAAACAAAACTGGAATGACAGAGGGATGTATATGACCCATTTTAAAGTTACTATTCTTGGTGTTGTCAAAAGACTCACAGCTTTTGTTTCTTGAGCAGTGAGTATGGGTGACATGATTTTTGAACACAATTTATTTGTTCAAGAACTATGTTTTGAATGCCTACTATGCACCATCGGTTGTGGACACGGTCTGCTTTCATGGAGCTCTTCTTTTGGTGGAAGGTATGCAAATCAGGGGGCTTCCCAGGTGGTGCTAGTGGTAAAGAACATGCCTGCCAGTGCAGGAGACGTGAGAGATGCAGGTTCGATCCTGGGGTCAGGAAGAGCCCCTGGAGGAGGGCATGGCAACCCACTCCAGGATTCTTGCCTAGAGAATCCCACGGACAGAGGAACCTGGTGGGCTACAGTCCATGGGGTCACAAAAGAGTCAGACGTGGCTGAGCAACTAAACAAAAACAACAGGTTTTTATGTATTGCCCCAAACTCTCTGTGAAATAGTAGAGAAAGTGAACAAATGAAAACTTGAGTTTACAGCCATGCTAAGAACCAGAGTGGAAGTACAGGCTGGGTTCCAGAAAGGACCTTAGTCCCGTCCCAGCTCACCAGCGGGATGCCCACTCTGTTGTCTGCCCGGTTACCACATCTTGTCTTTCTGACCATCTAAGCCAGCTGTGTTTAGGTGGTTCTCTGATTGGCTTCCCTGGTGGCTCAGCTGGTAAAGAATGTGCCTGCAATGCGGGAGACCTGGGTCCGATCCCTGGGTTGGGAAGGTGCCCTAGAGAAGGGAAAGGCTACCCACTCCAGTATTGTGGCCTGGAGAATCCCATGGACTACAGTCCATGGAGTCGCAAAGAGCTGGATATGACTGAGCGATTTTCACTTTCTGCATTTTCTGAGGCCCCCAGAAACTCGGGTATGTTCTTTTCTATTTAAAGTACATCTCTAGTGAAAAGCATACAAATGGGTCTAAATGTTAGTCCAGTCTGAAAAATGTCTGCCTTTTATCAATAATTGAAATACATAGTCATTTTATATTTAATGTAATTTTTGTTGTGGTTGGGTTTAAGTCTGCCATCTTGCCATTCATTTTCCCATTGTTCCATCTATTTTCTGTTCCTTTTTCCTTTTTGGTTTGAGTATTTCTTAGTATTTCATTTTCTCTCTTATTTTGACTCAATCTATACCTCTCTGTGCTATTTTAAAGAATTGTTGCTCTAGGAACTATGTGTCTTTAATTTACCACAATATGTCACAAATCAATAGTATACCACTTTAAATATAATGTTAGAACCTTGTAACAATAAACTTTCCCTTTCCCGTTTTGTAATTTGTGTTATTGTTGTTAGACATTGTACTTCTTCATATGTTACAAATTACAAATTAACAATAGGCTGTTATTAATTTTGCTTTAGATAATTATCTTTTAAAGAAATTAAGAAGCAAGAAAACTTAAAAAATTATTCACATATTTACTATTTCTTGGGTTCGTCTATCCTTTGGATAGATTCAGGTTTCCATCTGGCATAATTTTTGTTTAACATAAACAAGTCTTGTTAACAATTCTTAGAGCCTCAGGTCTGCTAGTGAATCTTTTTGTAGACACAGAATTCCAAACAGATCAAGTCTATCCTCTCCCCTAGAATTTTAAAGATGTTCAACTTTATTTTGGTTTGCATTATTTTAGATCAGGACGGTAGTCACTCTTACCATTGTTCTTCTCTATGTAATGAGTTTTCCCTTTGGCTGCTCTTAGGATTTTTCTCTTTATCTTTTATTTTCAAGTTTGACTGTGATGTGCCTTGGAAGTGTGATTATTGTTGTTGGTTTGGTTTAGTCTGATTGGGATTTGTTGAACTTCCTAGAGTATGGGTTGAAATTATAAAATTATAATTTTCTAAATTATAAAATTTAGAAAATTTGGGCCATTATATCTTCAAATATTTTTTCTACTGCAATTTCTCTTCTCTTTTGGAAATTCTAGCCATACGGATATTAGATTAGTTTACACTGCTTGTAGGTTGCTTAGGCTTTTTTCATTTTTTCCCCACCACAGTTTTCTCTGAGTATCGGCTTGAACAGTTCCTATTGCCATTTCTTCACTTTTACTATTTTTTTTATTGCATTGTCCAATCTGCCATAAAACCATCCAGCAAAATTTTCAATTAGGATATTTTGAATATCAGTTCAAAAATTTCCATTTACTTCTTTTAAAAATAGTTTGTTTCTCTACTTACATTTCCCATCTATTTCCTCATTGTGTCTCTTTTTTCGACTAAATGCTTAAATATATGGGTGTTTCTCATTTTCTGCTACTTCCAAGATCTTTATCATATTTGGGTTTGTGTCAACTGATTTTTTTCTGTTGGTTATTGGTTATATTTTTCTGCTTCTTCTTATGTCTAGTAAGTTTTGATTTCATGCTGGATATCGCAGCTGTTATGTTGATGAACATCTGGATCTTATTGCCTTCCTTTAAAGACTGCTGGGTTTTGTTTTGACTATCAGTGAATTTACTGACAGGTTAGCTTGATCCCTTTGAGGCTTGTTTTTAAACTTTGCTATTGTGGGTTTTATGTAGACCTTACTTAAGGGTTAGTGTAGCCCAGGGTCTAAGGTGTCATGCACTATCTTTCTGGAGCTTCAGCTAAATGTCTGAAGGGTTTACCAAGGTCTTTCTACCTTGGCATTCAGAGTGTTAATATCTGCTAGCACTGTGAAGTCTTCAAAATCTCTGTTCACCTTCCAGTTTCCTAGTAGTTGTCACCTGGAATAGGAAATGGCAACCCACTCCAGTATTCTCGCCTGAAAAATCCCATGGATAGAGGACAGGTCACAGTCCAGGAGGTCACAAAGGCGTCAGACACGACTGAGTGACTGAGCACATGAAGTGGAGGGTTTTCCTCCATATGTACGGCTTAGCACCCGGCCAAAGACTTGCAAGGACCTCCATACAGATTCCTCAGTTTCCTACTCTGTGATGCTCCCGCCTCTTTGGTATGCTGGCCCCCAAATCCCAGTGCCCACAACAGCTTCAAACTCTGATCTCTGCCTCCTCTACTCAGCACCATTATTGTGTCTTTTTGGACCGCACCTTCTGAGGCTATGTATAGACCATAACACGCCTTCAGGCAGAAAGCCAAAGGAATTGTGGCATTTTCTGCAAGTATTTCCCTTCTCTCAGGAATCATGATGACTCTTGTGCCATATCTGAAGACAGTTGTTTTGTACACGTTACTCAATTTTATTGGTGTTTCCAACAAGAGAGACTGCCTAGTACCAGTAATTCTATCATAGCCACAAGTGGAAATTTTGTCCTATCATCAGCTAGCTGTGCTCAAATGTTGCAAACCACCTTAAAACCCAGTTTTCTTTTTTCATAATTAAGTAGTGATTATTTGCAGGTAATAAGTAAGTTGGCCGATGTCTTTTTCCTGCTCTTGCTTAGACAGAGAATGGAGGGATGGGATGAGGCAAGAGGAATTCTTTCAAAGGCCTATAATTTATACTGTGAAAGATTTCATGATAGGGATTATTAGCAGGAATAGATTATCAAGTGTTGTGTGGGTTATAAGTGTCCACACTTACTCTACATGCTTGACATTTCCTTCACAGTGAAGGGATACCTACTAGAATTATACTCTTGGTCTCTCGTCTTATCCAGCTCTTCTTAAGTGGGTAGAATGTGTGGCTCCTTGGTGAATTGGAGAGTAGAAATTGGGGAAGTTCAGCTTGATCCAGTCCTCCCGGAGGGTCTTGACCTGTTTTACTCCCTTGTGGCTTAATTTATATAGTAACATGCCAGAAGAGAGTGGGCGCTCAATCAGTGTTGGAGTTAGAAGTTATCATTACTGCTATTACTTCTCACTTTGTTTTATTTCCACTTCCATTTCCTTTTTCCAGCCCAAGTGTCCTCTAGAAAGCAGAACTTGAACAACCTCCTAAGGTCTGTCTTTCCTTGTGTGTATATAATAAGGTGGGGTCGTCTCCCATGTAAGGGAACTTACCTGGGAAGAGGGTGACGCTGATGGAAATCCTTGGCTCACCCAGAAATCCCTGGGATTAGATCCGGTGAGATTTTATATGGCCTCTGTCTAGAGACACTCAGAGTCATTGGGATTGTCCATTCACATAGTAACCAAAATGGCCAATATCATGACGGCTACCAACTGGTGGCATGGATGCTTATGGAATAATTGAGGAAAGAAAGTGTTTGAAGTATGCTGGGGGGTGAGGGGAGCCAGGCTAAGGTAGCAAAAACAGCCTAAAAAACTCTGCACTCTGTAAATCAATAACTAATACCCAGGACCAGTATGATCTCGGAACCCAACCCAACATGGATAATAGTTACCCTTTGTTTGCCCCCCCCATGTATTCATTGCCATTGTTCAGTCTCTAAGTCATGTCCAACTCCTTGCGACCACGTGGACTACAGCCCACCAGGCTTCCTTGTTCTTCACCGACTTCCAGAGTTTGTTCAAACTCATGTTCATTGAGTCAGTGATGCCATCCAACCATCTCATCCTCTGTCTCCCACCTCCTTTTCCTCATGCCTTCAATCTTTCCCAGCATCAGGGTCTTTTCTAATGAGTGAGCTCTTCACATCAGGTGGTCAAAGTATTGGAGCTTCAGCATCAGGCCTTCCAATGAATATTCAGGATTGATTTCCTTTAGAATTGACTGGTTTGATCTCCTTGCTGTTCAAGGTACTGTCAAGAGTCTTTCCCAGCACCACAGTTTGAAAGCATCAGTTGAATACATGTGTGTTCATAGGTATGACAAAGAACCAAAAGGGGTGTAGTGTGAGCTTTGGAGTATGGACTCTGGAGCCAGACTACCTGGTTTGCTTCCTACTTTAATCCCTTACTGATTATTTGGCCTTAGAAAAATCTTTCAACCTCTCTGTGTCTCAGTTTTAAAATCTGTAAAATAATAGCAATCTACTCATAAGGTTCTTGAGGATATTAAATGGGTTCTAGGATACGACACAAAATGAGATAATATGTAATCATTATAATAGTTAATTGTTATGCTAACTAACATTTAATAAATGTTCCTTACTTACCAGAATTTATTCTAAGAGCTTAGCACAGAATAGGTTGTTAACCTTAGCACATAGAATCCAATGAGATAGTTCAATACTATTATCTCCATCTTACAGATGAGGAAAGAGTTTCCTAGTTAGTCCTGAAGCTGGGACTCCACGTCTGTCTGCTGAAAACCTTTTTCTCTGAACCATCTCCCAGGCCCACCAAGCATCTTGTCAGATAAAAGGTTGAGAACCACTATTCCACTATCTAGGATAAAATTCATTCAGCAGAAAGGAAAAACCAGAGGTCCTGGTGGGGGGAATGGCTTTGTTTTGTATTCTTTTAAGTGATAGTCGGGTATCATCAAGAAACGCTCTGGGGCAGTGATAAAAAAAATCTGCCTGCCTATGCAGGAGACATAAGACATGGGTTTGATCCTTGGGTCAGGAAGATCCCCTGGAGAAGGGAATGGCAACCCACTCCAGTATTCTTGCCTGGAAAATTCCATGGACAGAGGAGCCTAGCAGCCTATGATCCATGGGGTCACAGAGAGTCAGACACGACTGAATGACCCAGCACACACACACACACAAGAGAGGCTCAGGAAAAAAAAGCCCAAAGTTTCCTTTATTATACTCATAGATCCTAGAGAGGGCCACAGTGAAAAACATCAGGGATGTCCGGAAACTGAAGATGGGAGGAGAGAGTGCACTTAGGATGAGGCCTTTACCGGGATTTCTGCAAGAAAGGCAAGGCCGGGGCAGGGTGGCCAGTTTGGGCTTGCGTGTGTGAGTCATTTCAGTGGGCTCAGCCAGAGAGAGGCTCTCTCCTTGGAACCAGGCTCTGGGAAAATTAGAGAGAACTATTGTCTCCAGGGCTGTGTAGACCAAATAGAGAAGGCAGGGCTCTGGACAGGTTCCTTTACACACGAAAGGCACGTTCCAGGCTACTTTGCTACCCTTAAGAACTGGCTAGCCCAGCAAGGGGCAGGCTCTCCCCCAGAAAGTTTTCGTAAGCTGTGCAAACATTATCACATACGAAAAATCAATCAATCAGCTGATCAACCAATAGCCACATAACATGTGGCTTCAAGACCACGGTCTCACTGTCGTTGGAGACAATGTTGGGACCAGGTTTCCAGCCTCCTATTTATGACCCCTCAGGAACTCCTCATGCTTGGTGATGCTGGGTGAGAATGTTTCCTGGCAGCTTCCAGGAGGGCAGAAGGCTGTGGGAAGCTGAGCCAGGCTGATGTCACTGAGGTCAACCTGTCTCAGTTGCTAGAGGTGACAGGACAGCTGCCTAGGTCACTGGCAACAGCTGGAAAGAAGGGGCAGAAAAAGGGAGAAGAGGGCTTGGTGAGGGGTAGGGATGCTACTGAGTGAGAGTGAGCACAGCCACCGTTACCCAGGATGAAATTGGCCTGCACTGGTCTCAGAGACTCAGTCCAATTACAAGCTGCTCACAGCATCAGAACTGACCCTTGGTTGCATAGTGCCTAGCTTGCTTTTGCTTAGCCCTCACTCACATCACCTGCTCTTTTTCCTTTTCTGTTTTTTAAAATTTGAAATGTAATTCACATTCCCAGTGGTCATTTATTCAAAATGTACAGTGCTTGTTCTGTGTGCTCAGTCTGACTCTTTGTAACCCCGTGGGTTGTAGCCCCCCAGGTTCCTTTGTCCATGAGATTCTCCAGGCCAGAATACTGCCATTTGCTCCTCCAGGGGATCTTCCCAACCCAGGGATCGAACCCGCAGCTCTTAAGTCTCCTGCAGTGGCAGGCAGATTCTTTACTACTTGAGCCACCTGGGAAGCACAATTCAATGGTTATTAGTATATTCACAGTCACTAATTAGTCACAGAAATGCAACCACCATCACTGTCAATTTTGAAATATTTTCATCACCCCACAAAAACCCCAAACCCTTCAGCAGTCACCTCCTCACCATTCCCTCTCAAATTTCCAGCTCTAAGTAGTCACTAATCTACTTGAAAAAGCTTTTTTTTTTTATTTAAGTATAGTTGATTTACAAGTTGTGTTAGTTTTGGGTGTATAGCAAAGTATATATGGATTCTTTTCCAGCTTCTTTTCCCACATAGGTCACCACATAATATTGAGTAGAGTTCGCTCCTTATTAATTATCTATTTTATATATGAGTAAGTGTTAGTCGCTCGGTCATGCCCAACTTTTTGCAGCCCCATGGACTGCAGCCCACCAGGCTCCTCTGTCCATGAGATTTTCCAGGCCAGGATACTGGAGTGGGTTGCCACTTTCTTCTCCAGGGGATCTTCCCGACTCAGGGATCTCCTGCCCTGCAGACAGATTCTTCACCAACTGAGCTACAAGGGAAGCTCTTATTTTATGTATTTTATATCTAGTAGGTGGTAAATTGGGAGATTAGGTTTAACTTAGACACACAAATGTACTTTTAACCTTCCCCCATCTCTGAAGAGTTGCCTGGTCTGGGCCTTTCATCCAAATGGAATCCATCCCATGCTGTGTGGCCTTTTCTGGCTGGTTGCTTTCAGTTAGTTGTACTGTCTTTAAGATTCAGCCACGTTCTAGCATTACATCATCTAATATTGATTCTCCAATACATTTGGAGAACAGGTATAGTAGCTGTTATTATCATTGTTTCCACTTAACGAGCCACTCACTCCAGGTCACCGTCTGTGTCAAGCTTTGTCTTGGGACCATCTCACTGTCGCTATGATGCCAGGCAGAGGCACCAGCTATTTTCCCACTCAACAGATAAGAAAGTGAGGATCAGATTGCTGGAGAAATTTGCCTGAGATCACAGAGCTGGCAAGTGCTCGGACGGGCATTGGAGCCCAGGCAGTTTGTTCCCGAACTTCAAGCATGCCCACTGCCAGTGCCCAGTGCCCACTGCTTCCTGGGCTGTGTGCCTCACCCTGGGGGCATGGCTCATGCTGGCCAGGGTGGTGCTCTGACTCAGGTCTCCGGCTTCTGCGTCCTATTTTCCTCTCCCTGCTCTGTGGCCTTTCCACAGTCAAGTTGGAGTGGCCGCTCTTGGCTATGTCATTTAATGTATTTTAGGGAGGGACAGGTCCTAACTTGAAGAAATCTCAGGAAAAATATCAAGGTCACATTTCACATAATGTCCAATCACTAAGTTCAGAGAATACAATGAAATAAGAGGAAGGATTACATCCTTTAGCCCAGGAAGGAAAAAAAGAAGAAATGAGCGTCAGTACTGTTTGGCTTTTTCCTTCTTTTCTATTTCTTTCTTTCCATAGGTTTCCTGGAGAAGGAACTGGCAACCCACTCCAGTATTCTTGCCTGGAGAATCCCGTGGACAGAAGAGCCTGGTGGGCTGCTGTCCATGGGGTCACACAGAGTTGGACACGACTGAAGTGACTTAGCATGCATGCATGCATTGGAGAAGGAAATGACAACCCATTCTGGTGTTCTTGCCTGGAGAATCCCAGGGATGCAGTAGCCTGGTGGGCTGCCGTCTATGGGATCGCACAGAGTCGGACATGACTGAGGGGACTTCGCAGCAGCAGCAGCATAGGTTTCTTAGATGAGTATGAGGTGTTTCGATCATCATATTTAACTTCTCATGCAAATTTATCACACACTGCCTTTGTGCTTTATGCAGATGTTTGTGGAACTCTGTCTAGATTCTATTCAGGAGGTGCCCTGGCCACATGGGCTTGTGTCCCCAGAAAGATTTGGATTCCCAGGATGTTTCCAGAATCCCAAAGTGACCATCACTCCTTACTTCCAATATGTCAGCTCTTTTCTTCTCGTTCCTCACCTAAATCCAGAGGATGCACGTATATGAAAAACAAGGGGAAATGCACACATCTATTCAGGTGAGGCCGAGGACCCTGCATCTATCTGCCCAAGTTTCCTTTATTCAGCCTTGGGCTTCCCCGGTGCCCAGTGGTAGAGAAACTGCCTACAGCGCAGGAGATGCAGGAAAGACGGGTTTGATCCCTGGGTCAGGAAGATCGGCTGGAGAAGGAAATGGCAACCCACTCCAGTCTTCTTGCCTGGATAATCCCATGGCCAGAGGATCCTGGTGGGTTACAGTCCGGGGAGTGGCAAAGAGTCAGACACGACTGAGCACGCATGCTCACACGCTTGTATTCAGCCCTTGTTCCTCACTCACTGGCCGCGCCAGAATCAAGATGAGAGAACCTGAGGCTTTTCACTATGTCCAATGAGATGCTTTTCAACTTCGAAACACTGTTTTAGAAAAAAATGGTTTATTTTATATTGGAATATAATTAATTTACAATATTGGGTTAGTTTCAGGTAGATAGCAAACCGATTCAGTTATACATAGGTGCTGTTCCATGTGTGCTTCGTCCTTCAGTCGTGTCCGACTCTTTGTGAACCCATGGACTGTAGCCTGCAAGGCTCTTCTGTTCATGAGGTTCTCCAGGCAAGAATACTGGAGTGGGCAGCCATTCCCTTCTCCAGAAGATCTTCCCAACCCAGGGGTTGAACCCAGGTCTCCTGCATAGCAGGCAGATTCTTTACCTTCTGAGCCACCAGGGAAGCCCAGATATCTATTCTTTTTCAGATTTTTTTCCCATTCAGGTTATTACAGAATGTTGAATAGAGTTCCCTGTGGTGTGCTTTACTGGTTGTCTATTTTGCATATATATATATATTTTACATACTGTGTATATCTGTTATCACCTACTTTATCACCCCTCCCTTTCCCCTTTGGTAACCATAAGTTTGTCAAAACATTATTTTAAGACGCTAGTGCAGTGTGACAAGGGATGTGAGGCTTCAGAGAGATTGTGGCTGTAAAACTACTTTAAAATTGAAACAGTATTATGCAAATATGAGAGGTCATTTCTAGTGGTATGATTTGTTATCAAGAAACACAATGACTGATAACATTATAGTCATCTTATCCAGTGCTCCTCAGTGGCTGTCTCCTGGTCTGTCTTCTGCTGGCACTCAGGGCTCCATCTTCAAACATCCTGAGTCAAGCACAGTGCTCAGAACATGGGGATATCTCAGCTGACTCTGCCCGATCGAGGCTCAGAACAGGTGCCCTCTCATATCTCAGATGTGCATCCAGGTCCACCTCCCATTTCCTTCTGGCTGAACAGACCCTCTCCCTGAGCCTTGCCTAATTTCACTTCCTCAAACAAGGTCTGCTGGGGAGTGCTATGTATCAACTTGGCTCGGCCAGTTATTTAATCAAACATGAATGGAGGTGCTGCTGTGACGGTCTTTTGTAGATGCACTTGACATCTGTAAACAGTGGACTTAGGGAGATGACCCTCCAACATGTGGGTGGGCCTCATCCAAGCTGTGGGAAAGCCTTAAGGGCCCAAACTGAGGCTTCCAGAAGAAGAAGAAGAAGAAGAAATTCTGCTTCAAGCTTGCAGCCTTAACTGGTATCAGCCTGCCAGCCTGCCCTATAAATTTCAAACTTAGTCTCTCAAGGTCAGCTTCTGATATGTTTCCAGCTGCCTGGTGGATTTTGGACTTGCCAGTGCCCACAGTTCCATGACTCAGTTTCTTAAAATAAATCTCTTTGTATAAATTTATATGTAAAGGTTCAGCTTCTCTGGAGACCTCTGACAGATACACAAGGCCCGTAAGGATGATACTCTCTCCCTTTAGTTCACGTACCTATTCAGGGCAGCTGGTTTGCTCTCCGGAGACTGATTCTATTTTGTTTTTAAGTTTGATTGGATTATATTTGATTTACAATGTTGAGTTAGTTACAGGTATACAGCAAAATGACTCTCTTGTACATACATATATATGCATTCTTTTTCAGATGCTTTATCCATATAAGTTATCATAGAATAGTGATTGAAGCTGAAGCTCCAATACTCTGGCCACCTGATGTGAAGGGCTGACTCATTGGAAAAGACCCTGATGGTGGGAAAAGTTGGAGACCAAAGGAGAAGAGGGCAGCAGAGGATTAGATGGTTAGATAGCATCATTGACTGAGTGGACATGAACTTGAGCAAACTCCGGGAGATAGTGGAGGACAGGGAAACCTGGAATGCTGTAGTCCATGGGGTCGCAAAGACTCGGACATGACCTAGCAACTGAAAAACAACAAAGAATGTTGACTGGAGTTCCCTGTGCCATATAGTAGATCCTTGATGGTTACAGAGGCTGATTCTTGGGCTTCCTCTTCCACCAACAGAAAAGATTGACCATTCTTTGGTTTCTGCTTCTTCCTCTGAAGCATCCAGACTTGGAGCTCCACTCAGGGGTGGACCGCTCCCACCTTCCCCTGGGGAAACCATGCAAGTCGGCTTGTGTGCGGTGGGATTTGGCCATCGGAGAGCTCCTGGTGAATTTCATCACCACTTTGAACATTGAAAGAGATAACTTTAAAGTTCCCAGGCTGTTTCCACCCTCACCCTCCATGGCATCACTGTTTCTCTTGTTAATGTACAAACAGAAACGCAAGCACGTGGTCTCCTGAGTGTCAACGTTGAGTGAAGAATAGTAGTCTGAGGCTTGCGTTTGTTTGTTTTCCGTTTCCTGGGAGCTCCAAAGAAGGAAGTGTTATCCGCACATAGATAGGTATTTCACCTCCGAAGGATCCCGGGCGTGGAGTCTGAAGAGTCACATCTCATTCAACATTCTTCCTCCAAGTTCAGTGATCAGACAAATAGACATATGGATGATGCTAAAGTTAGGTACCACAGATAGGAGGAATATTCACATGGCACCCGCTCCCTACAGCCCTCACTCAGCACAGAGTACCATCCTGTTAAAAACGGTCTATTTTTATGGAACTCTTTTGCTTATATTGAGATATAAAATTATTAGTCTGAGGTTGGCTCACATCAACAGAGCCTCAGATTCTTGGCAGAGCTGCCTGCAGTCTGTTCCAGTCACTCAGTGCCAGGGACAGAGCCCGCACAGGAGCAAAAATAGGTCTTCCTGCCGAAACCTGCTGAGGTACCAGGGAGGCGGGCGATGTGCGAGAGGAATTTAATACCCTGGCCTTAAGGAAGTTTCAGTCTGCTCCTGAGACAGACTTGCCCTTGGTAGGTGACTGATCATATGAAATTAGAGCGTTTCAGCAGGGATTGAGGAAGTAGCAAAAGGAGACTTGGCAGTCAGCGGCCCTGAGGAGAGTTTTGCATATAAATTACATATGCATATGACATTTTAGCTCCAACTTTACATGTGTTTTGGAGGCTGGATGCAGTCTTGTCCCTGCCTGTCTGTTTGCTTTTTCTCATCGCTGCATCAATATTAATCCTGCTGTTTTTAGTTCGCTTTGAAGAAAAAGCATGGGTTTTCTTTTTCTTTATTTGAAACGGCAAGTGGGACACTGTTTTCTTAGGGAGCTTTCAATAGCCTTTACTTTTATTTTTTGGTGAACTGTTGCTTCTTCTATGCAGGAATATGTCCCTTCTTTCGTTCTGTCTGAATGTTTCCAGGGTGATTGCCCTCCTCCACCATGACCTCCTTTGAAATAGGCAGTGGAGTTCTAGGTCAATGTTTTTCATGATAACATTCTCTTGCCAGTAATCTCTCCCTTCTTAGATCTGAGCGCCTTCGGATGAGGGGAGAAGGTGACGTGAGTGAGCCCAAGGTGTTCCAGCTCTTCACTCTCTGATAGAGGAAGAAAGGTCCTGGGAGGAAGTGGTTTGCTTGAGGGCTCTAGAGAATTCGAGACTGAACTGGGGCTAGAACCCAGCTCAGGTCACTCTTCTCTGAGACTGGCGTTGCTGATTCAAAGAAGGTTCCAAGGGAATCTGCAAATTGTAGTCTGTTGTGTAAATCTGACCTGCTGCCTATTTTTATATGGACCACAAGTTTATTTTTTACATTCTTAAATGGTGAAAGAAATCAGAAGGGCCCATGAAAATTATATGGAATTCAAATTTTTGTACCTGTGAAATTTGAAATTTGTGTACCTGTATACCGGCATTGGTACACAGCGATGCCCATTTGTTTGCATCAACTCTATGGCTGACTTTATGCTACAGAAGCAGACAGCGTGGTCAGGATGGAGATGCAACAGCCTGAAAAAACCTGAAACACCCACTTTCCGGAAAAAGAGGGCTGACACCTGTTCAGCCTTGGGCCAGTGTCTCCATTCTTCTGACGGACTGATATATTAGCATTTTCTTTCTTCTAATTCAGTCAAATCAATCATTCATTGCTAGGTTTGGATTTCTCCATTTATGTTAAAGATTAATATCTTCATGGTAAAATTCAGACAAAATGTTTATTGGGCATCTCAGGTACCAATTAATGCATAGGAAGGAGATCTTTGAATTGACCTTTGGGGTCTCCACTTCTGGTTCAACTAGTGGCATCTAAAATGGCATTAATGATTGAATATTAGCCAGAATAAGAGGAGGGGATGTTTCATTCTCAACTCTGTGGACCGACCCACAGTGAGACTCGTGGAGGTCACTACACTTCTTACAAGGGATATTGACAAAGCATATTTAGGCTGGTGTGAGCAGGAGAAAAAGAAAACTCTAAATTCTTTCCTAGAAAAAGCAACTAAAGGAAAAGAATGTGAAATATCTTGGAGGAAGTAGGACGGAAGGGGCATGAGGGTTAGCTTTAAAGACCTGAAACAATGAGGAGCAAAAGGGTGATGGAGCCAAAGATGGACTCTATTAACAGGTGTGTCTTTGTCCACTTGGACCATGATTTGATCAGTTGAAGGTAGTCAACCATGGAATGGGCATCAAGGCCTAGAAGTGCCCTTCCTGGGAGACAGCAGACAGCCTCCAGCATAGGCTTTTCTTAAAGAGATCCAAACATTTCTTTCTGGATTCAAAAGTGGCTAGCACATCTCACTCAAAGTTGAGTTGATTTGAGATCCTTTCCCTACCATTCAAGCTGAGTTAGAACCAGGATCACCGCTCTGGGTTCTAGTTGAGTTCAGTTCAGTTGCTCAGTCACGGCCGACTCTTTGTGAGCCCATGGACTGCAGCTCGCCAGGCCTCCCCGTCCATCATCAACTCCCGGAGCTTGCTCAAACTCATGTCCACTGAGTCAGTGGTGCCATCCAACCAGCTCATCCTCTGTCATCCCCTTCTCCTTCCACCTTCAATCTTTCCCAGCATCAGGGTCTTTTCCAGTGAGTCAGTTGTTCACATCAGGTGGCCAAAGTATTGGAGCTTCAGCTTCAGCATCAGTCCTTTCAATGAATATTCAGGACTCATTTCCTTTAGGATGGACTGGTTGGATCTCCTTGCAGTCCAAGGGACTCTCAAGAGTCTTCTCCAACACCACATTTCAAAAGCATCAGTTCTTTGGCACTCAGCTTTCTTTATGGTCCAACTCTCACATCCACACATGACGACTGGAAAAACCATAGCTTTGACTAGACGGACCTTTGTTGGTAAAGTAATGTCTCTGCTTTTTAATATGCTGTCTAGGTTGGTCAGGGCTTTTCTTCCAAGGAGCAAACGTCTTTTAATTTCATGGCTGCAGTCACCATCTGCAGTGATTTTGGAGCCCCCAAATGAAGTCTCTCACAGCTTCCATTGTTTCCCCATCTATTTGCCATGAAAGGATAGGACTGGAATTCTGAGCTCAGAATGTCTTTTGGGAGAAAGTAGACTATTAAGCTTTTCTTTTTAAAAATGAAGTTAAATCAATTTATTAATTTAGCTTAGAGGCATTTAGGAAGACTTCACAAGATACACCATTAACATACATTGAGACGTAGAATATTTAAAGCGTTGTCCAAGAACAATTTTCCAAACACAAGTCGGGCCCTTCATTCTCCAGAGTGGAGGGTTTTTAGCACTGTTATGTCTTACATAGGATTATGTAACGAAAAATAACAGAGACTCTGTGGTCTTGCTGCAGCATCAGAAACAGCTAGCAGCTGGCCGGGCAGGCTGACTCTCTGCGATTCGCATGTTATCATGAAGACTCTGGCTTGCTAAAATTCTTCATAAAAAACTCCAATGGAGATAAATTTCAGATGTCACAGTTTTCACTAATAAAGAAATGGAGGAATGCTGCTCTCTGAGTAACTCACTAATTCGCACAACAAATATTTACCAAGAGCCTGTTATGAGCAAGGCACTGGCAGAAGCTACAGTTCTTTACATCTTTTCAGAACTTGGGATGTTTTTTTATGTTGAGCATTTCTTTCATTGACAAACATTTGGAGGTATCAAGTCTGTGTAAGATGCTAGGCAAGATGGAACCTAGTGGGGATGCAGGGTAAGCGGACGGCTGAGGATACAGACCCTGGAGACAGGCTGCCTGGGTGTTAGTCTCACCTGCACTTTCACTGTGTTCCTTGGGAATGCTCTGGAACATCTGGGGCCTCAGTCTTTTTACCTCTACAATGGGGATAATGCTACCCCCAGTAGAAGACTTGTGAGAATTAAGTGTGTCAATGTGCGTGAAGTTCTTAGATCAGGGACTGGACATCCCAGTGCAGTTTAAGGGACGGCTGCTATTATCATGGGCTTTGCAGATGGCGCTAGTGGTAAAGAACCTGCTACCAGTGCCCGTGGACGTGAAAGATATGGGTTCGATTCCTGGGTCAGGACGATCCCCTGGAGGAGGGCAGGGCAATTCACTCCAGTATTCTTGCCTGGAGAATCCCACGGACAGAGGAGCCTGGCAGGGTGCAGTCCATGGGGTCACAAACAGTCGGACATGACTGAAGCATCTTAGCCTGCATTGTTATTGTGCTGAAGCTGTGAAGATACTATGCTGTCTTTTTAGTTTTCATTTGCAAGGCTCTGTATTCATTACCTTTACCAGCATCCTTTTGATCCCCACAAAAACTGTATGATTTGTAGCAAGACGTTAAGTCTACTATCTTCACTTTATCGCTGAGGAAAGGAGAGGCAGATGGGTCAGTGGTATGTCTGAGGCCACCCAGAGCCCAGTACCTTGACCCTAAGGACCACTCCCTTCCCACTGGGCTTACAGATTTGACAATAGTGATGCATCAGTGATGCATCAGTTCAGGCTAGACGGGTATTGACTGTGAACCAAAGGAACTGGATTCAGCACCTCTCTGTCTGACCACAGAGTTAGGATCCCTTGTGCTCCCCTCAGCTTTGAGAAGCAGTATGTCCTGAAGGATGAGGGAAATATGCCTGATTTTGTTGGGTCCAGAGACTGGGAGCTGGGAGTCTGCTTGGAAGGTCTGTGTCTTGAAATAGTTCTTCTGCTGATCTGGGGACCTCTGAGCAAAGGAAGAGAAACCAGTAGAAGCAGGGGCAGATACTGAGCAGAATGGATGTCATCATACTTACCGCTTTGGACCTCTGCAGGCACCATTTGGCAACATCTCCTCCATGAGAATTAAGTGTAACCAGGTGACAACCCAAGGCTCTGCTGCTGGGGCAATAGAAGATTCTAGGGACCTACTGAGCAGTCATGGGAATAGCTGAGGAGCTTCTGGACAGACAAAACTGAGAGAGGGAGTCTGAAAATAAGACGGCATCTTAACTCTTCGAGGTGGGAGAAGGTTCCTGCTGCTCCCTACCTCCTGGGGGCCAGGGGCTGCCAGTGGGGAGTGGGCCAGACAGAAGTAACTGAAGTTGACAGGGGTCTCTGGGTACAGGAGGGACGTGCCCAGAGCTGGATGTAACTGGAGGACAGAACTCACTGGTGGAGAGGTACTGAGAGGCAGTGACTTCTAAGACTCCATGCATTTCATAAGGTTTTGGAAAATTGCCGTGGGGAGGGGCAGAACTCAGATCAGATGCCTCCGTACCTCACAGAGCATCAAGGGATGCTACAAGAATGGTGGGCTTTTCATGCCTAGAATGTCCAGAGCTTAATATCTGATGGCGATCTCTAGAGTACTTTCTGTTGAGCCCTTTAACCTAATGTGTGATGGTTCATTTCCTGTGTCAATTTGGCTGGGCCATGGGACCCAGTTGTTCAGTCAGATATCAGAACAGATGTTGCTCTGAAGGTATTTTCTTTGATGAGATGAACACTTCTATCTGTAGACTTTAAGTAAAACAGATTACTTACTCTCCATAATTTAGGTGGGCCTCACCCAATCAGTCAAAGATCTTCAGAGTGGAAAAGCTCTCCTAGAAATATTGCATGGTCATCTTAATAGAAATATCCTATATCTTTATTAGGGTGATATTCACATGGGTGTGCATATTTATCAAAACTTCTCAATCTCATACTTAAGTCCTGTGCATTTTACTAAATGTAAATTTTACCTTAATAAATAAAAATGATTACACTTTATCCATTGGTAAAAAGTGCATTAGAAGTCAATGAAAATACCAAAGAAAGTTGCATAATCAGAAGAGTAAAAGTTAATTAGAATGAATGAATCTTGCTTTGTAAAGAAAAAAAAAAGCTTTTTTTCCTTGGAAAAGAAGCAATTCTTCGTTAAGAGTGCAACATTGAAAATCTGCTTGAGTTTCTCACCCACTGATCTGCCCTGTATATTTCAGACTCAGCCCTGCAATGAAACTCTTGCCTGGGTTTCCAACCTGTAGGTTCTTACTAGGTCCCCACAGTCACTTGAGTGAGATCCTTGAAGTAAATCTCTATCTCTTGTATATATGTACCTCTATCTCTCTTACACACACACACACACACACACACACACATACACATTGGGAAAGAGAGGAAAATTGCTGTCCTGCCAGAATCCTTTTGCTGGAGAGAACACCCACAACAAGACCATCGCAGGGCTGGGAGCAGAGGCAAGGGTCAGCGGATTCACACGTCCCTCTGTGTAAAGCCGCCATGTATTTCCTTACTTCTAAAGTGTCAGCCACCAACAGACACAAGAACAGCTTTTCCAGAATAGTGAACACTCTGACGTTAAATATTCACATTGATGAAATGATGCATCTGAATTTCAAAACCCTTAAAATGTGAAGTCGTGTGTATTTCTGAACTTTAGAAAGACAGTAGTTAGCGATAGTTAACTTTTATTTTACTTTACCAAATGTCAGGCAGCATATGGGATCGGTGCTAAGCATAATTAGTCTCCTTGCCTGTGAAATGGGGACACGACAGCAAGGACCCTGTGTTGGGTCAAGAGGTTTCAGTGAGATGATGCTCAAAGTGCTTAACACAGGGCCTGGCTATAGGAATTGCTCAGGCTGTCTTCCCTTGTTATGATTCTTAGCATGTGTGGGCCACCAAACCTGGTAGATGGATGGATGGTGGATGGGTGGATCTATAAATGAAAGGCAAAGTCCCTAAGCTGAAGTTCACAGGCCACTGGGGAAATTCCCAGGTCACCGCATTCATTACACCAGGTTGTAAATACTGAGAACGGGTATATCAAGGGAGCCCCCATCACCCTGGCCAAATTGGAGTTTCTATAACTAGGCACCCAAGGGCTACAGGAACAGGCCGGTCTTCCTGCTGCTCATCTTGGCTGCTCCATCCACAGGGAGGTGCTTGTCTAGGACTAGCTACTCGGTGAAGAAGGCGCAGCTAACATTTCCTGAGTGCCTACTGTTTCCTAAGCTCTGGGTTGGGCAGGCTCAAGTTTCATTCAAATGGGATGATCTTTCATTTACTTGTTTATTCATTCAACACATGAGGTTATTTACATGATACCTGCTTTGTACCAGGCACTCAGCCCAAGAGAAAGATATTCTGTAGAGTATAAGACAGACAAGAACCTTGTTATCAGGGGATTTATATTCTAGTGGGAGAGACGAACAGTAATTCCAAAGATGAGTGTTGTCAAGAAAGTAAGGACCAGTGATTCAAAAACAATCAGCTGTGCAATCTCCAGGAGGTTGGACAGCAAAGGTCTTTTGTGAGGTACATGGGAGCTGTGAACTAAATGAGGAGCCAGCTATGTGAAAACTAACCGAATGAGTGTTCCACAAGAAGAACAGCAAGTACAAAGTCCTTGGTGGAAATGTTACTGAACTCAGATTTTGCTGTTTGTGGCTAGAGAATTTTATACTGAGAGACATGTGTTGGTTGTAAAAGGAAAGATGCTTTACTGAAGAAGCCAGCTATCCTGGGGAGAAGAGGGACTCATGTCCCAAAGAGCCAACTCCTCATTGCCAATTAGTGGGCAAGAGCTCCCAGAGCGCAGTTTCAGGGGTGCCTAGATGCCAGGAGGAGGCTACATGTAGAACAGCATAGTCAGCTCTGACGGTGATCTTGAACTTGGTTGTGTGATGTTTGATTGTTTTAAGTACAGTTGTTTTCAGTTCCAGGGTCAGTTTGTTCCCATTTCCTTGAGGCCAGTTCTCAAAATTGTGGCAGCTTATGTTGTGGCTACATCCTAGCCATCACGTAGTTACTTCCTTCCACCTTCCACTCCTTCCACGACGTAACTAACTAGTTACCTCCTTACACTATCTACAGAACAGCTCAAAGGATATCGTTCAGAATATTATCTATAGCCTTCGAGGGAAAACTTAAAGTCCTTGACTTTGTTCACTGGTTAAACTGTGATTATTTGGTGTTATTTGACCGTTTTTCTTTGTTTTGCGTTGTTTCATTTCTGTAATTAAAATTATTCTTTGACTAAATTTTTCTAGACAAGAGGCACGTGGAGAATACGGTGGCAGTGTCAGTGTCAGTGGGGCAAGTCTGTCCTGGGAAGGCTCCATAGGGTCCTGCTCAGGTTCAGAAATGGGCTCGGAGTGTTGGAAGAACAGAAGGGAAGCGAGGTAGTGGTAACAGTGGGCTCCTAGAGGTGAGCCGACCGTAGATGGTAAGAAATCTGAATGCCCTTACCGTGCGGTGGAATCATGATGGCAGTAGTGATGGCAATACCTCCATGCCAGGCAGGATACGTTCTGCATGCTCTGTCTTATCCCCTACATTGATGAGGATATCGTTATCCTCATTTTATTGACAAGGATATTGAGGACTAGAGAGGGGAATTACCTTGTCAGGGTGAATCAGGACTAATCAGTGATGGGTCCAAGGTAGAAATGCAATTCTGCGGTATTTATACACCAACGTATATTGAGATGTTCTCAGTCACCTCAAGGAACAACTGGACGCAGGCTACCATTGTGGGGCTTTGTGAACGTGAGTGATTTTGCAGGACCTGGAAGGTCATGCCTTTTGTAGATTTTGAGTGCAAGGGTGACTCAGCTTTGGTTTTGGACTATGAAATCTCATAGTCCGTGAAATTTTGTACCATGAAATCTCAGCCCCTGGTGTCTCAGGTCACCCTTCGCATCTGATGCAGAAGAAGGACAAAGCAGCAAGCCCTACTTTTCTGGAGTTGAATTTGAACGTGCACAGGGAGCATGCAGGCTTACGGGTGAAGAGAACAGGGAGGGGTTGGTCTATAGGGCCAGCAGAAAGGGGAAGGGGCAGGAAAGAAAGCAAAAAGAGCAAAGCCCAGTAAGTCAGGCTGTGGTCTCAGCCTTCTAAACCCTTCTGCTTCTCTGATTGATACTTTTCAATTATTCCTTCCCATTTCACTGACATTTGAAATGCTATTTTTTTTTTTTTTCCCGAGCGATAACTTCAAATGCCCAAGTTCCCACAGTCCTGGTAGCCCTGTTTAGCTGTAGTGGTAAATTGCTTCCTTGTACAGCATAATGGCCCTGACAGCCTTTTGCTATAGGGAAATGAGTTCTCCAGTGGGACACGCCGATGATAAGACGTCCGGTTTGGAAATTGTATTTCTCTGTATCGGAATTAAATCTGGACTTTATATATCTGGGCTGCCATGCTCAGGAGCTGGCCCCTATACAGTACACCCTGAGACTGACAAGCAGCGCTTACATAGGAACTCTTTCGCTTAAATTGGATCTGTGCTTTTATGCTCTCTCCTATTATTAGCTATTAAAATCTCTCAAACCGCAACCCCCCTCCACTCCCCCTTTTCTCCTTCTTCTTCTTCATCGATGTGTTTTTTTTTCCCCTTTTTAAATAGTGATAGGGTTTTTCCAACCTAGTTGTCTGAAACCCAGACAACAGCAGAATTGGGGGAGAAGAGGCTTTTTCGTCTTTGCAGGGAATAATTCCCCTCCAGAGGCTGAAAGGTGTAAAATTAACGCAAACTTAGTAAAATGCAGTATTGATTTTCTGTGATTCATAGGGGAATCTGCTTTTCATTACAATAGGGGGTCAGAGCTGAGCATATAATACGGGGAGGCTGAAAAGCTTTTGTGCAGATGACTTTTCCAGGATGGAAGAGGGAGGTCCTTTTCAGGTGCTGTGTGTGAACCCACTTCATGCTTTTCTTTCCTCCTGGGTTGTCACCTGCGTGTCTGTCTGCTTCCTCCCCAACCCCCACCCACCTCTGTCCTCTCAATTCCCCCCAGTGGGAATAGTCCAAAACAAAAGCAAAATGCTCCCTGCCCTCCAAGACTTCTCATCTGCACCCATTTCTGACCATATTCTAATGTGTTCACTTGGGGAATGCTCTTATCAACATCCCATCAGCCAGCTGAATAAAGGAGGTGGCTTGGAGAGTATCAGCACATGCAATTTCATTTCAGCCTGGGCGTTAATTTCTCTTAAAAGAATTTTTTAAAAAGCATAAAAGAATCAGCTGTGTCCGAGTAATGGGTTCTTCTCTCTGCTTGTGTTCTGTTAAGATCCAAGGGCTTTCTCTCGATCAGTTGTTTCAAAGTTATTTACGTTCCTGACCACCTCTATTTCCTGGACGACTGTATTCTTGGCATTTGAATGGGAGGGGTTCCTGAGAAATTCAAATACCATCCGTGAATTTGTTTTCATATTTCCCAGATCCTGTCTCCAGACAGCACTGAGCGGTCCTCATGGCGATGATGCCAAGGTTACCAGGTATGGAAAAGCAAGGAAGGGAGCCGGAAAGGCTGATGCCTGCTGCCCAGAGCTGACTTTGCACTGGCTCCTGGCTGAGGGGGTGGGAGAGGGGCAGCCCAGGGTGGGGAAGCCACCTTTGCCCTGGACTTAGAGGACATCCCCCCCATTCAGAAGCGTGAGTTCCCTTCTGCAGGCCATGGAGCAGAGGCTGCCATTCAACCAGAATGTAACTTTAGAGCTTGTGTTTCCTAAATGTCATTAATAATCAGGAACGTTGGATACAGAAGGGCAAGTTAAATCCTGTCATTGAAACAGCAAACAGCTTTAGTCAAATGTATTGGCAAAGGATTAAAAATGCATCAAGCATGTATTTGTCTTCTCTATGGGAAGCCCTTATTAATAGTCTGAAGAGTGGAAAGCTTTGCCCTTATACAATCAGCACTATAGTTGTTTCTTTAAAAATATGTTTTAATGTGTGAAATTGCAGGATGCCAACATTGCCATTAAAACCCTTCTCCAGTTCCAATAATTTCTCCACTTACATTTCTTTCCTCCCCCTTTGAAAAAAAATGCACCTCACTTCTTTTCCAAGGCATATTTCAAAGTGGTCCGAGTGGGAACACGGGGTTATCAGAAAGGCACACCCGCAGCCTGGCCTCCGTCCCTGCCCGAGGCGGCCACCGTGCGGGCGGTTCACAAGCAGCCTGGGGGCCCTGTTCGCAGGCCCAGGCTCAGGAAACCTTCCCTTTGGAGGAACTTAGACTCTGACATTCACATTCACGGCAGAGAAGCATGGTCTCGTCCCAGTTCTGTTTTGCCATTTCTTGGGCGCCTAGTGCAGATCAGAAAGTGGACGTGTGATGATTCTGCTGATTTCTCACAACTCCTGCACTAATGTGTGAGGTCAGGCGTGACCAAGGTCAAGCGCAAACATAGATCAGAGTCCAGCTTGGGTCTCTCTGATGTCTCGGTTGGTTTTCTTCCTTTCTTTTCTCCTCCCATTCTTTTCTTCCTCCCCTTCCTTTCCTCCTTCCCTCCCTCTCTCCAGCCCTCCCTCCCTTCCCTCCTGTCTGGCTCCGTCCAGTTATTCAACAGACGTCCGCTGACATCCTATAGTGTACCAGGGTCCGAGATGAGAGACACAGGCTCTGCCTTCAGAGACCCACTCCTTTCCATGCACGCGACCCAGGAGCCCCGTGGCTGACTGCGGTCCCCGCTTCCCTACCTGAACCCGCGTGGACGTCAGCCCGGGGTCACCTCCAAAGTCCTTTCCGGACCCACATTCTCCAAGACTACGGCCTTCGGAGGAGTGGGACACTAGTGAAAAACAAACCCACCGCATTCTCCTGCCTTTATTGGATTTCTCCCAATTCCCAGGGCCACGGGTAACAGCTACAACAGCTCAGCGACCCTCCTCTTGGCTCCTTCTGACTTGTGTTTTAGATTCAGTGCTCATGTGCCATATTGTCGATGCCCCGGCTCATGGGCTATTATTGTCATACACACACACACACACACACACACACACACGCACACGCTCATGGAAAAGAAAAATCAATGCAATTTGAATTTCTCTTCCCCAGCCGGGCCTTTGGTAAACTGTTGTAGAGAGCTATTGATCTCTTATTGCGATGTGATTTTTAAACAGCATTAAGGTAAACATAGTCTTATTGTGTGCGTTTTACTGGATAACACTTATCTAGACAAAAGGAGACACAGCGTCGCCGGAGCCACTCAGCATACCTCGAGGAAAGATGCGGTGAATCACCTCCAATAAAAACAAAGCAAAACAAAAAGCTCTCCACGCTGAACGGAACGGGAAAATTGCTCTCTTGTCACTAATTTTGATTGAATTGAGTCGGCAATCTCTGAACTGGTTCACTGATCCAACAATAGGAAACATTTAACTATTTCTTACACTTTTCCACATAGAAAGTGGGCTTTCAGACAGCTGATAGGGTATGCGTGTTCAAGGCTCAGACACACACAGACGGGGGATGGCCACCTTGGATCTGGGACTTGATGAAGTGAGATGCCCCCCGCCCCCGGGAGAGCCCCCAGCCGCTGCTGGAGACGCAGAGACCTGGCCCTTGCCCAGGGCCAGACCTTGGGAGAGATGGGGACCCAGGGCTGATGCTGTGGGAGCAGACCTATACTGAAGGTTCTCTGTGCACCAGGCTCTGCTCTAAGTGCTCTGGGAGCATCATCTCATTAAACCCTTATGATATCACCCTGTGATTTTTATGACACTTGTGTTTTACCCGTGGTAGAACTCAGCAGTTGCCAGACCTGGTGAAGAACCAGTCTTGGGTCAGAATTGCACTAGACAAGGAAGCAGGAAACTCCTATTTGGGCTATGACTTTGCTGATAGACTTGCCTCCAAACAGAACCAATATATGTAGGTGTGTGTATGCGTGCTAAGTCACATCAGTCCTGTCTGACTCCGCGACCCTGTGGACTGTAGCCCATCAGGCTCCTCTGTCCGAGAAGTTCTCCAGGCAAGAATACTGGGGTGGGTCACAATGCCCTCCTCTAGGGGATCTTCCTAACCCAAGGATTGAACCCACTTGAGGCTGCAACTTGAGGTTGAAGCTCAAGTCTGAAGGCCATCTGCTGGCAGAATTCCTTCTTGCTTGGGGGAAGATCAGTCTTTTTCTCCTAAGTCCTCCAGTTGATTGAACTGAAGCCTGCTCCCATTATGGAGGGTAATCTGCTTCACTCAGTCCTTCCTGATTTAGAGATGACTTTCTTCTGAAAAGCACCTTCACAGCAACATCTAGACCAGCATTTGACCACATCTCTGGATACCGTTACCCAGCCAAGTTGACACATAAAATAAATCATCACAAGTCCTCCCCTCATCCACACGGCCCCCATATGCATCCCTTTAAGCTACAGATAATCTCTAAAGACAATCACAAGGTCATACTTACATTTGACTTGATACACCATCCTGTGTACAACTGGAGACAGGCCAACATCTTCCCCAGAAGAGAATGGAGTCCTTGGGTGATGTCCACTCTTCACCTTGATATGCTCCAACTTAAACACTGTGCTGTGACATTAACAACTGTTTTTGTTGTTTAGTCACTTCGTCATGTCCAACTCTTGCGACCCCATGGACTGTAGCCCTCCAGGATGCCCTGTCCATGGGATCCTCCAGACAAGAATACTGGAGTGGGTTGCCATTTTCATCTCCAGAGGATCTTCCTGACCCAGGGATCAAACCCACGTCTTCTGCATTGGCAGGTGGATTCTTAACCACTAAGCCACTAAGGAAGCCTGAAAGTCCCTGTAGGTAATACCTAAACAAATGAGTGTGGTGCTGTTTGCTAATAAAACTTTATTGTCGTCACTGAAGTATGAACTGCTGATAATTTTTATGAGTCACAGAGTCTTGCTCTTTTGATTTTTTTTCAACCGTTTGGACACGTAAAACCATTCTCTGATCGTGGGCCCTACAAAAGCAGGCGGCAGACTGGATGAGGCCCCCCAGGGCTGCAGTTTGCAAAGGCAGGTAGTAGACCCTAAGCCCCTGAAGGCAGGAGGTACAGATGTTTTTTTTTCTGCCCAGAGTCCCCAGCATATTTCCCATGCAGGAATCAACAAAACGCAGTGTGGCGGCGATTAGGATCCTGGATGTGTCTATATCTTAGGGCTCAGGGGATGGCTGAGTGAAGAAATATTTGTAAACCAGGGTTGACATCACAAAAGGCTGCACCTTTTCCAAACTTTATTTACCACTTGGTTCTTGAAGGGGAAGCTTTAAAGTTTACAGCAGTGACTGTCAGGGAATGGCCAATAAAAAGGGATGGAAGCAAGGATCTAAAATCTATTTGGTGGCGTTATTCATCTATCTGTTTATTAATCCAGCAAAACCAATTTCACCCCTCCCCCATCCCCAGGTCTCTCACACACAATGGAGAAAGTCTGTTTTTCCTGAATCTCCAGGGAGCCTTCGTTTAGGGCTGGAGGGTGGCCTAAGGAGAGATCAGGGAAGCTCAACGATATAGTCTATTAATGCACAGCTGTTCATCAATTAGGGCAGAGAAAATAGTCCTGCTGTTTTAGAGCGGTGTGATGCGCCTTGCACTGTCAGAGTGAGCCTCGTGAGATGGGCGGGGCACCCATTTCCCTTCATCTGTCTCCCCCAGACGCTGGTCTAGAGGGCGCCCATGTCCCCACGGTCCTGCATCTCTGCCGCCCTCAGCCCTGCTGTATCCAGCCCCCATAACAGCCAGAGGACGCCTGCCGTCCCTGTTAGTCCGAAACCTGAGCCACACCCCAGAGGGGGGTGGGAGGCCGAGGTCTCCGTGGGTCCTCGCAGATGCTGTTCATTTTTTATTTTATTTTAATTGGAGGGTAATTACTTTACAATATTGTGGTGGTTTTTGCCATACATTCACATGAATCAGCCTTGGGTGTACATGTGTTCCCCATCCTGACCCTCCCTGCCCACCCCCTCCCTCAGGGTCATCCCAGTGCACCAGCCCAGAGCACCCTGTCTCCTGCATCAAACCTGGCAGATGCTGTTCAAACAGTATAGTGCCCTCAGGTGTTAGATGCCCTGAATAAGGACTCCACAGGGCTCCCTGCAAAGGGAAAGTTGGCTGTGGTGAATTCAGGGAGCCTCTTGTGACTACCATTTTAGATCCCAAGGAGGCATTTAATCCACTCCTAATTCCTACAACAATTAAAGGGGACATCAGAGAAAATATTGAACATCATTAAGTAACTGGTTCTAATTCTCAGCTCAGGTCCAGGTTAAATTTTTTCCCATAATACTTAGAAACATACTTTCCAAGGTCATGTGTAGATTGGCCCCCACCTACCCCTCCAACATCAGCTCTTGCCAGAACACCTCAGGGCCTTTGCACTGCCTCATTTGCCTCCTTCGGTCTTCACTTAAATGTCAGTTCTTCAGGTCGTGTTATCTAAAGTCACTCTCCCATCACATTATCACATCATCCTGTCTGTCCCCCCACTTTGTAGTTCTTTGGTTTGTTCTCTCCTCTGCATCCAAAAGTCTCTGCTTTCAAGCAGCTCCCTAGGAACTTGGCACAAAGTAGGAGCTCAGTACATCCTCACTGATGGGAGGACTGCAAAGTGAGGCTAACGAAAGAGCCTCCCAGATGGAGAACTGCTCCGGAGTTGGGATCAGGGCTCAAAGGCTCAAGACTCAGCCTCCACCTGCGGCCGCTCTGGTGTGTGGCCAACCACTCAGTCCTTGAATGTCAGTCTCTGCAGCTGAAAGATAAGGACAATGCTTGAACCCTCCCCTCAGGAGCTTTGGGAAAATTAAATGCTGCGGTGGTTGTGCAAAGAGTCTTGTGGACTGTAAATCTCGCCGCACGTCTTAGTTACCCGGGACCCTGCCAGCTCCAGGGCGCAGGGACAGACAGGGGCTTAGCTTTGTCACCGGACCATCTGGCGACATCTTGGTTCACTTTCCATAGTGATTGCTGAGTGAAAGGATGGTGTGGGCTGGCCTCAGCCGACACTAAGGAATTGAGAATAAAGAAATCGTGCACCGACATAGAGATTGTCTGGCTTTCCCCATGGTATGCGCTGGATTGTTTCCATAAAATTCATACACTGGAGTCCTAACCCTTAGCATCTGAGAATGTGAGTATGTTCAGAGATGCCATCTTTAAAGGGGTGATGAAGATTAAGTGATATCGTATGGGTGGACCCTGGTCCAATCTGACTGATGATATGAAGATACAGGGAGGAGGTGGTCATCTGTAAGGCAAGGAAAGAGACCTTACAAGGAACCAATCCTGCCGACACCTTTGTCTTGGACTTCCAGCCTCTAGAACAGTGAGAATCGATTTCTGTTGTGCCCGCTGCCCTGTCTGTGATACCCTGCAAAGTCTGGAAGCCCCGACTGATGAGTGTACCTAGACAGCCCATTTATTATAGTAAACACAACTCCTCATTATGGGGAATGACCTCACTCAAGGCCCTAGGAGGAGTGCACTAGAAAAGAGATCTCCTGGCATCTCCCAGCAAAGTGGTCCTCAGCACCTCCAGCTGTAAGATGAGGAGACTGGCCCGTCCAGGGCCCGTGGACAGGATGAGGCAAGGCTAGAGCAGTGAGGCGGTTAAACCTCACGGCTCGAAGAAAAACCTCGAGTTTGAAACTTAGCTTGGTCATTTCCCAGCCCTGAGATCTTAGCAAATTACTGCAGAGTTTCAGTTCCCCATCATTTAATGGAGCTGATAAGAGTGGTACCCAACTCTTGGAGCTGTGGAGGGGCATCAGAGTGATCCCTCCTCGGAGGCTTTCTCAGCACACTGTGAGCAGCACAGCTCTCAAGTTCATGGGCATGGATCATAGTTCATAGCAGGCTGACCAGACTTGAGAGCCTGCCCTTCTCCAGGCTGCCTCTGGCCCCGGGTGATGAAGACTCTGGGCAGGAATGAACCACAGGCCCTGCAGCCTGACACAGAGCCTCCTGAAGGGGAGTTGGCCCGCTGCAGCTCATCTAGTGGTTTGAACCCCTCTCTCTGAGCCCCTGTGACCACCATCTGAGCTTTTTAAGGGCCTGTTCCTGTATCTCCTGCTGCCGTACAGCCCAAACAAGAAGTCTACTGTGGCAGTCAATTGCTTCTGAAATTGAGCAGTTCAAATGTCAAAAAAGGTGCGAAAGTAAGACCCAGTGTGGAGGGACTTCCCTGGTGGTCCAGTGGCTAAGACTTCACCTTCCAATGCAGGGGCCATGGGTTCAATCCCTGGTCAGGGAACTAAGAGCCCACACACCTTGTGGACTAAAAACCAAAACAGAAGCAGTACTGTAACAAATTCAATAAAGACTTTAAAAATGGTCCATCTTAAAAAAAAAAATCTTTTAAATGAAAGTCAAAAAGGAAAGCTTGAGGACAAATCAGAGTAGCAGTTCATGATGGTTCCTGACCACATTTGTAAAAAACAGGATGGTCCACGAAGGGTTTGCGAGTTGAGTCCTTCCCTGGTCTGGCCTGTGCTGCTCCTTGGCTGTGCAGCTCTGGAGGAACTTCCTTAACCCCTCTGTGCCTTGGTTTCCACATCTGTTTGGTGGGATTCATAATAGTACCTGTTGTGTAGCTAGCTGGAGAGGTCAAGAGACAATACACAGAAAGTGTTTAGCGAAGTGTCTGCCCAGGGCTTCCTAGGTGGCACTAGGCATAAAGAACCTGCCTGCCAGTGCAGGAGACTCAAGAGATGCGGGTTTGATCCCTGAGTCAGGAAGATCCCCTGGAGGAGGGCATGGCAACCCTCTCCAGTATTCTTGCCTGGAGAGTCCTGGATAGACGGGCCTGGCGGGCTATAGTCCATGGGGTCGCAAAGAGCCGGACACGACTGAAGTGACTTAGCAGCAGCAGCTGCTCAAGAGATGGCAGCTGTGGTCGGAGGTCTCATGCTGATCCTTGTCCTCTGAATTCGCTTCCTCCTCCCTGGCCTACTGGTCTTGGACCCTTTCCGTGCCCTGACTGCTCTGTCCACATGTGTCTCTAATGTTCCACCCCGGCACTCCTGATGGAGGAAACAGACAGAACAGGCTCCATCTTGAAAGCAGGACTCCATCCTGGGCCGGACTGTGGACTTTGAGCTGTATGCCCAGTATCTATGGAAACGACTTCCCAGCTGGAAAACCAGACCACCACCCCCCCCATCCTTCCATAGAAGAGCCCCAGGGCTCGTATCTAGACTCACCAGTTGCCTAAAAGAATACCCTGATTATCTGTGTAACCGAATAGAATCATGACTTCTATTATGCTTATCGGGGTCTGACCACAGGCCTGTTGGTAACTGTCCACTGTTAACTACCCAGGCTTAAGGGTTACGACATGGGTTTAAGGCATATGAATCACGGGTTAACTTTGGTTGTATCTTTCTTTTCCTTTGTTCAGACTAGTTTCAAGGAATTTGGGGAGGTGGGTTTGGGCATGTACACTTAGGGTATATAAGGTTTTTACCAAAACTGGTCGGGGTCCTTGGCTAAGAGGAGACTCTGCCTTGGGCCCGCCAGTGTAACCAACGGCACTCCACTATCTGCATTGTCCTTCTGAGTGAGTTTGTCTCCTGGAACACTCGGCTACAACACGACCGCTGCTCTTCATACAATGCATTGCTCTCAGCTCTGCCGGAGAGACTAGTTAGTAGTCATTCTCCAAAGTCTGGCTACAGTCACCTCCTCTTTGTAGCTGCTGAATATTTCCAGGGTGCTCCTAAAATCTTACAAGGTGAGTCCTCTTTCTTTCATTCTACTCATGCGGAAACTGAGGCTCATGGAGATTGATTTGTCCAAGGCCATAACGCTTTCAGGGTCACAAGGTTTCAAATCAAGAGCTCTGTGATCCCCAGGCCATCCTGATTTACCCTTGTCTCTCTCTCCACATATTGTCTTCGCATTACGTGCGAACTTTGACCCTGTCACGATGTGCATAATTTGACAGTGGGTGTAAGTCTATTCATCTCTGTATCCCTAACCTCTAGCAGGATACCTGGTATAAGCAGATGCTTGATAAACACTGAGTGAATGAATGAAGGGAAGAATAAATTCCACATGCATGTAATAAAGAAGTTAGATTTAAAGGGATCACTAAGCTTGCCACAGCTCTCAAAAAGCTAAGTCAAACAATTCATGGAACTGTCTTCCTGTCAAAATCATGTTAGGAGAATACCCTAGCAAGTAGTATTGCGTGATTTTTAATATAATTTGCAATTTCTGTAGCTTCTTATTGAAATATGAACTTAAAGAGGCACATGGGTGGTCGAATGTGTATATCCAGAGAATTGTGGGAGGATCTCAGTGAGGACCCAGCTGAGCAGCATCTGAAACTAGGATGGATGTGGGAACAGGAAGGGCGTGAGGGCTGAGCAGAAGTGGGCATGGTCCTGCTCAGCTGCTTGCTGGTCCCCTCACCCTCGCCGACTCACTGGGCTTCAGTTTCTTCATCTCTAAAGTGGGGACAATGTGAAATGGGGCTTTGTGGGGAACCTCGGCTGCTACAGGGAGTACTCCAGGTGAGTCAGTTTCCTTGTCCTCTCTTCATAATTTACAAGACAGAGTTCGGTTCTTCACTCTGACAGTTGTTTGTCTTTCAGCCTAAGATCTTTGCTCTCTGTCTCCATCTGGGCAGCACCCCGTGTGGCATTTGGCAGGCCAGATGTGCCAGACAGCTCCTGGTCGATGTGAGAGGTTTGGAAGAAAAGACTGAGACTCTTAGAGGTCACCAGATGATGCCAGCCTTTCCAACTGCGGGCTCGACTTGACTGCACATGGTGGGACTTCAGTGGGAAGTTCCAGGGCGGGGGGAACAGATGGCATTTGAGAGGATCCAGAGGAGGAGAAATCCGAGGTGTGTGCAGGAGTCAATCAGCAAGCAGTGCTTTTGAGTTGGGGGGCAGAGCGTGAGAAGAGAGGGTGGAGGAGTTAGATGGGGAAGGGGCTTCTTGTTGAGCGTCCCTGGCCATTGAAGGGACTTTATTCCTTCCTTCTTCCTTGTTGTCCTTCCTTTCTCTCTCCCCGCTGCCTGCCGATTTCAGAAGGATGGAGTTTAAGGCAAGGTTAAAGTTGGAGGACAGAGAAGACAGATCTCAGTGGGGTTCTAAGTGGGTGTGCGAAAGAGATCAAATTAGCAGAGGATTAAAATACCAGTGTGGCTTCTGAATCCAGAAACTAAGTTCGAGTCTGTAAAGGACAAAAGACAGAGTACTGTGTCCTCTTCAACATTATCCATCTCCTGCTTTGTTTCTGTCCCTGCCTTTGGATGACTTATGACCTACATGCTTAAGTTCGGGTACCCCAGAGACATCTTCCTGACTGACTCTGTGATCAGAACTCTAAGTTCACAAGATTTTGATTTCTCCCAGCTTTAAATTGAAGGGAACAAGAATACTCTCTGTCTGTCTCTGTCTCTCCATTTGTCCATCCATCCGTCCGACCATCTTCTGTCCTTCTTTTCTCTATCTCTTTCTTTCCTTTCATCCACCCTCCCATCCATCCATCCATCCATCTATCCATATTCCTTCCTTCCATCCACCCATCCATCCATTCAGCCACCCACCCATCTATCTTCCTTCCTTCCACCCTCCCATCCATCCATCCATCCATGTATCCATCTTCCTTCCTTCCATTCCTTCCATTCCTTCCATCCTTTCATTCACCCACCCATCCACTACTACCCAATAACAGTAGCAGACTAAGGACAAGCAAGGGAGGAAGTGACAGTTATTCACTGGTGTAGACTTACTGGGGTCATATAGATTTGGGGAGATGAACACTGCCTACTAGCTGTAGTTCTCCTAGTCAATCACAGCATCACCCAGAGACGCAGCTTTGTCATGTGTAAACAGGGGCTCATGGCCCCTGCCTCACAAGGAAATGATGTCATCCACACCAGCCCTGTGAATGTCACCTCCCCTCAGAGCTTCCCCTGAGGTTGTGGGGGGAACCTCTTCTCACTAACCTATGCCAGGCAAGACTGCATGACTAAGGGGTTATTTGCATATTTTTCCAGAAGGAGAACCTGGCAGGTCTGCCCTGACACCTGCCCATCGTGGAGAAGTTCTTGCTTTTCCCCAAGCCCCGCCTGCCCGGGGGAGTCTCATTCCACCAGAGGCTCTGGGGCTCAGTGTGCGGTGGTTGCCTACCAAGGGGCGTGCACACCAGTCGGCCAAGCAGGGAGGGAGCCTCATGGGGAGGATTATTCTCTGCCAGCATGGGTGCTCAGAGACAGGGTCCCCCAGCCCTGAACATTGCCTCCCCCCGAGATGAGTGGGGCATCCTGGGCACTGTTTTTCCAGATAAGGAAGCTTCAAGGAGCTGTGAAGGGTAAGCAATGTGCCCAAGGTCACATGCCCCTGGGTGGACATGCAGAATGGTGGGAAATTTAGAATGGGGACAGCAGCCTGCTTTCATTTTGATTTCAGATGGATGAGCTCTACCTTCAGCCCAGACCTGTGAAGTGTGTGCAGTCCGAACAAGAAAATGACCAACAATTCTGGAGCTGCAGCCTGTTGGGGTGGCCAGGGCATGTTTCCTGACAGTCCCAGGACCAGGGCAGCAGCACCAGGATGAACAATAAGGAGGTTGAAGTGAGTTTTTAAGAGGCTGGATGTCTTCATCTTAAAAAGCCATCCGTTTTTCTGAGACACCTTTATGCCTGTCCTAGAATTTCGATGTGCAGAATGTTTTCTTGTATGAAATGAGAATGATTAAAAAAAAAAAAAAGAAGCCTCTTGGGTTTTGTTTTTTAAAAAGTGTAAAGCGAAAGTGTTAGTTGCTCAGTCATGTGGGACTCTTTGTGACCCCATGGACCGTAGCCCACCTGGCTCCTCTGTCCATGGAATTCTTCAGGAAAGAATACTGGAGTGGGTTGCCATTCCCTTTTCTAGGGGATCTTCTCAATCCAGGGATTGAATGAAGGTTCCCTGCATTGCAGGCAGATTCTTTACCATCAGAACCACAAGGGAAGTCCTTGGCCAAAACACTGGGAACTCTACACTGGTTCCCTTTATCTACCTATCTATCTATCTACCATCTCTCTGTCATATCTGTCTACTTATTATCTATATATCCACCTATTCTGGTATCTGTCATTTACCTATCATATCTGTCTACCATCTATCTTTGTATTATCAGCTCTCTCTCTCATATCTACTTATTATCCATCTATCCATCCATTGTCTTTCTGTTATCTATTATTTATCTATCATATCTATTATCTGTCTATCTTCCTCTCTATCCATCATCTATCTGCTTGCCTGGCTTTAACTGTAAAATATACTGCTCTGTGACATCGGTAGAATTGGGCACCCCTGCTCTGTGTATTTTAAGGAAGTTCTATGGATTAGGAGGTCCCAATGCCTTCCTGGGGCTACTGATCAGCTACATCTCAGGCATCCCAGAGCCCTGGAGCTCTAGAGAGTGGTCCTCACAGAGCCTGGCACGCAAAGGGCATCCAACCAGCAGGGCCTGGCTTCATCCATTCATTCATTCACTCACTCACTTTACAGACCACATAGACTTCTTACTCTGGACCAGCTCTTGCCTGGCATGCTGGGGAAACAACAGACAGAGGCAGTAACAGCCTTCAGCTTTTCAGGGTAGCAGGGGCCCCAATAAATACATGATAGGTCTGCTTGCTCTGAGGGGTGAGGAGAGAGAACTTCTGAGGAGAGGTGTGTGTGCAGGGGGTCACAGGACCACCTGGGGCTGGAGCTGGGGGAGAAGCACCTCACTGTGCTTGGGGTAGGGGTGCTGGCTTAGTGGGGTGCTTGATAGGGAAGAGCTTCTGGCTCTCAATGCGAGATGCTCAGAGGACCCAGGAACCAGATTCCCAGGGAGCTCAGGCATTTAAACACCAGAGAAAATGGAAATGCATAATTTCCTGGAATGGCAGATGGACTGTGGTCTTTTTTAGACTGTAGCATCACCACCGGTTTGGACGTTACACCTTCTCTGAGGGTCATAGAGACTGGGCCCTGCATTTCACAAGGTCCGTCTGTTTATGGAGCTTTTTCTCAGACTTGATGTCATCTGGTTCACACAATGGGCCCGGCGAGGTGGGTGTTATTATCTCCATTACGTAAGAGGACATGGAGCCTCGGACAGATGAGATGACTTGCTTAAGGCTGCCTGTACATTGTCACTTGTAATGTGACTTAAAGCTTCAGGGCACTGCACCCCAAAGCAGCCATTTCCCTGCAAACCCTGAGCATGATATTTGCCCTGTGCACAGCTGCTCTGTTCTGTTTTCCTCTCTCTGACACCAACTGGCTTTAGAAAAGTCAGTCGACTCCTCGGCCAGTGACCTCAGCATCCCATAACTGTGCCAGGGACACAGAGCTGAGTGATGGTCCTGGTGCCCTTCCACTCCCCCTCCCCACCATTATGCTGGGGGCCACCCCCCCCCAGAAGTGATTTTCAAAGGGCCCTCAGGGAGAATGGGGCATGTTGACTTAGTGTTCAAAAGGCTGGCATCCGGGGGAAGCTCATTATTTATATTCTGCAGGGGGAGTCTCTGGTTATGTTTTTCTCAAATGAAAACATTAGCTAAAAGCCTAACAAATCAGAAAGAAGGAACTTAACTTTAAAGAAAAAAGGAAATTTAGGATCGGAAGTTGAACCTTGATTAATATTCCGGGTTAAATTTTTCTGAGCCAGGGAACAGATGACCCTCATAGCCCTCCTGTGTGTGGACTTCTATTTCCATGAATGTTGCCTGGAGTTAGTTTTATTGCTGGTGTACAGGGTGTGTGTGTTTTTAAGGATATAAATTCCAACCATGTTTTATGTGAAGGGTCTCAGTGCATACTGACATTGTGAGTGTCAGCCCCAGATCACTTTAATCAGAGAGTGGATATGCATGATAAAACGGATAAGGGACTTTAATCAAAAAATCCGCTGGCCTGGAAACGTGACGCACTCCGCCAAACACACTTCATCCCACTTTTCTTGTGCCACTGCCAAGATTCTGTTTCATGAATATGCATTGGGCATGATATTACATTAAAATGTGACATTGGTGTATGGGGTGGAGGATTCAGAATTCCCTCCCCCGTCCCAAGATGTATGTATATATCTGTACACACACACACACACACACAGAGACAGACAGCCACACACACACGTGCACACACACACGTGCACACACATACACGTGTGGGCGCTCACATGTATGCATTTCTGCAAAGTTTTTGTCGATTGCACCTTCATGTCCCAAGATGATTTTTCCCTTCCTAAAGTTCATTTGGGAGCTGAATATTGAATTTATATAACTTATCATCCTTAAAAGAAGCTAATAGTAACACTAGGCAAGAATTTTATCTAAGCTCTACGTACCTCTGGAGCGTCCATCCAGTTTTCAGCAAGGGTTACATCTTTCCATATAAAATGCTTACTCAAGAGAGAGGGCGCAGGCAGGCGATTCTGTGGTTTGTTATTTCAAGGCATTAACGGGCGAGGTATAGTGAGTGAGCGCACATTTCGTCTGCATCACACGCCTTTAGAAGCAGGCCAGAGACCCCAGTGAAATGCCCGGAGAGCCCTTCAGGAAGAGCGACGTTGGGGCACGCGTCGGTCTGCTCTGGGGTCCTCGGACTCCAGCTAACATGCCACTGTCAGCCCCCAGCTCTCCTCTCTGCCTGCTGTGTCTTTCCCTCCATCTAGATGGAGGCTGCAAAATTTGAGACTCGATCAGAAATAATATCACGCCAAGCAAAGCACACCACTTGCCGGATAAAAGTGCACGACACAGATGAAAGATGAATGTATGGTCACACCTTGCTTGATATCTTGCAGAGTCCCATCCAGGGAAAACTCCTGGGTGGTATTTGGCAAGCGCAGATTCGTCTGAAGCAATCAGGGGTTGAATAGCTCCGGAGGGCTATTTGCATAGAAATGGGCTCACGCCTGACTCTCGGGAGGGCTGGGTGTCCCTTGACCTCTCAGTGTCGCTGGTGGCCAAGGGCTAGCACTGTAGCTCTGCAGACTTCCCAGGTGGTGCTGATGATAAAGAGCCCTCCTGCCATCACAGGAGATGTAAGAGTTGCCGGTTCAATCCCTGGGTCAGGAAGATCCCCTGGAGTAGGAAATGGCACCCCACTCCAGTACTCTTGCCTGGAAAATCCCATGGATGGAGGAGCCTGGTAGGCTGCAGTCCATGGGGTCGCAAAGAGTCGGACACGACTGAGTGACTTCACTTTCGCTTTTCACTCTCATGCACTGGAGAAGGAAATGCAACCCGCTCCAGTGTTCTTGCCTGGAGAATCCCAGGGACGGGGGAGCCTGGTGGGCTGCTTGCTGTCTATTGGGTAGCACAGGGTTGGACACGACTGAAGCCACTTAGCAGCAGCAGCAGCTCCTGCTTTGCAGGTAGATTCTTTGCCATCTGAGCTACCAGGGAAGCTGCAAAAAATACTGAATCGCTTTGCTGTACACCAGAAACTTATATAATATTTTAAATCAAGTATACGTCAATTAAAAAGTGGTGGTGCTTTCTGGGGAGCCCCTGCACACTTAAATAAAAAATTTTCTTGCAGAAAAAAAAATAATTTTCTTGGAAAAATTTCATGTGTTGTCATTCTTCACTCAAAAGGCAAACCTGATTATGGGGCTTGGGTGGTGACAGCTGGCAAAACCAGATTGCACCGCATCTGCCTTCGGTCCCTGGCAGGTAGACTGACCCTTGCATTCAGGGCGTGATGTTCTGGTTCTTAACTTTATAAACCATCCCAAGGATCACTTAAAAAGGGAAGTGCCTGGGATAGTTCTTCTCATTTACAGCTGGCATTATCATTGGATCCAAATCTCCAAACCCTGTAACCCAGGGTAAGGGCAGGAGGAAGAACAATTCTGACATGCTTGGTGATAATGAAGCCTTCTGCATTTGCTTATGTCATGTTGATGCCTCATATTGGGTTATATCATGTCATGTTTCATTATTACAGAATTCATAAGACATAGTAGAATAGTGGCAGGAATTTGGGAATTAGGGGAAGAAAATGAACCCACAACCCCACACCTACAGTATACTGTTCTTATCTGTTCCCCGCTGTGGTTTCAGTTAAAAAGCTTCCCCTGTGACTCTGTGTTATTAATTAGGATGGTTGGTTATCTGCGAGAAGCAGATATTTCTAAGATACAGTCACACAGCATGTGAACGGGGGTATCTGGGGACTCACTCTACTTGAGGAAATAGAACCGTACTTGAAAGTTCCATTATGTGGTGAAGACAAATGCATCTAAAAATAACTCACTAGTCTGATTTTTCCTCCCTCTTCCTATAGAGTGGTTATCTACTTCAGCTTTGTCTTTTCAACGTTTGGGGGTCCTCTAGACATGCACATAATTTCAGCTTTTTTCTTTTCTGCCTGGGCTGCTGATTCGTCTTTAAATTTTATGTTATTGTGGCAGAAACACTTGACATGAAGTCTACCATCTTAAATTCTCAGGTGCGCAGTGCAGTATTGTTATTTACTGGCACAATGCTCTATGGTAGGTCTCCAGAATTTATCCACCTTGTGTAACCACACCTGCTGTACCTCCGCTCCCCTCTCCCCAGCCCCTAGCACTCACCGTTTTATTCTTTGCTTTTATGAGTTTGACTGCTTTGAAACAGCATGTCAGTGTAATCTTGCAGTATTTGTCCTTCAGACTCTAGCTTATTTCACTTAGCGTAGCGTGCTCCAGGTTCATTAATGTTTTCACATATGGCAAGATTGCCCTTTTTAAGGCTGAGTAGTATTCCATTGTATATATGTATCAATACCTGCAGAGCTCTATACCAAGGTCACAGGTGTGAGGCCTTGTACCATGACCCCAAAGGCAGAGCCCCACACCAAGGTCATCTCTGGAACTGACTGAGCCCCATAGCAACCGTTGCCATGAGCCCTCCTGATCTAAACTGGACAGCTCCCCAACCCCATATTAGATAAAAATAGCCACCCTAACCAATCACTTAATGCTACCCGTCCAGTAGGGATTTCCTTTGTCTTGAGGCTATAAAAATTGACTACCAGCTTGAGTAGCCAGTTGAGTAGCCATAGAAATTGTCTACCAGTCTCTCCCTGGTCTGTCTGTGCCCGTAGTGCCCTCATTATCTATGCTCTCTGTTCTTAGTAGACTCATTCCTTTCTGAAATACTCCATGTCTGGAAATTCTTTCCCAACCCACGCACAGACCACAACAGTACCACATCTTCCTTATCCATTCATCTGTCAGTGGACGCTTAGGTTATTTCTACCTCTTGGCCATTATGAAGAGTTTTGCAGTGAATATGGGAAAGAAAGAAAGTGAACTCGTTCAGTCGTGTATGACTCTTTGTGACCCCATGGACTGTAGCCCACCAGGCTCCTCCATCCACTGAATTTTCTAGGCAAGAGTTTAGAGTGGGTTGCCATTTCCTTCAGCAGGGGATCTTCCCGGCCCAGGGATCGAACCCAGGTCTCCCACATTGCAGGCAGACGCTTTACTGTCTGAGCCACCAGCTGTGGGTATCTTTTAGAGGTCCTAATTTCAATTCTTTTGGATAAATACCCACAAATGAGATGGTTGAATGATATATAGTAATTCCATTTTTTTAAAGAATAAATTTCCATACGTTTTCCATAGGCACTACATCAATTTTTTTCTAGAGGGAAAAACACCAGGACAGAGATCTTTGTCTCTGCAGTGCTTAACAGGGGTGAGAACTACTAAGCAACATACAGTGGGCATCCCAGGTGGCACTAGTGGTAAAGAACACGCCTGCTAAGGCAGGAGATGTAAGAGATGCAGATTCGATCCCTGAGTCGGGAAAATACCCTGAAGGGTAAGGCAACCCAGTCCAGTATTCTTGCCTGGAGAATCCCAGGGACAGGGGAACCTGGTGGGCTACAGTCCATGGGGTTGCACAGAGTCGGACACGACTGAGCGCATAGCACGCACAGTGGGATGTAAACAAGCAATCCCAGAGGTCTTCCAAGGTTTGGATCAGAGTCCAAGTATTCTTGTTGAAAATAATGACAGGATGTGTGCTCTTTAAATAAAGAAATGATCCCACTTTTATGGGCGGATTTTTAGGAATAATGTAAAAGGGGTGACTGTGCTGGTCTGGATGGGTTTCATGGTAGAGAATGGAGTAGAGCTATCTATTTGTTCCATCACCAGCATCAGCCCCCCTGAAACTTTTACCACCCCCTCCCTGCCATAAGCTCTCATTATTAACCATGTCCAGCTCCCCAGAGGAAATCAGAGAGCTGTGAATGTTGCCCCATGTCAGGCTGTTTGAGTTTGTGCAGCTGAGACACCTGGATCTGGGTGTCTCTACATGGTGCTGAAGAGCCAGGACTCAGCAGCCATCCCTGCTTCATTCCTCATTCCTCGGCTAAGAGGGGGCTTTGGTGGAGGAAGCGAGGTACGCAAGAGCCACAACCAAGATGGCAGGCACAGCTGCTCTACTGTATGGACTGTTTGATAAAGCAGTTAGACTTCTCTGGTGAGGTACACAGCCTCTGCTCTCCACTTTCCTTCCTGGGTCTTAGATGGCTACACCCACAGAGGAGGGTCTGCCTAGCTCACCCACCCAGGTGCAGGCAAGGAGGATTGGAACAGAATAATAATAAAATTTAAAAAGGCAGACTCAGCTTAGGTCTACTTGTTGCTTAGGGACTTAGTGGCACAGAGGGAAACCGGTGCCTGTATGCTGATCACTGTGACAAGAAACTCCTCCTGTGGGTCAGATTTGGACTGGGCGTGTCCTAGAGCCTGACTCATCAAATAAGTGACTCCTCTTCCTTAGGCCTGGAGGTGCTCCAGGGAGAGGACAAGAGAAGGAAAGAGCATTAAGATAGTCGAAGTTCTCTCTCTGATATTGTTGGTATGGCTGCCAGATTTAGCAAATAAAAATACAGGGTGCAAGATTACACTTGAATGTTAAGAATATTTGTTGAAGGTCTATTTATACAAAAGAATTATTTATTGCTTATCTGAAATTCACGTCTACTTGGGCGCTATGGACTGAAGTGTGCCCCATCCCCACAGATTCACCCGCTGAAGCCAAAACCCCAGTGGGATAGTATCATTGGTTAGGGGTGGAGCCTTTAGAAAGTGATCAGGTTTAGGTGAGGTCTTGAGGGTGGGGCCCTCATGATGGATATAGTGCCCTTATAGGAAGAGACAGTTGGACTGCAAGGAGATCAAATCAGCCCATCCTAAAGGAAATCAATCCTGAATATTCATGGGAAGGAATGATGCTGAAGCTGAAGGTTCAATATTTTGGCCACCTGATGCGAAGAACTGACTCATTGGAAAAGACCCTGATGCTAGGAAAGATTGAAGGCAGGAGGAGAAGGGGTTGGCAGAGGATGCAATGGTTAGATAGCATCACCGCCTCAATGGACATTGGTTTGAACAAGCTCTGCGAGACGGTGAGGGACAGAGGAGCCTGGTGTGCTGCAGTCCATGGAGTCAGAAAGAGGTGGACATGACTTAGCAACCGAACAACAAGAAGAGGCAGCAGGGTGCTCGCTGTCTTGCTCTCTCTCCCCACCACTTGAGGATGTGGCAAGAAGACGACCATCTTGAAGTCAAGGAGAGAGCCCTCACTGGGAACTGACCACACTGGTATCTTGATGTCAGACTTCTAACCTTTAGAACAAGGAGAAAATAAGTGTTGTTTATGGCATTTGGTTATGGCCGTCCAAGTTGACCGAGATACTGGGCATCTTATATTTTGTCTGGAAACCCTAATTGCTGATTTATTCTGTTTTGGTTATGCTTAGCATTTCCAACACTACTTTGGCTGCCCAAAGGTGATTTTGGCTGGGAAAGTTGGCTGCGGGCAGGGACTAAGATGGGAAAGAGTAAGAGATGGATGGAGAAATGGAAAGATACCAAGACGTTTCCTGTCCAAGTATTACTAATTCTTGGGAAATTGCAGAACAACAAGCCATAGGCTGCTTTTGTTGCTTCCCAGTTGAGAGGGAAAAAAAATGCCTTTTCAGTGACCTAAACTGCTGTCATCCAAGATGGCCTGGCGGTCATGGATGGGAAGTTTTCTAAAAGACGTGTATGAATCTACCCACTATTTCTCTTACGATTCAAATGTCCACATCTGTTTGCATGAGAATGAAGTAGCTATGTTGGCAATTTCTGGGTGAAGAGTAAATAAAGGGAACTTAAAAAGCAGTCATAGGAATTTTGTGGTGGTCCAGGGAATGGCAACCCACTCCAGTATTCTTGCCTGGAAAATTCCATAGGCAGGGGAGACTGGTGGGTTCCATGGGGTCACAAAGAGTTGGACATAACTGAGCAGCTAACACTTTCACCAGCAGTTAAGAATCCACCTTGCAATGCAGGGGTTGTAACTTTGATACCCTTTTCAGGGAACTAAGATTCCACATGTGGCAGAGTAACTAAACCTGCATGCTATCTATAGCTTGAGACTCTGTATGCTGTAATGAAAGATTATGCATGCTGCAGGTAAGACCCGAACTGTTCAGTTCAGTTCAGTCATTCAGTCGTGTCCGACTCAATGCGCTCCCATGGACTGCAGCATGCCAGGCTTCCCTGTCCATCACCAACTCCCAGAGCTTGCTCAAACTCATGTCCATTAAGTCAGTGATGCCATCCAACCATTTCATCCTCTGTCATCCCCTTCTCCTCCTGCCTTCAATCTTTCCTAGCATCAGGGTCTCAACCTGATATAGTCAAATAAATACTTTAAAAAGCCACAGTCACAATTACAGCCAGTGAGATGCTTCTGTTCCAGTCTTGAGGGCTTCACTGTAGCCCCTTCGTCAATACTTGGAGGTACCTGGCACTCGTGTCAAAGTCGAGAGTCCTTGGGAAGAAGACCTAGTTCCTCACTGGCTGCTTATGGGATATTTTACAAGTTACTTTTTCTCCTGAGCCTCAGTATCCTCTTCTGTTAAATGGGGTTGAAAAAGACAGGACTATTGAGAAGATAAGATTATGGATGGGAGGCATAATAAGACCGACTGGCACTCAAGTCAATCTTTAATAACTCACAATCATTCTTTTTATTCAAATAAGCTGTGTCCCAGTTATAAACACACCAGCCAGTAGCTTTGGATCATTAAGAGCACTTACAAATAAAGACATTTCCCTCTGAAGTAGAAGGTTATGTCATAGCAAATGAATATTGTATTGATAGCATTAATAATAAAAAGTGCAAATGTGACTATAAAGCAGGATAATGGACGTGACTTAGCCATGCAGGTTTCCAAGTGGGTTTGGGGAATCTGTTTGAATCTATTTGGGGTTTTATGCTAGGCAGTCATGATAGATACTCCTTGTATTAACTGGCTCCTCATCAGAGCTATGTGAACTATACAAAGTACACTAGAAGAATGGCTTCAATAGGGGATGATCCTGCCTTGTAGATCAATACTTAGAGGTGTTACCCGTTGCACAGTTGTCTGGGTAGCCTGGGTTTCTTGGTGTAGCTTTTCAGAAGTGGGTGCTGTTTGCCTGGGTCTGAAAACAACCCTTTTCTTAATACACTTGTATGTGTGGTCTCAACAGCTCTGACCCAAGACAAGTGCAAAGTGATCTGGAAACACTGGGAGCTTGGGAAGACTTCGGCATCACCTTCTCCCGGAGAACTAGACAGTGACTTGCCCAAGGTCACACTGAGGCTAATGTGAGTCTCTGAAGCTGTTCTATAAGCATTAAACTTTGACTTTCAAAAGAAATGGCTAACATCTTTTCTCTGTCTTCCTGACCATGGGAACCTTGGACATCACCTCTCTCTACCATGTGGAAAACAATACAACTCAAGCCACATGTCGGTTATTGTGGTTGACACCCAACATCTACTCCATCCCAAATGGTAGTGGGAGCCACCTGGGTTAGTCAGGGTAATCAGTGCTAGCTGCAGTAGCAGATAAATCCCAGTGCTCAGTGGTTTGATACCATACAACGTCAATGATGTCTAGACCAGGGGTGCCCTTTCACCAAATGGTTCAGAAAACTGGATCTCTACATCCTAGGGTGTTTGTCATCTTATAGGGCCTGAGCTGCTGGTAAATAAGAGCATGAGGACCATATAGGACATTTTAAGGACAGGCTTGGAAACGGCATCACTTTTCTCACATTCTATTGGTATGTGAGCCAGCCAAATGGTCCACTCTGAGCTGTAAGAGAGCCTGGGAAACGGCGGTCTTCACGGATATCCAGGAGGGTGAATGGGATTAGAAAATATCAACCAGCTTTCTCCTACAGCATCCATGGTCATCCCTTCCCTCTTGCCAGTGGGTGGCTTAAGAATGAGTATGAAACCCAGAGTCTATGTATGGACTGGTGAAAGCTGGGTATTTCAGGAAAGATTCTTTCATACCTAAGGAAATACACCCATTTCTTTCTTTGGAGAAATCCCCAGATCTGCTGTATCCTGGTTCCTACCTGCTTGAGGAAGCTGCGCTCTCACGGAAAAGGGCCAAACAAAGGGGACCTTGGAGCAGAAACAATCCTCTAATATACGGTGCCTGGAACTTGCCCTGTTGCTAGACCTCTGCTGCTGGGGGTAATCCATCATTTCATTGTTGAAGCCGGTTTGAATCTGGCCATGCTGTTACTTGTGACAGAGATCATCTAACGGATAGCAGCTATGGTGAAAATACTTTGAAGCAGTGTCCAAAAGCAAGCAAAAGATGTCAACATTATTTAATAAACTGGATCGTTACAGCCAGCCAGCACCAAACACTCAGGTTGGACTCAAAACCCCAGGGGCAACTTGGGAAAGGGAATAACCAGGGCTCCAGAGTCAGAAAGACTCTAAGATCCTAACTTGACTGCTTGGCCTGCTCTGCAGCCTTGGGCAAGTTACCTACCTTCTCTGAGCCTTATTTTTTTTTTTTTCCTGTAGAGTCCCAGTACTTTTCTTGCCAAGTAGTTGAAATTCTGTAAGTGCTAGCCCACAAAGGACATTACGGCTGATGATTACTTTTTTGCTTGGACTGACTTGCTCAGGGAGGAAAGTACCTGTTTCTTCATTGTGTGAAGTTTTTGGCCTCCTCTGTACAGACCGCCTAGGGGAGGGCATTCTGTGTCTAAGATCCTACTTTAACATGGCAGCCAGGTTGGACCCTCCATTATTCATTTTCTGCAGTAATGGGCTCATTATATGCCTTTTCAGGCAACTCCATGGATTCTGGAGTGAAACCAAACACCACTTATCCAGCAGATATTTTCTTCCTCGAGATGCTTACACTTTTTGGAGCTAATGCCAAGACATCCAGCGAGGCACTCAGATCCTTTTTGGAAGAAGACAGGATATAAATCATTAATAAGTAAATAAATAAGTAACCATGTGATTCTGTCAATTTGAGAGGGAAAAAAAATCAGTCAAGCCAGAGTTTGCTGTCATGCAGACCCTGGACTGACTGAATTATGAACGTTTTTGGGGAGGGAAGAAAGGGAAATGAGTATTGACATTGTGCTACTCTCTGACAAGGAAGTTTGAGAACAAAACTTAGGAAAAAACAAGGAGGAGAGAGTTAGTCCAAGTGAATGCCTCATTCTGCAGTTAACAAAGGCACAGGGATGAAGTCCTGTGTGGGCACAGAATGGGTGCCAATCGAGTATTTCCACCTCTCTTCTTCCTTTCTAAAAAATTAAAATTCTGCATTATATATATGTTTCTTGCCATGCTATGCTAAAGTCACTCCAATCATGTCCAACTCTTTGTGACCCCATGGACTGTAGCCTGTCAGGCTCCTCTGTCTATGGGATACTCCAGGCAAGAATACTGGAGTGGGTTGCCATGCCCTCCGTCAGGGGATCTTCCCGACCCAGGGATCAAACTTGCATCTCTTACATCTCCTGTATTGGCAGATGGATACTTTATCACTAGCACCATCTATCTTAATACAAATTATTGTTTTTTCTACAATAGTAATTCTAATTTTAAATATGAACGGTGATAATATTCAAAGAATTGCCTGATTCTCTTTTATAAAGAGGTAAGGGCTCTTTCATTGAAGAAATGATTTTACATCTTCCTGTGGATTTCAAAAAAATTAATAATGATTTCATTATCCCTTTTTTAACAGTCCAGCATAATTACATATGGAGAAATAAGGAGAATTCCTTCATTTTGGTGTAGAATACCAGGAGTTTTGACACATGTAGGCAATCACGTCTCACCACCACAGAGATATGGAGGTCAGTTTCTAGTACACAAAATTTTTCATGTCCCTTTGCTGTGAATCCTCCTCTCCCTCCCCAGCCCCTAGTAACCCAGATGTGTTACTGCCCCTGTAGTTTTTGTCTGTGAAAAGATGCTGTATAAATGGAATCCTGCAGAATATCGCTTTTTGAATTTGACTTACTTTACTTGGCACAATGCTTTGGAGATTCACCTATGCCGCTGTATGTACAAGGGCTAATTTGTTCCTTTCTCACTGATTAATACTATTTCAAGTGCCACGTTCTCCTTGGAGTCTTGGTGAGATGTCTAACCAGTATCCAACTCTCTCTGTTTTCAACCCACCCACAACACTGACCAAGGACCCACCAGACCTAGTTATTTTAGGGAAGACATTATTTGCCCAGTTTTCCCCACCTTTCTGCATCCATGCTCTTTGGTTGTGCCCCCAATGAAAGCAGAGAACATGTCCCCTTCTTTATTTTTGGCTCAGACATGTGATTTTCTTTGTCTGATAGAATGAGGTGGATGTGGGCAAGCCCCACTTCTGAGCCTGAGCTTTTAACGGTCTTGAGGTTACCCTCGCCTTTGTGGCTCTGCCATCCTCATGGGAGGTACCTGTCCAAGCCACCCTCTGGTCTCAGCCAAAGGAGGAGAGATGCAGGGGGTGGCACTGCCTCTGTTAAGACCAAGCAAGAGGAGGCACCTGCAGGTGTGTGAGCAACAGTCAGCAAGTGTGGTTGTTTACACAGCTGTGGTTGACTGATACACCCACTGCCTTTGCGTCACAGTGACCTGCTTGGGAAGAAAGAAACTGCCGCTTCTCACATGGCCAAAGCCACCCCAGAGTGATTTCACTTCTCCTTCAAGGCTCAGCTCAGAGTTCTGCCTGCTCCCTAAAGCCTTCCCTGATTATTCTTTGGTGGATTTCTCCTTCCTCTCCTCTCCAGAGCTCTTCGTACTTTCAACCAAGAGTTTATCTGGGTTCTGCTTTATGAGCTTGTTAAGGACCTTTGCACTTCTGTTCCTCTTACCCTGGATCTTGGCATGATGGGCTCATTACTGTCAAGTCGGTTTAGACGTCACCTCCTCAGAGAGACCGTTTCTGACCACCATGCCCCCCAATACCCAATCTAAGGCAGCCCCTCCATTCTCTCTCTACTGTATCTCTTTGCTTAATATACCCACCACTTTCCGGAATCATCTGTGTTTTTCCATGGATGTGCTTGTTAAACATGCTGGTTGTGAACCCCTGGATGACCTGGACTCCGCTGAGGAGGTTCCCACTGTATCCCCAGCACTTAGAGCAAAGGGGTACCTTAGCAGGGCCGCTTCACTGAATGAATGAGGGACCAGAGTTTTCATGCCTGTCTGCTGCCCTCCAGCTTCCTTTCTCTAAAGGACTGACTATGTCTTCAAATAGAAAATGACCAGACTCATGGCGTTGTACAGTTGGGGCTGGATCATTGATCTCTGTGTCTGTCCTCTCAACATGCTGCTTCCTGGCCTCCTCCTTGCATGGAATATTTAGTTTCTCCCATCTCCACCCTGACTTCTCCTCTCCTCCTTCTCCCCCTTATAACTGAGAAATAATTCACTTATCAAAAATTCATCCATTTAAAGCACACCATTCAATGGTCACAGTAAATTTGTAGAGTTGTCCAACCATCACCACAATCAAATTCAACAATATTTCATCATCAAAAATAACCCCCCCTCCCATGAGCAATCACATACTCTTAAATTTAGGCAACCACCGGTCTACTTTCTGTCTCTATAGATAGGTCTAGTCTGAGCATTCCCTCTGAATGGAATCATACATCATGTGGTTTTGTGACAGTTCTTTTACTAAGCCTCGACTTTGCATGGCTCATCCTCATCGTAACTTGAGTGAGGGCTTCATTCTGTCTTACTGTTGGATAGAGTGTTCCTTTGCAAGGATAGACCACATTTTGTTTATTCAGTCACTACTCGATAGCCATTTGGGCTGTTTCCACTTTTGGGCTACAACGAAAGAGCCTGTATGAGGTATTTTTGCCGATGAAAGTCTTCATTTCTTGGGTGGAGAGCCAGGTCTATAGCTCTGCACCCTATCCTGACTTTTGCTTTCACCTCTTCTGCTAGCATTTACTCATGCATCCATTACAATGATGCTGCCAATAGTGATGACGACGACGATGACGATGATGAGTCATCAACTCTTTCTGAGCATTTACTATGTGCCAGACACACTTTAAAGCAGCTTATTCATTGGTTCATCAGGACAACTCGGTGCTCGTTCACTAAGTCGTGTCTGACCCTTGGCGATCCCACGGACTGCAGCACTCCAGGCTCCCTTGTCCTTCATTATCTCCCAGAATTGGCTCAGATTCATGTCACAGTGCTTAGAGTTGGGTTGTTATCCCCATTTCCCAGCTGACAAAACTGAGGCACAAAGATGCTAAGCCATCAGCCCAGGGTTACAGTGCTAGGATGTGTCAGACTGGTTGATTCTGGCTCAGCACAGGAAACCACCGCCCTCGGAGGCGATGGCCCTTGCTTGACCTGGCCTCGGGAACCTTGACCTCTTCTGCACCCGCCCCTGTGGACGGCTCTCCTCGCACCCTGTCCCAGCCTGATGTGCAGTCTCCCTGCTCTGCAAGTGAGCTCTTGAGGGCAGGAACTGGGTCCCTTTCGCCTCTGTATTCCTATACATTTTTCACACTGCCTGGCACATAAGTAGAGATTTGAAAAATAATCATTTAATTAAAAATAATTCAATTAAATGTGTGAAACATTCCTCAATGTAAGCCATGTATGATTATTTGCTGACTCAGGAGAGACAGGTGCAAACGACAGGGATGAGATCTCTCCAGATGGGGGAGGAGGGGTGCTGGGCATGGATCCTGGGGCTAACTGAGGATGGAAATTGTTTCCTCCTTTCCCCTCCTTTTTTATGGTTTTCAGTAACTGAATCCTGCTATAGTTACTTCCCGTAAACCCCCAATACGAGTTATACACAAAAATAAAACATCTGATTTCACATACAAATGAATGCCCAAATGAATGAGGTTATCCCCACCAGTCTTACACATGGTAAAAAAATTGAATTAGGGAATGACACTTGGAAAAAGAAATATTAAGATCCTCTGTCAGTGGCATCGGCAAATTCGAACTCCATCTTTAGGTTCAATCCCTGCCCCCATATGTCCAGAATGGTAATAATGTCGGATAATAACTGACATTGTGCAGAGCCCTGTAGCCCCAGACTTTACAAAATCCTCTTATTGAAATAATCATCTCCAAGATCCTCTAAAGCTCGTCTTTATCACCTTCCCATTTCTGAGGCTGAATTCCTCTAGCAGGGCTGAACTGCTCACAGGATCCTGAGCAACTTTCATTCTCTCTGGTCCCTAGATTGCTGTGCCTGCTGGGACCTCTGGCCTCAAGGCTCATTCCCCTCTGTGCCTATTGGTGCTCCACTTTAGCTTAATCAACCCTTCCTCCAGGAAGCCTTCCTTGACTCTTCCATAATGGGTTCGTGCCCCTCTGTGCTTACTGAGGGACTTGTAGCCTCTGTCCACCATCAACACTGTTCTATGTCCATTTTCTCCACTAGACTGTGCACTTTTGAACACAGAGACCATATGCTCACGAAACAGAACTGCTGCTGTTCAGTCACTCAGTTGTGTCTGACTCTTGGCAACCCCACAGACTGCTGCAGGCCAAGGTTTCCTGTCCTTCAGTATCTCCCAGAGTTTGCTCAAACTCATGTCCATTGAGCTGATGATGCCATCCAACCATCTCATCCTCTGTCACTCCCTTCTCCTCCAGCCTTCAGTCTTTCCCAGAATCAGGCTCCTTTCCAATGAGTCAGCTCTTCGGATCAGGTGGCCAAAGTATTGGAGCTTCACCATCAGTCCTTCCAATGAATATTCAGGACTGATCTCCTTTAGGATGGACTGGTTGGCTCTCCTTGCAGTCCAAGGGACTCTCAAGAATTTTCTCCAGCCATAGTTCAAAAGTATCAATTCTTTGGCGCTCAGCCTTCTTTATGGCCCAACTCTCACATCTGTACATGACTACTGGAAAAACCAGAGCTTTGACTAGACGGACTATGGAACAGAATGGATGTCCAATAAAGGACATTTAGTGACTGACTGGATGACAAAACCTCACAACATGACGATGACACATCTCTTTGGACAGGTGAGGAAAAGAAGGCTCAGAAAGGGCAGGGCATTGGGAGCTTTGCACAGATTCTCTCCGGGATGACTTTAGCCCAAGAATCAGGAATTTTTTCTATCTGTTTGACCATCTCAGGCCACAGCTGTCTCTCAGAGGCTCATTTGAGTTGCTGCGATGGGATCCACCCAAAGAATCTCCGATTCCTTTAAGCTTCTGTGGGCTTGGAGACCATGTAGCAAATTGAAACACACATTAAAAGAATTTTGTGGGTTGAGCCAATCATGGAAAAAACTACTGTACAAATACTGTCAAATGGGGCGTGTATTTAAAAGGTTAGACAAAATATCTCCTTGCTTTTTTTCTTCAGTTCTCTTTCTATAGTCCACTGCAAAACAACAATGGATAAAAGGGTGCGGAGAATGCATGTATATTTTCTTTTCTTTCTTTCTTTTTTTTTTTTTTTACCTTTCCCTAAGGAGCTTCTGTGCTACCCACACTAATTGTAGGTTTTTCTGAAAATGCAGCATGAATCATTTATAAATAAAGAGACTTTAAAATCCCTAAAAGACTCCCTGAGGTATTCAGTATCTCAGCATAAAATAGCTGTTAAATGGAGTTATTCTGAATTAGCTTTTACTGGAAAATGGTGAAAATAAAGTTTTCTTTTCACTGTGACTGTCACAGTAATTCTTTTACACAGCCACCCGGAGTAACTGACAAGCCATTTCCATAATTCAGGTTTTAGCCCAGCCATCCCCTGAAACGGCTAGTCTCAGAGAAATGGGGGGTTTCCAAGAAAGAGACCTCTCGCGCTGGCCGAGAGGAAGGCCAGCCCAGGGTCCTTGCGGGGAAACCTGAAACAGCTGTCAAAACTCAAGTCCAGTTGCAGACATTGTCTCTTGGGCGTAGGGAAAGAGCAACGCCTTCAGATTTCAAAGCACCAGTGTTCTAAGCCGAGCTCTTCTCTTATAGGCTGTGTGATCTCGGGGGGAGTTGCTTAACCTCTCTGACCTTCAAGGATAATAATAATTCTTATTCTGTGGAGTCGTTATGCAAATCTGAAGTAAAATTTATAAATGCCCAGAACAAAATGGAAGATGAAAGCGGCAACCATAACTAGTTAATACTGAGGATGCTGCTGCTTGCACACCGAGGAGGGCTTGCAGACGCGTGGCACTGCCTTGCTGGCCGTCTGAATGCCCTTGCTCCTTCAAGAGTTGACTGAGGGAAGGATGAAGGAGCAAGGGCATTCAGACGGCCAGCAAGGCAGAGAGGAGGCAAGGCCTGAGATGGCCCTCCGGCACGTGTGTTCAAGCCCCTCTCGATGCACAAGCAGCAGCATCCGTTGCTCGGCAAATATTTTCAGCGTATGGTCTCACGCCGTATGCTCTATGCAAGGGATGGGGGGGTCTGAAAGTGAATTAGATTATGAGGCAGGAATTTAGTCTAAGGAGGAAAAGGTGAAGCTGTGCACGACAGTGACATGGTGCACCGATGACAGTTATGTACTGGACACAGTGAAGGTCAAAAATAAACAGAGGCCATTCCACCTGGAAATGGCGGGGGGGCAGGTCAAGGATGGCTTCACAGGTGGAGGGTAGGTCCTAGAGCTGACCCTTGAGTGGTGAGGGTTTTCCAGATGAGAAGGAGGTGGGGCAAGGCGGCCACCATCCTGTAGGATGGATGTTCTCTGAGGTCAGGGACTGTGTCCGTCTGATGGTCCCCCAGCCCTGTCCTGGTCACATACCTGATTCAGAGCAGGCTTTCCATGTGTGCTTTGTTGAGGGGATCGGTGAGTTCCAGGCACCAGCGCAGAGGAAGCCAGGACTTGGAGACAGAAGAAGTGGTGGGGCAGCTGGTGTGCCTGGGGATGGTCAGTATCCGAGTCAGGTGGGGAGGGGCATGAGAGCAGGAGTGATGGAGATGGGCCAGGTCCAGGTGAGAAAGGACCTTTGCGGTCTGGCTGGGAGCAGGGAAGGGACACCGAAGGGTGTGACAGAGCTGAGCCACTGGTGTGAGCTCTCCGGCCTGTGGGCGACTCCTCTTCAGTAAATTGGCAGGAGGGGCGCTCAGAGGCTGGAAACAGGCAAGGATTTGACAGGTACCACTGGAGTCATCCTTTTGCTCTCCTGGCTTGGCACCTGGTCAGAGGTCAGTTTTGATCCCAGGTGTAAAATTATGCAGAGAGGATTCCCCCACCACTCGGCAATTGATTGACAAATTGTCCTGTCACTCAAATGCTTCCTCCACTTATAAAAAAGGACAGAAAATTATCTGTTCAGTGCATATGGGAAAGCAAGCGCGTTCATTAACCTCTGGATCAGAAACACGTGCAGCTTCAAGGAGTAGAGATGCTTCAAGGAAGACACGAGGAGGAAGCCAGGGAGCAGGTACGTGCGTGCCGCTGTGTACACACTACTCTCTCTATTTACACACACATGAGGTCCACACATCTGGTCTCCACGATCCACTGCGGAAACACAGAAACCTAAACACACACTCCCCCCACGCCCCCACACTCACCAGCACGCATATATCTTGCAAAGGGTGTAGCTCCTGCATAAGTTTTCGCCTCCAAAGAGTGTGTACATATAAAGACAGATGCTTGCGTACCACTGTTTTACAATGGAAGCTGGCTGCCAGCTGTTGGAACTCGGGACCCGTCTGAAAACATCGCACTTTTTGGAGAGCTTTGTAAAGAATCCATCTATTTTCGGATTCCTCTTGAAGACAGCTCAGAGTTTTCTAAGAAGAGGCATTGGTCAGGAAGGAAACTTCAGGTGGCGAAAGTCCCCAGTGACAGATAGACAGCTGTCCTGTCTAGCCATCATAGTGTGCCTACTCAGGGTTCTCCAGGGAAACAGAACCGATAGCACATGTGTATTCCTCTCTAGCAATGTATTTTGGTTTTCAGTCGTTAAGCTGTGTCCGACTCTCTGCTCCCCGTGGACTGCAGCACACCAGGCTCCTCTGTCCTTCACCACCTTGCGGAGTTTGCGAAAACTCATACGTACTGAGTCAGTGATGCTGTTGACCTACCTCATCCACTGCCGTCCTCTTCTCCTTTTGCTGTCAGTCTTTCCCAGCATCAGGGTCTTTTCCAGTGAGTCAGCTCTTCCTGTCATGTGACCAATGTTTTGGAGCTTCAGCTTCAGCGTCAGTCCTTTCAATGAATATTCAGGACTAATTTCCTTTAGGATTGACTGGTTTGATCTTGCTGTTCACGGGACTCTTAAGACTCTTCTCCAAAACCACACTCAACAGCGTCATTTCTTCAGTGCTCAGCCTGCTTTATGGTCCAACTCTCATATCCATCTGTGACTACTGGAAAAACCATAGCTTCAACTATCCGGACCTTTGTAAGCAAAGTGATGTCTCTGTTTTTTAATAAGCTGTCTAGGTTTGTCATGGCTTTCCTTCCAAGGAGCAAGCATCTTTCAATTTCATGGCTGCAATCACTGTCCATAGTGATTTTGGAGCTCGAGAAAATCTGTCATTGCTTTCATTTTCCCCCATCTACTTGCTGTGAAGTGATGGGACCAGATGCCATGATCTTAGTTTTTAGAATGTTAAGTTTTAAGCCAGTTATTTCACTCTCTTCTTTCACCTTCATCAAGAAGTTCTTCTTCACTTTCTGCCATTAGAGTGCATCTCCCTCAAAAGAGATCTATTATGAAGTTTTGGCTAAGATGATTATGTAACTGAAAAGTCCCACCACCTGCCATCTGAGAGCTGGGGACTCAGGAAATCTGGGTCAAGTTTTAAGGCCTGAGGGCTGGAGGGTCTATGCTGGAGACTCTAGGGCGGGTCTGAGAGCAAACCCCACCTCCACCTCTTTTTTGTTCTGCTCAGGCCCCCAGTGGGTTGGACGAGGCCCACCCACATTGGCAGAGGGTCCTCTGCTTTACCTGATCACTCATTCAATTCTCATCTCTTTTAGAAATACCCTCACAAACACATCTGCATTCTGGGTGTCCTGCGGTCCAGTCAAGCTGACACATGAGCCATCACATCCACAAAGCTGCAATACCTACTCCTTCCTCTTGACCACATGCCCTGTGCTGACATCAGGCTTAGGCTACATGCGTCCTCCAGAACCCTAACAATAAACTTCATGAAATATATATTGTCTCCTTTTACAGGTTAGAAGCTGAGGCTAGGAAAGATAGCCCTGTGACTTGACCGATGTCACAGAGGGAGAAAACAGCTGGGATCCATAGGCTTCTTCCACCATAAAAATCTATCTATAGTGCCCTTTTGCCCTCTGTTTTTGATTGTTAAGTACTTAAACTTATATTAGCACATTTCACCCTTATAGGAGTAATGGGAAGTAGGCCTTAGTCATTCAGTTCAGTTCAGTTGCACAATCAGGTCCTTTGTGACCCCATGGACTGCAGCACGCCAGGCCTCCCCATCCATCAGCAACTCCTGGAGCTTGCTCAAACTCATGTCCATTGAGTCGGTGATGCCATCCAACCATTTCATCCTCTGTCATCCCCTTCTCCTCCTGCCTTCAATCTTTCCCAGCATCAGGGTCTTTTCAAATGAGTCAGCTCTTTGCATCAGGTGGCCAAAGTATTGGAGTTTCAGCTTCAACATCAGTCCTTCCAAAGAATATCCAGGACTGATCTCCTTTAGGATGGACTGGTTGGATCTTCTTTCTGTCTTTTATTCAGATGTTTACTGAACCAGGCACTGTGCTGAATTTGGGGAATCAGCCAATAAGCAGAGGAGACTGAACCCCAGACTCAGTCTAATAGGAGACGGCAGAGCATGAGCAACTTAGGAAGAAGTCTTGCAGACAATAATATAGGGGATGAAGAAGAAGAAAGACCAGCTAGAGGGAAGAGTGTGCCCTGGGATTTCTTTTAGATGGCAGGGGTGGGTAGTCAGAAAAAAGCTTTACTGATGAGATGATTTCGTTGTTGTTGTTTAGTCGATTAGTCATGTCTGACTCTTTGTAACGCTGCCAGGCTCCTCTGTCCATGGAATTTTCCAGGCAAAAATACTGGAGCGGGTCGCCATATCCTTCTCCAGGGGATCTTGTCCACCCTGGGATCGAACCTGCATCTCTTACATTGACCCACAGATTCTTTACTGCTGAGCCATGTGGGAAGCTCCTGATGAATTGATAGTTAAGTTGAAAATTCAGAGGAAGGAAGAGAATTTCAAATGAGGAAAAGAACATTTGAGGAGAACTGACCAACCGTGATTACACGGCCCCTTAGCACTGGGGTTGGGCTCAGAATAGTCTTAACTTTCACTGAAGAAGGAATTCATAGGGCCCGATCTTCATTTCAGGCCTGTTCATGCTGATCATGCTCGGGCACCTCTCTAAAGGACTCTGAACTCTGTGCTTAGCGCCTGTGGAAATTACAATGGAGGGATTAGACTCCTTGGACAGTGGAATCTTGAAGATTAGATCCAGGATACTCAACACCTAAGAGAACATGCACTAATCACCCCTGGCTCAGGGCATAAACCCTGGCTCCTGACAGGTCATAAACTTTCTGATAGTAACCTTGGGCTTATCGACTATTAACCATTTGGAATGTAACCTCGGGCTTATTGATTATTGACTGTTCAAACACATGATACTTGAATGATGGCATTATTGTGATTGTATTTACCTTTCCTTTGTTGATGTAAGTTTCGGGTGATTTGGGGTGGTGGGTTTAGTCACGTACACATGGGTATAAAAGATCCTCACAAATGCTGGTCGGGGTCCTTGGCTAAGAGGAGACTCTGCCTTGGGCCCGCCGGTGTAATAAACTGCACTTCACTGTCTGCATTGTCCTTCTGAGTGAGTTTGCTTCCCGGAGCGCGTGGCTACAACATCACCAGCACAGCTGCCTCTTTCAAGCACTGGTACACAGAGCTGATAGAATTCTCTGCTTGCTCTGTGCTACTGGGACAGACAGAAGGATAGCTGTCTTTCCTGAGATGGGCCATGCACCCTCAGGTCCCAGTCACATGCTCAGAGAGTTTTTCTTGGGGTGACACACTCTTACCTTTTCTTCCCATCTGATCTTGGTCATCTCTCCCTCAACCTCTGGCTTGAAAAGATAGCAGAATGTAGGTTACCCTACGGGCTTCCCTGTTGGCTCAGTGGTAAACAATATGCCTGCTAATGCAGGAGACGTGTGTTTGGTTCATCGGTCAGTGCCGTGATCGTATAGTGGTTAGTACTCTGCGTGTGTTTGATTCATCGGTCAGGAAGATCTCCTGGAGAAGGAAATGGCAACCCATTCCAGTATTTTTGCCTGGTAATTGCCATGGATGGAGGAGCTTGGCAGGCTATAGGCTATGGGGTTGCAAGAGAGTCAGGCATGACTTAGCTACCAAATAACAACAACAGGTCTGAACAGGAATGAATGGGTCCCCTCACTCTCCCTTCTGTCCCCAGAGCCCACTATTTAAAATATGTCTTTCTGCCAGTGGCTGAGTAGGTTGAAATCTTTGAAACCCTGAGTGTTCTGTAAGATCCAAATAATTCCCTGTAAATCAAAGCACTTGGCATGCTGGCTGCAAAGCCTGCAGCTTTTTTTTCCTAAGGTAATCTCTAGAAAGTAGTTTGTACTCATGTTTCCACAGTGATTAAATATGCAAAGTAATTTCCACGATTTTCACGATTTTCACCGCGTTCTGAACCAAATCAGATTCCGTTCTGCTCCTCTTTGTACAAAGCCACTTATTGGATCAGATTCCAAAACAAATCCCCCGAATTTGGCGGATCATCATTTTAAAAGGGGGCTTGTTAAGGTAATCATTAAATTAAACCACCCCTTTAAGAATATTTAGATCTGGTCTGCCAAGCGGAACGGTCTAATGGTTTTTAAATTAGAAGCTGAGGAATGCTGGTGAATTTTCTTTTGTGGGTCAAGTGGGTATTAACAAATGCTAAGACTGTTCTCTCTTTTATCATCACCTTGAAATCTATAAAGAAAAGCAAAGAGTGGGAAGGACCCAAGGAGACAGGCAGGGTGGGGACTGAACATTCGGTTACTGGTAGCCAGGGTGGGTCAGCTGCAGAATGAGGGAGGAGCAAGCAGGAGACGGTGCTACTAGCCATCTCTTTACACCTGATCTCGAGAGAGATCGAAGCCTGAATCCACTGGGAAGAGTAGATACTCAGGGCATGCCCTGACTCCTGCAGGCTTCAGCCACGCCAGGTCACACCTTCCTACCACAGAGCCTGGGCTGATGGCTGTGGCCAGGGGACTTTTTAAAAAGCCTATCACTCTCTGTCTTTCCAGGGAGGTTGACACGGAGTCCCAAAGAATGCAGAAGCAGGAGCGCTTTGCCATCACATCTGTAAGGTACTCAGGGAGCTGTGACCCTCATCCATGTGTTTTACTTCCTCCATTTGGGGCTCTTGGCTTCCTGGTAGTGCCAGAATCCCAGGTTAAGATGACCCAGGACTGGGACCCAAGAGCATTGCATTGGGTTTACCCGTAGCTAATTCAAGTAGACTCTGAGCTGGGATTTAGGGGTCACTGGGGAGACTTTCATGCACCTTGCTCGTGAGCCCACCTCCAAGAGTCTGAATTCATCTGGGGTAGGGCCCAGAGCTGCTTTCGCTTTTTTTTAAATTTTTTTAACTTTTCAGAAAATTTTATAATGTGCATCCAGGGTTGAAAACTATTCAATTTAGAAAAAGGGAAATTCTCACACAGAACTCTAAACAGATTGGGGTTCTGTGTGGATGGGAGTTTCAGTTAAACCAAAGGGTAGGAGACCTAAGGCCCCTGGGCCAAGTATACCCTGTGCTGGTCACCAGTTCCATATGACTCTGGTGGCTCAGTGGTAAAAGAATAGAACTTTCCCCATCAAGAAATATATTCATCTTCTGAATATCTTCCCATCCGTTTAAAAATGTACTAACTAGGGTGGCTCGGTGGTACAGAATCTGCCTGTCAAGCAGGAGACATGGATTCTGTGGGGTAGCAGAGTCAGACATGACTTAGTGACTAAAGAGCAGCAGCAGAGCTAAGAATGGCTTGTGCATTTTTATTTATTTATTTTATTAATTTTTAAAAGCAATTGTCGTTTATTTATTTTTGGCTGTGCCGGGTCTTCACTGCTGTGTAGGCATTTTGTGGTGAGCAGAGCTACTCTCTGGTTACAGCTTGGTGACTTCTTGCTGCAGGTGGCTTCTCTTGTTGCAGAACACGGGCTCCAAGCAGATGAGCTTCAGTAGAGGCAGGTGTGCTCAGTAGTTGCGGCTCCCAGACTCCAGAGCACAGGCTAAGTAGTTGGGGTGCATGGGCTTAGTTGCTCTGCAGCCTGTGGGATCTTCCGGGATCAGGGATTGAACCATTGTCTCCTGCATCGGTAGGTGGATTCTTTACCACTGAGCCACCAGGGAAACCCTAGTGTGTACATTTTTAAATAGATGGAAAGAAATTCAAAAGGTGAATATATTTCTTGATATGGGAAAGTTCTATGAAATTCAAGTTTCAGTGTCCATAAGTAAGGTTTCATGGGCCCTGATCATTTGTCTACATACTGTCAATGAGCTGCTTTTGTACTGGGATATCTGAGTTTAGTTGCAGCAGAGATCATATGCACTGCAAAATCCAAAGTATTTACCATCTGGTCCTTACAGAAAAAACAAAAAACAAACAAATTGCTGACGTTTGAATTCAATCATAGGAGAAAAGAGCCATTGAAAAGAAGCTTTAACGGAAACCATGTAAAATAGAACCTCCTTAAAATCAGTAAGTCCAAAGAAATTAAAAAAAGAGATGAAATTCCATATTGCTATGGATATTGGGGGAAGAACAGTTCCACATACACCCCAGGGGAGTGCTAGTGTGTTCTTTCTGTTCTGTTAGGACATATCAAGGACCTTAACAATGTTCCTATGTTTTCCCCAGTCCATTGTTTATAGAAGTGAATGTTATGGAGACTCCCAATTATATATGTGGTTTTATCTATCAGATTTTGTTGCAAAGTTGTAATATGGAAACGGCAAAAATTGCCACCCCCAAAACTACGTCCAATAATAGGAGGTGTTCTATCTACAGATGAATGGATAAAGAACATATGGTATGTATATACAATGGAATATGATGCAGCTGTGAAAAAGAATGAAATAATGCTATTTGCAGCAACATGGATGGACTAAAGATGATTATACTAAGTGAAGTAAGTCAGATAGAAGAAGACAAACATTATAGGATATTGCTTATATGTAGAATCCAAAAAATGATAGAGATGAACTTATATACAAAATAGAAATAGACTCACAGATGAAGAAAACAAACCTATGATTACCAAAGAGGGAAGTGGGAGGAGGGATTAATTAAGAGTTTGGAGTTAACCAAAACACACTACTGTATATAAAATAGATAAGCAACAAGGACCTACTGCATAGCATGAGACTATAATCAATATCTTGTAATAATCTACAAAAAAGGCCCTAATGACCCAGATAACCATGATGGTGTGGTCACTCACCTACAGCCATATATCCTAGAGCATGAAGTTAAGTGAGCCTTAGGAAGGATGACTATGGGTAAAGCTAGGGGAAGTGATGGAATTGCAGCTGAGCTATTTCAAATCCTAAAAGATGATGCTGGTAAAGTGCTGCACTCAATATGCCAGCAAATTTGGAAAACTCAGCAGTGGCCACAGGACTGGAAAGTGTTAGTTTTTATTCCAATCCCAAAGAAGAGCAATGTCAAGGCATATTCAAACTACTGCACAACTGCACTCATTTCACATGCTAGCAAAGTAAGCTCAAAATCGTCCAAGCTAGGCTTCAACAGTACATGAACCAAGAACTTCCAGATTTATAAGCTGGATTTAGAAAAGGCAGAGATCAAATTGCCAACATCTGTTGGATCATCAAAAAATGAAAAGGTAAGAGAATTCCAGGAAAACATCTACTTTTGCTTCATTGAGTACACTAAAGCCTTTGTGTGGATCACAGCAAACTGTGGAAAATTCTTAAAGAGATGAGGATACAAGACCACCTTACCTGCCTTCAGAGAGTTTAAGAAACAACAGTTTGAACTGGACATGGAACAATGGACTGGTTCCACATTGGTAGAGTACGTCAAGGCTGAATATTGTCACTCTGCCTATTTAACTTATATGCAGAATACATCATGCGAAATGCTGAACGAAGCACAAGCTGGAATCAAGATTGCCGGGAGAAATAACAACCTCAGATATGCAGATAACACCACTGTAATGGCAGAAAATGAAGAGGAACTAAAGGGCTCCTTGATAAACGTGAAAGAAGAGAGTAGAAAAGATGGCTTAAAAATCAACATTCAGAAAACTAAGGTCATAACATTCAGTCCCACCACTTTATGGCAAATAGATGGGGTAAAATGAAAATAGTGACTGACTTTATTTTCCTGGGCTCCAAAATCACTGCAGATGGTAACTACAGCCATGAAATTAAAAGACACTTGCTCCTTGGAGGAAAAGCTATGACCAAACTTTTAATATCTCAGCGTATTAAAAAGCTGAGATAACACTTTGCCAACAAAGGTCCATTTAGTCAAAGCTATGGTTTCTCCAGTAGTCATGTAGGGATGTGAAAGTTGGACAATAAAGAAAGCTGAGCCCTGAAGAATTGATACTTTCAAAATGTGGCATTGGAGAAGACTTTAGAGAGTCCCTTGGACTGCAAGGAGATCAAACCAGTCCATCCTAAAGAATCAACCATACTTTGGCCACCTGATGTGAAGAGCCGACGCATTAGAATGGAGCCTGATTCTGGGAAAGATTGAGGGCAGGAGGAGCAGGGGAAAACAGAGGATGAGATGGTTGGATGGCATCACCAACTCGATGGACAGGAGTTGAACAAAATCCATGAGACAGTGAAGGACAAGGAAGCCTGGCATGCTGCAGTCTACGGGGTCACGAAGAGTCAGACATGACTTAGTGACCAAGCAATAGCAACCCAGGGGTGATAACAAACATTTTATAGGCTGTATTTAATCATTAGAAAATGCAGACAGGAAAGTACGATCGTCCTCATTTTACATAAGGAAGTGGACTCAACTTGCCTCTAATCATTCACGGGTGATGGAACTCCATCTATACCCAGATTTCCCTTGTTTTCTTCTATGGCACAGCTATAAGCTTCTTCTATGTAGGACAGACTGCTGTCTCTATTGTTTGTAGCCACAAAGTTTGTGGCTGGTTCAAGAGCGCCCCATAAAACACAGGCCAGGGCACCAGAAGCAGAGCTGCCCAGGGAGGGCCTGCAGACTGGACGGTTCCTGAAGGACTCATGATGCAGGATACCTCCAGTAACTCGCTGTAGTGTGCTTCCAAGTTTATGCGCCGCGTTTCTGATCCTAAGTCTTCTCTAATCCCCTGGATATTAGTATTATTTTTATTCCCCGAGAAACTGAGGATTAGAAAGCTTAAGAGATTTACCCAAGGCAGGTAAATCAGATGAATGAGGCTATAAACCCAGAATGGCAATGCCGCAGGAAGCACGGTTCAGGGAAGTCCAATGTGAGCTGATGAAGAGTCGCCTACATACCAGGTACAAAGGCAAGAAAGACTGAGCCAGGCCCTTTCCTTCAGGAGACAGCAATTTAGTGGTATAGACAGACACGAAAGCAGACAAGCTCCATGCAGGGGATAAATTTAAAGTGGAGGAAAGGTGTGGCTGCCTGCTCCAGCCTTGGGGGTTCAGCTGGGAGGAGACAACCTCCCATCCTGACTTGGGATTGAGAGTTAGGCAGGTGGAGGAACTTCCCTGGTGGTCCAGTAATTAAGAGTTTGCCTTCCAATGCAGAGGGTGCAGGTTTGATCCCTGGTCAGGAGCTAAGGTCCTGTATTCCACGGGATAACTAAGTCAGTATGCTCCAACTAGAGGGCGCCCACTTACCCCAAAGAAGAGCCCAGTGCAGCCAAAAAAAAAGGCTAGGCAGGTGGAGACGGAGGCGTGAGTGGTCTTGGCCAGTAGTTCTCAAACCGTTTGGTGCCAAGACCCCTTTACACGCTTACAAATTACTGTAGACCCCAAAGAGTTTTTGTCATGTGAATTATAGTATATTAGAAATTAAAACTGAGAAATTGTGAACATATTTACCAATTTATTGAAAGGAAAACTCATAAGCCCATTAAGCACGAACATAAAGAACACCTATTTTTAGCAAAAAAACAAGTTATTTCAAAACAAAATTGTAGGCTATAGAAAAGTGGCCTTGTTTGACATTTTGTGACTCTCCTTAGTGTCCAGCTATCTGGCTTATCAGGTGGCTCAGTGGAAAAGAATCCATCTGCCAATGAAGCAGGTATAGGAGACGCGGCTTAGATCCCTGGGTCGGGAAGGTCCCCTACAGGAGGCATGGAAACCCACTCCAGCATTCTTGCCTGGAGAATCCCATGGACAGAGGAGCCTGGCGGGCTACAGTCCATGGGGCCGCAAAGAGACAGACATGACTGAGTGACTGAGCACACGCACACATCTGGCTCATCAGCTGGATCTTTTGATCAGGCTCTACAGTCAATCCATTGTGATATGTTGCTTTGATTTATATCTATGGAGAAGACATTTGACCTCACTCACACAGTAAGCGGGACAAGGAAGGACCTCGGGGACCCTCTGGGACACTCTGGTGGATCCTCATACAGATCCAGTTCCCCTCCCAGGTAAAACTCATTCACCAAGCACACCGTGCTGTGGTCTGCCTCCTGGCCTCGGGTCAGGAACAGAGGGAACAGCCTGACCCGAGGCCAGGAGGCAGACCACAGCACGGTGTGCCTGGTAAATGAGTTATACATAGCTCTGCATAACCAGACACATCCTGGGAAAGACCCCAAACGGCAAGAACGGCCCTTGAAGTGGTGGGTGGGGGATCGTGTGGACGCGTGGTGGTCCACGCTTCAGCCAGCAGTGATGGAAGGCAGTCCACGTGGGGTTTTAGCCAAGGAGAGGCCCCAAGCTACTGGCTTTGGGAAAAAGAACTCCAGCTGCTCAGGAGGGAAGGGTTTGTGGGACAGGAGGGGCCAGAAAGGGCAAGCCTGAAAGCTGATGCAATGGTCCAGCCAGTGGGTGGCCAGCCTCTGGAAGATCCTGGGAGGCGTTATCACTGGGTTACATCACAGTACAAAGCTGCAGCTCACGCTTCTGGCCCCGAGCCAATGAGACAAGGTTAATCACACTGAATAGGCTGTTTTAAGAACAGGGGAAATGTTTCCATTAAAATAATTAAAATCTTAAAACGTTTGGGGGCTCAAAGGTATATGTTTCAGTTACCTGGAAAATCGACTTCATTTTCTCAGCATCCCAGAGAAAGAAGACACTACCGTATTTCCTCTACACAGTGGGCCTGGTGGGGGAAAAGGACTGCGGGCAAACAAACGGGGGTCCTGACTCTCCAGAGTCACCCCTACTCAGTAGCTCTGTGACGCTGGGTGCAGGAATCAGGCTGTCCGTGCCTACATTTTCTCCGTCTATAAGAAAGTGACAACAATCCCACTGCAGAGATGAAACGAGATCCTGATCTACTGAGCTTCGGTCAGCATCATTTCCTGTCCTTTCGCTTGCCCACGTCAGTTTCCCAGACAGCACCCTGGAAAGTGTTTGTTCTGTCAAGGGTCTGATCGACAGCGTTTAGAGCCAAGTTCCCAACCCAGCTGCAAAAACTCTTGCTCTATATAACTGGCGTTTTGCTTCAAAACATCCTTTTCTATGATTGCCTATAAATCTCACATGGCATAGAACTGGGGATTTTGAAAACACGTGTATGAAAGGCAGTGAACATCAACGGAGTTTAGGTGGATTTGGGAACTCCCCTCTCTCCTCTACCCCTCTCGGTTCCCCTAGATGACTTTTATGCCCAAGGACAAAGTGGAGAGCTGGCGTGGGCCACCAGAGGCTTGGAGAAGGGTGGGGGGCGGTGCCTGTGGAAGGCTGGAGGGGACAGAGCCCCAGAGTCCCAGACCCCCCACCTCACTTCAGCCACTGCAATGTGTCTGATGTCCTTCTCTGTGGGGACTCCGCAGGGGTTTGATTGACAAGGCGGGACCTACAAAGCACACTCACACGCCCACATACAGGTTTGCAAAACTAAATTTCAGCACCAGTTAGATTAGCATGAGGAAACGGGTGAGTCCCCCAGAGTCTCTCTCTAGGCCACCGGCTATAAAAGGAGTGGGGTGGCTTCATGTCTTGGGCTTGAAAATCCTCTGGACTCCTCTTTATCTAGACTTCTGCTCCCAGATCTCCTTTGGTTTGGGAACCGCTCCTGGCTCCAGGACCTCCTCCAGTGCAGATGGATTGCATTCTAGCCCAACCTCAGTCTTCCTGGGAGAAGCAAGAGCAGGAGAAAGTGTGGGACCTGGGCTCTAATCTGCAACTATTGGGTGTGGGACTTAACACAGACCTTTCAGTTCTCCAGGCTCCTATAGAACTAAGACTGTTAGTTGAGATTGTTGGGATTGTAAATGAGACCTGGGAAGCAGAAGCATCCAGGGTATAGTAGATGCTCAGTGAAAGTCAGCTTCCCTGGCGGCTCAGCTGGTTAAGGAACCCACCTGCCAAGGCAGGAGATGCAAGAGACAAGGGTTCAATCCTGGAAAATCTAATCCTTCCTGAGGATTAGAAAGCTTAAGAGATTTACCCAAGGCAGGTAAATCAGATGAATGAGGCTATAAACCCAGAATGGCAATGCCGCAGGAGGCACGGTTCAGGGAAGTCCAATGTGAGCTGATGAAGAGCCGCCTACATACCAGGTACAAAGGCAAGAAAGACTCAGGAAGATCTCTTGGAGAAGGAAATGGCAACCCATTCCAGTACTCTTGCCTGGAAAATTCCACAGAGAAGCCTCATGGGCTACAGTCCATGGGGTCACAAAGAGTTGGACATGACTGAGCACACCCCCACACACAATAAAAGCCAGCTGAATACTTCGGAGAGTCCTAAGACAGAAGGAATAGGGTGAAGTGAAGTGTGTGTGTGTGTCTTGGGATGGTACCAAGTGAAGGATCTAGGTGGGCAGAATACCTATCTCTCTCTCTTTTTTTTGCTTACCAGCTCAGTCCCTCAGTTGTGCCCCTTCTTTGTGACCCTGTGGACTGTAGCTCACCAAGCTCCTCGGTCCATAGAATTTCCCAGGCAGGAATACTGAAGTGGGCTGCGATTTCCTACTCCAGGGGATCTTCTCACACCAGGGATCAAACCCACGTCTCCTGCTTGGCAAGTGGATTCTTAACCACTGGGCTGCCTGGGAAGCCCCATGTCTTTTTTCCTTTTTAGGGAAGGGAATTCTATCCAGCTTTCAGGAAGATCAGAAACTGTCAGACACTCAGCCCAGCTCATCCCCGTCATCCTTCTATTTTGCCCTTCTGCATTGGAGTATGACTGGTTACTAAAATGAAAAATTCTCTCCTCCTCACCCATAGCAGCTGTTTCATTATGTTTTGTATTTCTCTCCATCTCAGTGTTAGCTCTTGTCCCGGGCAAGAACTTTCATAATTTCTTTAATGTATATATCTCTATTGACATTATGATGGATGATAACAGACTCCCACTGAGGAATGAAGCGGCTTTACAGGGAGAGTCTGACCTATTGGGGAAAGAGCAAGGATTAAATAACCAATTATAAATGGATATTTACCTGATAGATTAGGATGGAGGCTTTAGAGCAGTCTTGCTCTATTAGGTAAATGATCTATGCTCTTCAAAGGTTTATAAATATGTATTTCACCAAAAGACTCAAGTCCTGGCAATAATTAATATGCATTTCATAGCATTGCATTAAAAACTGAGCCTTCCTCTCGGTTTTTCCAAGGAAAATGAGGTTAAGATAACACTGCAGGAAGTCAGTAGCTGGTCTTCTGAGTAACTCTGTTACATCAACTCATCCAAAACTGTTCTGTCTCACCTATTCCTCCTCCTGGGTCCCTTCTTATCACAGGTTACTGCAGCATCTTAGTGACAAAGCTAGAACTTCACACCCTCATTGGATGCTCACTCCTTACCTGAAATTGATCACAAAGTCCTATCCAGCCCCCACTCCCCCTTTCAATATTTTCCTGCTGCCAGCCCTTAGGCTTCTAAGTTAAAAATCTACATACATTAATGCTCTTGTAAAAAATCCTCCACAGGAATCATTATGCTGTATACTTGAAACTAATATAATGTTACATGACAATTATACATCAGTAAAAAACAAAAACAAACAAACACAAACACTCCACAAATCTGTGTTGTTTTAGTAGCATTTCCCCAATGTACGTGCTTTGGAATACCAATTCTATGAGATAACGCTCTAAATTTTTTAAAAATGATGTTATAATGAAAACATTTGAGAAATATTGTATCTTTCATTGTCCCTCTTGGAAGTTCCAATGTGTATGTAATTTTTTTTTTTTTGTATGTGTGTGTGTTATCTTTGTCTGGTTTTAGTAGTATCAGGGTGATGGTGGCCTCATAGGATGAGTTCGGAAGTGTTCCAGAACATTTTCTCTGCGATTTCTAAGAATAGTTTCAGAAGGATAGGTGTTAATTGTTCTCTAAATGTTTGGTAGATCTCCCTTGTGAAGCCTTCTGGTCCTGGACTTCTGTTTGTTGGGAGTTTTTTAAGCACGGATTCAATTTCAGTATTTGTAAATGGTCTGTTCGTATTTTCTATTTCTTGGAAGTTCCAAAGTGTATGAAAGTATTGAAGGCTCTGAGAAGTCCAGCAGTGTTTACCATGGTGTTTTCCAAGCTTAGTTTTGTAATACCTATTACCATCTTATGGAACTCTTGTTTCATGGAGCATACCTTGATAAGTCCTGGCTCACAAGATAAAGTCACAATCGCGAAACCCTCCCAGCCAATGAAGCCCTTTACAACTCACCTCCAGGCTAAGTTTCCAAATTCCTCTCTGGCTCATCCCTCCCCATTACAGGCCATTCTTCAAGCCCAGAATGTACAGGATCAACTCTTTTCTTTCCATGGAAATCCCTCCTTACTTCCCCTTCTTTGTCTTGCAAACTCTTATTTAAGCTTCAAAAACCAACTCAAGCATCCCCTACACCCAGCCATCAGTTCTACACTCCCCTAACTTCTTCATCATGTTAACGTTATGCGCCTCTGCTATTTTTCTTTCAGCTCTTTCTATATGAGAGTTGGATTTCCCAGGTGGCTCAAAGATAAAAAATTTGCCTGCCAGTAAAGGAGACGCAGGATACATGGGTTCCATCCCTGGGTCAGGAAGATCCCCTGGAGAAAGAAACTGCGATCTGCTTCAGTATTCTTTTTTTTTTTTTTTTTTAAATTTTCTTTACTTTATTGTGTTGGTTTTGCCATACATTGACATGAATCTGCCATGGGTATACATATGTTCCCCCTCCAGAACCCCCGTCCCTCTTCCCTCCCAATTCCCTCTCTCTGGGTCATCCCGGTGCACCAGCCCCAAGCATCAAACCTGGGCTGGCGATTGATTTCACATATGATAATTAACATGTTTCAATGCCGTTCTCCCATATCATCCCACCCTTGCCCTCTTCCACAGACTCCACGAGACTGTTCTATACATCTGTGTTTCTTTTGCTGTCTCGAATGCAGGGTTCTCGTTACCATCTTTCTAAATTCCATATATATGCATTAGTATACTGTATTTTTGTTTTTCCTTCTGGCTTACTTCACTCTGGATAATAGGCTCCAGTTCTGTCCACCTGAGTAGAACTGATTCAAATGAATTCTTTTTAATGGCTGAGTAATATTCCATTGTGTATATGTACCACAGCTTTCTTATCCATTCGTCAGTTGATGGGCATCTAGGTTGCTTCCATGACCTGGCTATTGTAAACAGTGCGGCGATGAACATTGGGGTACACGTGTCTCTTTCAATTCTGGTTTCCTCAGTGTGTATGCCCAGCAGTGGGATTGCTGGGTCATATGGCAGGTCTATTTGCAGTTTTTTAAGGAATCTCCACACTGTTCTCCATAGTGGCTGTACTAGTTTGCATTCCCACCAACAGTGTAAGAGGGTTCCCTTTTCTCTACATCCTCTTCAGCGTTTATTGCTTGTAGACTTTTGGATGGCAGCCATTCTGACTGGTGTAAAGTGGTACCTCATTGTGGTTTTGATTTGCATTTCTCTGATAATGAGTGATGTTGAGCATCTTTTCACACGTGTTTATTAGCCATTTTTATGTCTTCTTTGGAGAAATGTCTGTTTAGTTCTTTGGCCCACTTTTTGATTGGGTCGTTTATTTTTCTGGAATGGAGCTGCAGGCGTTTCTTGTATATTTTTGAGATTAATTGTTTGTCCATTGCTTCGTTTGCTATTATTTTCTCCCATTCTGAAGGCTGCCTTTTCACCTTGCTTATAGTTTCCTTTGTTGTGCAGAAGCTTTTAATTTTAATTAGGTCCCATATGTCTATCTGTGCTTTTATTTCCAATATTCTGGGAGGTGGGTCATAGAGGATCCTGCTTTGGTTTATGTCGGAGAGTGTTTTGCCTATGTTTTCCTCTAGGAGTTTTATAGTTTCTGGTCCTGAAGAATCCCATGGACAGAGGAGCCTGGCAGGTTACAGTCCAGGTGTAAAAAGTCGAAGATGACTGAGTGGGCACACACGTATGAGAGTTATGTTTTTCTTTTCCTGTTTCACCAGAAAGATTGGTGGACAGAAGCTTTATCTTGGATCTTACTCTACCTCTGCAGCCTAGACTGTTCTGGCACTTAATTCATGTGCAATGAGTATTTATTTGCTGAAGGGACTTAGAGGCCAAGTTACCCAAAGCACATTCTTCTTTTTACATTTTGCGCTTTTTTTTGCATGACCATATGAACTATTTAAGCAATGGAACCTTAGAGAAAAAAGGGATACCTGGTTTGGTCCAGCCTCATCACCACAAAAAGTGCTTCAGAGAGAGGGAGAAAACTCAGCCCTCCCTTGCTGCCCACGTCTGCTCCACCATCGATGAATGAGGCTGGTTGATTCATGGCTTGAGAAGCATCAATTTGATACACTCGTTTGAAAGAGCCATTGGATATTATTTTAACAGAGATATTAACATTATGCTCCCATTGTAGATCTTCTGATTTCTTATGTCTGAGAAAGTGCTTTTAGCTTTGACTCAATGGCAGTGATATTGGAATGAATGCACTTCCAATGGTATTTGGACCCCCATGAATATAAGATGCTTTATCTCTGGAGACCATCCAGGCAAGCCATGCTTTAAATAAATAAAATGAATGTTCTCATCATCCAGGATGCCTATGAGCCAAGCCTTTTCAGTGTTATAATGTGGATACAAAGCATGATTATGGATATGGGCAAGAGGGAGGGTAATATAATACAGACAGGAGGCCATCGCTCTGCATCAAAGTAATAGAGCTTCTTAATGGGAGCCTGGACAGGGTGATGACTTAACTCTATAATACCATCAGTTTTATTGCCCAAATGCCATTTGTACATTTATGGAGGAGCTTCTTTAACTGTAGGGAAATACTAATTGTAACATTTAAAAATATGGACTAGCCAGGCACCAAGTCCAGGTCTCTCTCTCTCTCTCTCTCTCTTTCTCTCTCATCTGAGTGTGTTTGGGTGTGATGTGTGGTTGTGTGTATCCGTGTGACATGTGTCTGGGGATGTATGGTCCCCAGCCAATGGCAGTGACGGACTCCCCCGGAGAGACTGACTACACAGACCTCTCATTATCCTGAACTAAGAGAAGGGGGCATATTCAGGTTGCCCTCTTTGGTTCAAATACTTCGTTTTTCATCAGCTATTTCTGTTTCCTGGAAAAGTTCCCAGGAGGCTGAATGGAAGCCCAAATGAAGATTTGCTGGAGAGGGGACAGATTTCCATGGAGCAGGAACCCCTGTGTCTGCCCTGGGCCATTTTGGACTCAAAGTGGACAGTCTAGTCTTACTTTAGTTTTATGTTGGTTTCACTTTAGATCAGGAGTCCTCAAACTAGGGCCTGTGTCCACCTTCTTTTGCAATTGATTTTTTGCTGGAATGCAACTGCGCCCCTGAGCTTACACTGGGCACGTGGCTTTCACAGCACAGTGGCAAAGTTGAGGAGCTGCCACAGTGATGGTGGACCCTGAAAGCACAAGACATTTACTCCTTGGCCCGGTACAGAGAAAGTCTGTGGATCCCTAGGTAGTGCTAGTGCTAAAGAACCCACCTGCCAATGCAGGAGCCACAGGGGACGGGGGTTCAATCCCTGGGTCGGGAAGGTCTCCTGGAGGAGAGCACGACCATCCACTCCAGTGTCCTTGCCTAGAGAATCCCATGGACAGAGGAGCCTGGTGGGATACCGGCCAAAGGGTCGCACAGAGTCGGACACGACTGAAGTGACTTGGCACGCAGCATGGTCTAGAGCATGAACCTGAGTTGGGCAGGTCCTCCGAGGTGGCTTGCTGGCTCTTGGCTAACCCTGGAGACCCACCTGGTCCTTCTTCACTGGCCGTCTTCCCAATCTGTCTTCACATGACCTTCTCTTCTCCGTGAGTGTCTGTCTCCAAATTATCCATTTTAGAAAGACACCAGTCCTATTGGAGTAACGCCCACACTAATGACCTCGCTCTCTCTTCATTCCACCTGAAAACAGTATTTCTAATAAGGTCATGTTCACAGGTATGAGGGGTTAAGGCTTGAATACACATTTTGGGAGGACATAATTTGACCTATATCATCACCCGTTACAATTTTCTATTTATTTTCTTTAGAAGAAGTTTTATATTATCTATGTGATATATTTAAAATAGTCAAAGAACTTCATGCATTCCTTTAAATTATTTTTATATACCTTTAAAACATGAATATTTTCCCAGGTAGGCTATTTTAAAAATTTTTGGGAAAATATTGCAGGGTTTTGTTTTTTTTTTGACACCAAGGCATAGGTCATATCAAACTCTCCAAATAGTAAAGGCAAAAAATCCTTCTTGTATTTTGACATAGATTCATTGATGAGAATATCTTGTTTTTTTCAGCAATCAATGGTAGTATGTCTAAGAATATTGAACATATATTATTATGTATAAGAATACAATACATAGAAAATATAGGAAAATGCCCTTTCAAGTGAAGCTTACATTGTTGTAAGTCACTACTTTCTTTTTCCATTCTAAAATTCTGTAATTATTTTTATCTTACAATTTCCCATTATAATCCTAAAATTCTATAACTATATTCATCTTCCAAGCACAGAAGTAATGTATACTCCTATAATTAAGCTAATATAAATAGTATAAACAGTTCCACTTGGTTTTCATCGTGGGGAAAATTATATCAGGTTTAAGAAGCAAAACTACAGACTGAGATTTCTCTAGAAATGAGTCATTTGTAGAAGTATTACATTTCACTCTTGATTTTGCATCACGTTGTTAAAAGAGAAACTAGCTGTAATCACATTGTGAAATGCCAAATGAATGAATGACGTGATCTTTGGAGAAAAGGCTTCTAATAAAATTTTATGTTTTAGAAAAAAAGTCATATTTGATCTATGTTTAGGGAGAGCCTAAAACCTAGGTCAGTGTTTTTCAGAGAATCTGCTTATTATCTGGATTGCTTGGAGTGTGTGTGTGTGTGTGTGTGTGTGTGTGTGTGTGTATGTGTGTGTTGGGGGGATACTTATTTAAAATGTAGACTATAGGTTCACCTGAGACTCCTGGAATCAGTGGACCTGAGAGATGGGGTCCAGGTCTCTGGATTGTTAACAAGTCTCCCTGGAGATGTTTATACACTTATAAGTTTGACAATCTCTTACCTGGATCCTTTGCCAGTATTGTTAGTCACCTGATGACTAAATGAAGGAGGAATATAAAGGCTAAGCCTCAAAACCCTGAATCTAGCTCACAGCACCCATCTTTTGACTCCAAACAGGGAGCCCCAAGGACCTCCTTTTCTGCATCAAGACTTTGGGAGGTTTCCCGGAAGGCTTGTTTTTGGACTGCAGACTGTGCTCTCAGAAATCAGTCCTGTCCCCATCTCCTCTGCTTGTATTAACACCCCGTCCTCCCTGAGACCCCGGTCAGCCTAAGTCTTTGGTGAATTTTCTGGGGTCCAGCTATTGGGACCCCAGGAACAAATGCAGGGAAGACAAGGTGAGGGCTTGCCTCCTGCCTAGGGCTGCCAAGAAAAATACAGGACACCCAGTAAAATTTGCACTTTAGATCAACAATACCTAATATTTCAGCATAACCATGTCCCAAATATTGCAGGGGACATACTTAGGCTAAAAGACATTCAGGTTTCACCAGGCATCTTGTATTTTTCACTCGCTAAACCTGGCAGCCCTGAGCACATCCTGACCCTTCTCTGGGTGAAGTGAGCCCTCCAGATTTAAGTCCTTACTGCCACAGCCCTGGGGAGACTAAGTCACGCCAGACTTCTGCTGCAAAAGAATTAGCCAAGGCCAGGTTCACTTGGGGGCTGAGGACAGTTTTCATGTTTTTAAAATATCTGGTTTCACTTTGGGGTGGTAATGTACAAGCTGACAGTTGCCACTAGATTTCTGTGATCTGCGGGTCTTTGTTTCGTTTCTAACTATCTCTACCTTTATTTCCCAAAGGATGCCTTAAACGTTTTCTTTTTTGGCCATGCTGAGAGACACGCAGGATCTTCCACAACCAGGGGTCCAACCCGGGCCCCCTGCAGCCGATGTGCAGAGTCTTAACCACTGGACCCCCAGGGCAACCCTATCCGTAGGTCTTTGAGTGATTTGGACAGAAACCATCTTTACAGCGTCTCCTCCCAGCCCCCACCCCGATGCTTTCATGACAGTTTCAAGCTTCACTCATGGAAGGCTAACTCGTGATTGATCATTTCCCCCTCTGGGGGTGACGTAGCAGCTAGAGGGCTGAAGTGGGTCAGTCCCACGTTTTGAGTCTCAGCCAACTCTTCAATTAGAAGGTGGAGGTAAGTGAGCTGTTACCCAGCCGTGCTCTCTCTTACGCGCTCTCTCTCTTTCGGTCGTTTATCTCATCTCTCAAGAATACGCCACGTGGCGTTGCCGCAAACCTCCTCCTTGTGTGTCGCCACGGTGTTCCTTTTTGCAGATCCATTTCAATCGGGCGTGACGTCTAAGCCATCCCGAAAAGTTCCCCGAAGGTCACCACCATTCGCCAAACTCAGAGGGGAAGGACTGACTGTCACAAACAAGCAGAACAGGAAGCATCGCCATCATTTCAGGAAAAAGAAATAGAGGTAGCAGCTAAGACATTATAATCCAAACAATGTTGTGGGTAATTTTCCCTTCATAACCTGAAGACCAAAAACTTTATGACTCTTTAAACTTCAGTATTGCACCAATTAAATTTCAGCTTAGGAATCCGAGCTTCTGGTCTGCATTCCATTAAAAAAAAATGTAGCCTTGTTTCTGTTCCCTGAAGAATCATAGGACTAACTTTTTATTCTTCCTAATCGCTCTTATTTTTCGCAATTAAGGAGGATCAGAAGAATACTAACTGCGGATGCTAACTCATGTGTTCTCGATCACATCTTAAACAATGCTATTTTCTTACAGAAAGTGGGAATGATGGCAAACTCTGAGGCTTTTTTTTTTCTTGTCGCATTTAACTTTTCTACCTCACAGCCCAGATAGCTTTTTTTAATCAAAGCAGGTAATGGAAGAACAGTCTGTACCCTCAAATGCAATCATATTTAATCATTTTTAATATCCTTATTTCTCAGCTGATCAAACTTTAGAATTTTGAATACTTTGGTTTGATTTACAACACTGTAGAACTTTAACTAATAAAGAAGTACGTTCCTTTGTTGTCATGTGGATTGAGGAGTGTGCTGGGGAGAGGCCTGGATTGTGGTTCTGAATTCCAGGTACTGGACAGTGTTCTGGTGGTGATCTGACTCTGTGCCTCTGTTTTCCCACCTGTCAAAGGGGTGGGTTAGTGTATGTGTCCACTTATACTTCTCCATCCCCTGAAATGGTGAATGCTGGTGTGTAGCCCTCATTGCTGGAGTGCAGGGTACAAGCAGCATCCCTCTGGATTGCTCCTGCTTTGCATGGTGCTTGCATACAGCAGACACTTCATAAATGTGTGCGGAGTGGGGACTGGACTGAGTGTTATGCTTGTTGTTCAGTTACTGAATCATGTGCGACTCTGCGATCCCATGGACTGCAGCGTGCCAGGCTTCTCTGTCCTCCACTGTCTTCAGGAGTTTGCTCAGATTCATGTCCATTGAGTCAGTGATGCTATCTAACCATCTCATCCTCTGCTGCCCACTTCTCATTTCATCTTCAGTCTTTCCCAGCATCAGGATCTTTTCCAATGAGTCAGCTCTTCCCATCAGGTGGCCAAAGTATTGGGCTTCAGCTTTAGCATGAGTCATTCCGGTGAATACTCAGGGCACAATCATTGAAAATGTTAAGTAGGATTAGTATATAAATATATAAAATTGAATCACTTTGCTGTATACATGAAACTAACACAACATTGTCAATCAACTATAATCCAATAAATTTTTTTAAAAAAATGTTAAATAGGATTTGCTTTGTTGAAAAGTGGACACTGATGGATGGAATATTGAGGGAAAGTTGACCCCCCAAATATATTTTGTGAATGATTCCAGGGAGTTTAAATGCTTCTCTTTTCAACAACAGAGTGTGCTTGGACCTGGGCTCAGCGGAGAGGCTGTAATGTGAATGCACACAGCCCCTTCGGCTAGCAGTTCACAGGAAGAGGGGGGCAAGTGTAACAGCTCTGTGTGCCAGGAACTGAAGAGTCCCGGAATGGATGGGTGAGGGCTGGGGAGACCCCCCCAAAGGGCAGGCTGAAGATAGAGCAAGGTTTCATCAAGTGAAAGGGAAGAGATGGCAATGCACAGGTGAAGGGACTGGAGCGTGGAAAAGATAAAAGGGAATGGGAGAACATGAAAATGGCTCTTGTGATGGGAGACGAATGAATGGTGAAATTGAATTTCTAATTTTTTAATATTTTTTGAAAAATAATTTTTAGTAGAAAAAGATTACCACCAGAAATGTCAATAGAAAAAAAAAGATGTTCCCCAAGAAAAAGTCGTGGGCTAGAGAGAATCCAGAAAGTCCTGTCCTGGTAGCCAGGGCTGCCGGGGTCCTGACGGTCAGGTTTGATGGGGACCTGAAGATCCTGGGTGTGTCCCCATCTTCCCTCCCAGGGTGACTACGTTTTGTGTCAGGCTTAAATAGCCTGCCTGTCCCTCTCTTGCCCCTTCCGGCTCTGACATTCCTGCATCTCTTTCTGCTGGTTTTTCCTCCTTTTTCTGCCAGCTAACTGAGCGACTTCACTTTTTTCACTTTTCTGCATTGGAGAAGGAAATGGCAACCCACTCCAGTGTTCTTGCCTGGAGAATCCCAGGGGCAGGGGAGCCTGGTGGGCTGCCATCTATGGGGTCGCACAGAGTCAGACACGACTGAAGCAACTTAGCAGCAGCAGCAGCAGCAGCAGCATGCCTTCACGCTCATCTACTTATTATTTGCTCTCTTTAAAAAATCGTTTTAACTCTTCTTCTAGTCAGAACGCCCAGTGAAATGGGTTTTGGAGTCAGATGGTCCTTGATCAAACAGAAGCCCCATCACTTACTAGTCTATGACCTTGGACAACTGACTTTGCTGGGCTAATCCTTTTTTGTCAATGGCAAAATGGAATGAGATTATCCAACATATGAAATACTTACTTGTGTGGATCAAAGGAAAAAACCCAGGTTCGCCATCCATTAGTATCTTTCCTTCTCCTTCCTTGAGGGCAGAGACTGTTTGCGTAACTTCCTCTGGCCCTGGGGCCAGTGCAGTACTGGGACATGTCAGGAACCCCTGGGGTTCGGTTGAATGAGTAGGATGGGGGCTGAGAAGGAGAAAGAGGGGACTCATGCCTCCGTTGAGTCATTTAATAAGGGGATGTTTATTGAGCCCCTGCTGTGTGCCAGGGAACAGAGATGACAAGGAGAGATACACAGCCTCTTGCTACAAAGGACTTACTACCTTGTGTCCACCCCATACTTCAGAGGAACGGGTAAGCCAAAGGCTTGAAGGCTTGAGAAGGCACATTTGATACCATAATCTACTCCTTGCTGGAAGCTAGGAGCCAGAAATTAGCCTGTCCTGGTCCTTCCTTTCCAGTCTTCCTAAAGTATAGGGCTTCTAAGTGTTGAACGACGCACAGGAGTTCTCCACTCAATCAACAAGTAACTTTGGGTATGCCTGCTATTTGCTGTCCTCAGGGACCTTTCTGAGGAGATGACATAAGCCACTGGGTAAAGAAGAGCTTGCACCAGATGACGTCACCGAGAGGTACTGAGAGACAGCCTGGGCTGCAGGAGGACTGTGCTGGGCTGGAAGAGACAAGAAGGGCTTCCCAGAGGAGGTGATACATGAGGAGAGCAAGGGGCCTCAAGCAGGAGAGTTGTCTGGTAGCTTGGGTGGTGTCACTTCAGGAGCAGGAGCAATTAGCATCCGTATGTCTCTGATTTTTCTCACCTCAGTGGCTGCAGAGGGTGATGGCAAAGTCCTGTACCCTCTCCACTTGGGAAGTGTCTCATTTCCTTGCAGCTTGGTGGGCATCCCCATTAACCTCTCACCTTCGATGAACACGCACAGGTAGAGGTGACAGTGTGAGTCGCTCGGTCGTGTCCGACTCTTTGCGACCCCACGGACTGTAGTCCGCCAGGCTCCTCTGTCCATGGGATTCTCCAGGCAAGAGTACTGGAGTGGGTAGCCATTCCCTTCTCCAGGGAAATCTTCCTAACTCAGGAATTGAACCCAGGTCTCCTGCGCTGCAGGCGTATTCTTTACAGTCTGAGTCACCAGGGAATTTGCCTCTAGAACTCCAGGACTTCCCAGGAGAGGAAGACACTGAGCTGGTTGGAGCTATATGAAGGCTTTGCCCATGAAACAACTGCATGGAGTTAGGGAAGCACCCAGGCCTGGGGACAAAGGGCTGTGCATCCAGAACTAAGACAGGTGGGGACCTGGACCTCATTTCTCTCTCCTGCCTTCCTAAGAAGTTCACTCTCATGAGCTCAGCTAGGAGCCTGCTGTGGGAGAAATTTACAGAAATGTAAAAACAGAGGCTGCACTATGAACATTATCCCAGGTAATGTTCAGGAAGTACTTTAGTGATGTTAGGAGTGACTAATGAGTAAACGTCAGCCCAGGACTAGGCTTCAAAGCCCAATAGGGCAGCCTATCTGACCTTAGGCAAGTTCTTGAATTCTCTGGGCCTCTGCTTTCTTACCTGTAAAATGGGAACAATGTAACAGATTTGTAGGTTTGCTGTGATCTATTATTGTTGCTTGTGGGTGAATGAGCATGTAAACAATAATGGTGAAAGCTGAAGCTGATTGGCTGTTTACACTAAGCCAGGAACTGTGAAAATTCCCATTTTTATCATTTAATTCTCAAAACCTCCCTCAGAGACTTGGGCTATTGCTCCCTGTTGCTACCAGGCACCAGGAAAGATGGTTGTGGTTATCATTTTCCCTGTTTCCTTGTCTGCTGCTTCTGTCCAGGTGGGAACAGCTCCAGTCAACTCTTCTCATTGGCAGACTTTGGGGCTGATCCATGGTCAGTGCTCCGCAGGGGTGGCCCCTGGCTGAATTAGATGCTGGATGTGGGCGCTGGTTCTCAGGGGAGAACCTGAGAGGAGAATCTGCTTGGCCAAGGGGAGCAGAGACATGTGGTCTTTCCACAGTGGAGGAGAAGTCCCTGGAAGGCACAAACCCTGGGATCTCCCTGGTTGGGCAACGTGGTTGTTTGGGTGTACGCCTATAGACCACTCCCCATGCTGAGGTCTGACCGTGCCACCTACTAGCCCCTCCTTTTTGGCAAGTCATGCATCTGGGCTTGGGTTTCCCTAGAAATAGAACCCTGGGAGGTCCAGGAACACGCGCAGGGCAGTGAAGAGGGGACACAGAAAAGGGAAGACGTGAGGCATCACAGCTGCCCCATGGGTCAGGGGTATGAGATGCTCAAATGCATAGATGGATCCCCTGTGAGGGAGGGAGTCAGTGAGGAGACGTGTGCATGTAAGTCGCTTTAGCCGTGTCCAGCTCTTTTGCAGCCCCATAGACTGTAGCCTACCAGCTCCTCAGTCCATGGGATTTCTCAGGCAAGAATACTGGAGTGGTTGCCATTTCCTTCTCCCAGGTATCTTCCCGACCCAGGGATCGAACCTGAGTCCCTTACGTCTCCTGCATTGGCAGGCGAGTTCTCTACCACCAGCTCCACTTGGGAAACCTAGTGGGGAGGGGAGAGAGCATTAACTCTGGCCCGTAACCCTTGGCGCTCAGCTCTCTGGGCTGTGGAGGCAGCACCCTCAGCTGTGAGCCGGGGCCCTGGCTGTTGTAAGTCTGCCCGGAGTCTCAGCCTGAACTACAAGGGCCAAGGGGTACGCAGCTACTGACCCATCACGTCTGCCAGCCGTGTGACCTGCCAAACCCGTTTCCACCCTTGTCTTCGCAGTGGCTGCTTGTGGCAGCCACGGAGGGCCAGACAGAAGCGGCGAGGCAGCGCCATGTCTGTCCTGCAGGAGAGCTGGGGGAAGATGCGGTCACAGACCAGACGAAGAGGAGCTAAGCAGGCGGTGGGTGCCTATTCGAGAAGGAGTCCACACCAGCTCTTTCCCTCGGGCCATAGCTGGGGTGGGTGGGGACTGATGGCACCGTGACCAACCTGGGGAACTGAGGAGAGAGGACTCTGATGCCTGATGTCCAGCGGGCATCCTGGGAGGTGGCCCCTGCCCGGCTTTCTGCTCACAGCCCTGTGGTGAGAAACCACAGGTGGAATTTGGTCCTGTGCCTCTTCAGCTCTGCAGACTTCTTTTCTGGACAGGGTTTTGTTTGCCTTTGCTGGCTGGATGTCTGCAGAGAGCCCATGCTCTGGGTTCCTGGGGACCCAGATAGGGGCAAGGGGGAGACTCTTTTACTCAAGGGAGGGAGAAGGACACCTAGATGCCAGAGACTACATTTCCCAGCTTCCCTTGCTGCTAGGTCAGGTCACATGACTCAGTGTATTAGCTTCCTGTTGTTGCTATAACAAACTACTATAGCCTTCGTGGTTTAAAGCAACACGTGTATTCTCTTACAGTTCTGGAGGTCAGAAGTGTGACATGGATTTCACTGGGTTAACTTCAAGGTGTCAGCAGGGTTATGTTCCTTGTGGAGGCTCCAGGGGACAATGCATTTTCTTTTCCCTTCCAGCATCCAGAGGGGGCTTGCATTCCCAGGCTCATGGCTTCCCTCTTCCACCTTCAAAGCCAGCATCTTTCTCATCCTTTCTCTGTTGTGAGAGTTTTCTGAGTGGCTAAAGACAAGAAGGCTCCTCTGCTCTAGGAGTTCACACAGTTACTTCCAGCCATCCTGGATAATCCAGGATATTGCTTAACCTTAATCACATCCTAACATTCTTCTTGCCATAGAAGGCAGCATGTTCACAGATTTCAGAGATGAAGATGTGGACATTGATGGGGGCCATTATGCTGCCCTTTGCCCATGGATAATGGGCTGTAAGGATAAGCACGGGCATCTTCTGTTTCTTGAACTTAAGAAGAAGTCACATGCCTTTTATCTTTCACCCACCCTCCAAGACCCAAGACTGAAGGCATTTGGGGCACCCAAACTAGACCCAGAGATGGAAGCTGCATATTGAGGGTGGTGGAGACACCTACGTGCTCTGTGGGAAGACCCAGACCATCCTCATTGCTCTGGATGGGCTTGTGAGCTAGATGGAAATTTCTTCCTTATTCAAAGCAATATTTGGGGGACTCTATGTCCTAGTACTGATCTTCCACTTACTTTTACTAACACAGAGAGATGATTAATTTATTTTATGAGAATGCATGCTTTTTAAAAAATTGTTTATTTTTGACTGTGTTGGGTCTTCATTGCTTCCAGGACTTTTTCTCTAGTGGCAGTGAGTGGGGGCTACTCTTTGGTCTTGGTGCTTGGGTCTCTCAATGCAGTGGCTTATCTTGTTGTGGAGCCTGGGCTCTGGGCAAGTGGGGTTCAGCAGTTCCAGCAGTGGGCTCAGGAGCTGTGGCACAAGAGCTTAGTTGCTCCACAGCATATGGAATCTTCCTTGACAAGGGATTGAACCCGTGTCTCATGCATTGGAGGGTGGATTATTTTTTACCACTGAGCCACCAAAGAAGCCCCAGAGAGATGATTATATTAGAGATGCCGCTGAGTTACAGAGAGCTGCCTGGCTTGCCTGGGACTTGGAGAAGTGCTTCCCAAGGGGTGGATATTTCATCAAAGGGTTAGCCAGACAGACAGGGATGGAAGGGGCAGGGGTGCCGACTTTCTCCACTAAGCTGTGCTGCCTGGGAAGTTGTGCTCTCTTTCTCATACCTTTTGCTTTGGCTTCAGGCCCGTTTTCCTTAGGCCTACAGACAGGAGTGATTTGGCATTGAAATTGGACTTGCCTCGGGCTGGCAGGCACAGGTTAATTTCCAGGACTGGAGTACGCTGTACATCCAGGGGATAGAGTTGGAAGGGGTCTAAAGTCAGGGCCCAGCTTCTGGCTCCAGCGTGGGCTAAACTCGCTAAGTCATGGATCTGCAGGGCCCCCTTCCTGGGGGTTCCTTGTATGACATACCTGGTGACTGACGATCTGGCATTGGCTTGCACACCACCAGTGACAGGAAGCGCAATTTCCACTCCCAGATCCGTTTCCTCCAGCTCTAAGGTTTCAACAAAGGGGAGCAAGTCGGTGCTGGGAGACCTCAGAAGCTAAGAACCAAGATCAAGATGAGCTCAAGGCAGGATAAGAGAGAGTAACTGACATCTTGGATCAGTGAGCCTGGGATCGGACAGACCCAAATGATCCTGGGTATCTCAAGGAAGGAGAGGACTTACCACAAGGCATTAGAAGCTTTGGGATGTTTGCAAAAGCTGGCCTTGCAAAGATCAGGGAAGCTGCTGCTGGAGCTTAAGAGCTCAGAGCCGCAGAGAGGACAGACGTGGCTGGTAGGAGGCTGAGCTGAAATCGGGGTCTGCCCAGAGGCTGGGCAGTGGTGAGACCTCGTGCCAACTGCTTGCAGAAGCCGGGGTGCCCAATGTTCCTGCAGGGGCAGTGGAGGCTGGTCTCCCCCTTTCCAGGTCTCCCCCCAAGTGCCTCTCATCTCAAGGAATTACCGGGCATCCTGTGGCTGAGAAAGGTAGCTTCTGGGCTTCTAGCCCCTACTGTTGGAGAAGGGGCAGAGAAGGGGGCAGGGCAGAGGAGTGGGCTGGGTGAGAGGAAGGGAAGGCAAGAGACTGTCCAGCACAGGTGGTTTGCTTCAGCCACCTGCCCCCATCTTTCCTAGAATTTTCCTGTGAGGAGTAGTCGACCAAGCACATGCTGGCTTAGAAACAACCCCGTGGATGAGTTTTTTTGGAAGTTGCACAAGCTAAAGAGGAGATGACCCCCCAGTATTGGGTCATTCCTTATTTTCTCCATGGAAAGATTCTCCCCGAAGTGTTTGGACTACTTGGAAAATCAACTTGGGATAACCAATTTATTCATCTACTAACCTATAGTTTGGGGCTTCCCTGGTGACTCGGTGGTAAAGATTCTGCCTTCCAATGCAGTAGACACAGGTTAGATTCTTGGGTTGGGAAGATCCCCTGGAGAAGGAAACGGCAACCCACTCCAGCATGGATCCCATGGATAGAGAATCCCATGGATAGGGGAGCCTAGCGGGTTATAGTCCAGAGGGTCACAAAAGAGTTAAACATGACTTGGCATCTAAACAGCAACAAACCTATACTTCAGATTACATACAGTATAAAGTGGTGATTTTAAAAAACATCCTTTTGGTGTTTCGTATTTCACAGAAGTTTGCATACTATTGACATATGATAATTACTTGTTACTTACATATGTTACTTTGACACCAGCAGGCATGATCATCTCAGATGTTTGAGATTCAGCACCTTTGAGACCCGTGTTTCTCTGAAAGTTGTATTCCAAGCCACAGGGTTCATTAATGCAACATTATGACAATTTACACAAAAGATCCTGAAAGTGTACATCTGTGATCTGGGTGGCTCTTGACATGGTCTTAAATGGGCTTCTTTAGAATGACATGCAGCACTTAGGGCCGTGAGCGCCTCTGACCAGTAGAAGGATGACGAACTCCCTGAGCATTTCTTTGTCTCCTTCATAGGCACCTCTCTCAACATCCCCAGCTAGCCTTGATCAAGGTCATTTCAGTCTCTGCTGCAGCTTCAGAGATCACCTTACCTTGTATTTGGGCTTGCAAAGAAAACAGCGGAGTGACATACCATTCCTCTGTGTGTGTGTGTGTGCTTATATTTGTATAATACTTGTAGAAACTTCTTTCATGGGCTTCATTCATTCATTTGTATTCATTCATTGACTCATTCACAACATCTCCATCCTGAAACCCTTGAGTGGATTCCCACTGCCCTTAGGATAAAAGCTAAGCTTATCTCCTAGGCCCAAGGATCTCAGCATCCCCTGAAGCCTGTCTGGGCTCCTCCTCCTCGCCCTTCTCACTCTGTCCCCAGGAGTTCCCCCTGCACTGGTCCTCAGCCGGCCCTGCCTGCTGGGGCCCCATCACCTGCTGTGTTTCTGCCAGGTGTGCTGGTCCCTCACTTCCGTGCCTGGAGAATCCCTCTCTCTTCCTCCAGGCCTGTGCTCAGTGAAGTCTGTGTTCAGCAAGGCTGGCCATTCTCCCTCCTACAGAAGTAGCTCCCCATCGCCATCACTCTTGAGGGGGTCTTCCCATTTGACCCTCTTCCCCTGGCCCTTAACACCATCTGGCAGGGTCTGGTTTGGCTCTGCTTGCTCGCCTATGGTCTGGGTCCTCCCTTTGGCATCCGCTCTGGGAGGGAGGGGGGCAGGAACTCAGAGGAGGGAAGAGCCCCCCGTCCCTGGAGCTCTTGAGTGACCAGAGTTGGCCCGCTTTGTGACATCAGCTCCAGCAGAGTCTGGGGCTCACCACTGGGTGTACGGAGTCGCCGTGGCCTGAGGTCACATCAGAGGGAATGGCGCTCAAAGTGGTCAAGGGACATATCCAAGACCACACAGCGGATAAGCCAGGGAGCTGGGGGCGAGCCTGTAAGTATTCACAGCTTGCACCTGAGCATAGGCGAAACCACCCTCTCTCTGCCCTCCCACTGACCCACACACATCGACATGCTTCACATCTGAAAAAGTGACTTACACTGGGAAAATTAGAGCATCAAAGAGTCTAATCTTTTCCCATTACCCCAAAGACATCAGCCTGGGAAAAATCTCACCCAGGCCTCGTGTAACCTGATGGAGATAGGTAATGTGCCAGTATCTGTTCCCTTGTTGAAAGAAGTGACGCCCTTTGCATGGGGTCACGGGTGGAGTGACTGGACTTAGAGGATCCATTTCAGCTGGAGAACAGTGGGTGCGGGTGAAGTGATGGGCCTGCTGCAGCTTTTAAGATGAAATATTTAAACAAGCGGAACCTCATGTGGGTAATGTATGAAGCTCTCCTGAGATGTAAATCGCACAGTTCGTCAGCGCCCTTTAACAAAGTCAATTACATTACCTAAGCTTATTAGAGACAAGGGTCCCTTACCCTGAGACTCTCCCATTTCTCCCTGGTGCTGTTGTCAAGCCAAAGACCTCTCTCCAGAAGCAGGATATTATTTAAAACCCTTCAACATGGTTCTATAAATTGGATGGAATCTTTTAAAAATCTGAAGATGCCTTATTGACGATGTTGGTGAGGAGCACCACTTTGGCAGGTGCATAGCAGGAGACATCTTCTGTATTCCTGAAATCACCTCTATTAGATTATGGAGATATGATCTATGAAAATAGTCCCAGACTTAATCTGTCGAGACTTGGGAGAGTGTATAAGCAAATGCTTAGATTTGCATTAGAGTCTTGACTTTGAAATCCATTACTGTAAGTTCCTTGCTGACTTTGAGGGGCAATCTTTACCGCAGGAGGGGGGTCAGGAGGGGCCATGTTTGTATCTAGAGGCTGGCTGGCCCCCTGGATGGTTTTTTAAGGCCATTTAAATCTCTTTTGAAGGTCAATTCCATCTTTTTCATTAGGGAATTAGTACCAGCCAAGTAAGGCAAGCCTGTGTAAAAACTGACTTCAGCTTGATGGCTCTCTGAGATCATTTTTAGAATACTTGTTTTATTATGTTTTTGTTCCATTTTAACTTGCTTTAAAAGGTTGAAATTTGTTGCACTGGCTTTTTTTTTTAACCACTTTTTTTTTCTGAACCACTTTTTGTGTTCTCTGGCAGAAGTAGGTTTTTTAAACAGTCAAATGTAGAGTAAAAATAATAATAAATATATTATTTAAACAAATTGATGTTATTTAATAAATATTTTAAATAAATAATAATTTATAAAGATAATAAAAGAATGTCTGATAGCTTATAAATGATATAAGGCTTTCTCTCTCCCTTTTTGTTAGGGGGCGGTGCACAAATTCTTTCTGTTCACTTTTTACTTTGTTTTATTCAATTATTGGGCTTCCCAGGTGGCACAGGGGTAAAGAATCCTCTTGCCAATGCAGGAGATGCAAGAGATGCAGCTTCCATCCCTGGGTCAGGAAGATCCCCTGGAGAAGGAAATGGCAACCCCCTTCAGTATTCTTGCCTCGAAAATTCCATGGACAGAGGAGCCTGACAGGCTATGGTCCATGGAGTCACAAAGAGTCGGACATGACTATGCGACTGAGCATGCACACACGCATTCAGCTATTAGATACTTTAAATAAGTTGACTTTTCTATATCAGAAGTCAGCAAACTCTGTGTAAAAGGCCAGAAAGTAAATATTTTAGGCTTCATGGGGCTGTTTGTTCTCTGTCAAAGCCACTCAACTCTGCCTTCTAAGCATGGATGCAGCTGTAGACAAAATGTAGATGAATAGGTTTATCCAGTCAAACTTTACAGACAACCGAAATTGTGAAATATGAATTTCATGTAATTTTCAGGTTTCCCCAAATATTATTATTGTTTCAATTTTTCCCAGCCACTTAAAGAGGCCATGGGTGGGCTAGACTTAACCCCTGGACCATAGCTTGCTGATTCTGTTCTATATAGCAGCTGAAGATAATTGCCTTTCCTTAAAAATTAAAGGTTAATATGAAGCTCTCAGGGAATTTTGTTTCAAAATAAAAATATAGGAGGAATTTTGCAAGACTGGCCGTTAAGACGCTATGAATATTTGGACTCTAGTATGAACTGATTGATCTGCCACCTATTCTCTAAACACCTGCTCTGTGTCTGGTGCTCTACTTGGGGAGAAACACGGTGCCACAAAATGGCCTGGGGTTGTAATTATTGTCAAAAGTAGGGAGGGGCCCGCAGGATAATTTTTGTCATTCTGAGGATATTTTTGGAAATGATGTTAAAGTGATGCAAGAGTGTCTATTTTTTCTTAATCCCTGATCACTTTCCATTTCCAGCCTCTCAAAGAGAAAGGAGAAATTGCTCTTGAGAAGTTTAAGCCTCTGTGAATTTTGGACCTGGGCGTGGACTCAGCTGTTGCTAATTCCTCTCTGGTCAAAGGTCGCCTGTAGGGCTGTTGAACTCATCCCTGACAAGTCACTTGGCTGACCGGGCTATGTAAATCCTTTTAGGTGGACAAGTATCAGTGACCCTTTGAAAAGAAAGTTCTAGTCATTATACCAGTAATGACCATCACTCAAATGAGTCTATGCATACAACTAAACCTAGAATAAAAGAAACCAAGAAGGGCCTATTATATCCAACCCTAAAGATTTATTAATAAGTCATGCTAACACTCCACGTGGACTTATTTGGGCTGACTGGGCATGCTCACCTGTGACTTGGGAACAACAACTCAGCACACAAAACTTTAAGACCCCTCGAGATATTTCTATCCTTTGACTGTAATTAAATTTCTAGATAACTTTCTTACCTACACAAGTTATATATAAATATGGTTAATGCAATAGTATTTGTAATATGAAATTGGTGAAAGTCATATTCATTTCCAATAATAGCCAAATGTGAAAGATCATCATATATCTACCCATATTTTAATGCCTGCTAACATTTTTTTCTAAGAGGAAGATTTTTAAAATATTTGTTGATAAAGTCAAGACTCCAGACAGCCCTACTGAATTTAAAAGTGGGAACTCTTGGACAACATTAACAGTGCCTTTCTGACAAGTGCGGTCGCGGGCTGTGCATTGAGGTGTGGCCCCTGGGAGAAATGAAATGTCCCAGGGAACCTTCTTCTGTGTCTGCGCTTTCCTCTAGTGAAGTTCCCAGTGAGGCCAAGGCGATGGAACACAAAAGGCGCTTGTTTAGATTAGTAAATCCGTGAACGAAAACTAGTTTATCGGGCTGAGGGGAATTACATCATGGTAGCCTGACAGTTAGATGGTCCGGTCCTGAAGTTGAGATCTCATCACCTGGGTGTCTTAGGAAACTTACAGAACTCCCCTGATGTTAGGTCCTTGTGTGTGTAGTGTGTGTGTGTGTGTTTGTATGTGTGTGTGCGTGAGCGCGTTCAGTTACGTCTGACTGTTTGTGACCCCATGGACTATAGCCTGCCAACCTCCTCTGTCCATGGGATTATCCAGGCAAGAGTGCTGGATATTCAGTCTTTAAGCACATTCATAAATGGGAACGGCATCTCCTTCTGAGGTGATGTGAAGGTTAAAGAAGATGATTGATGCTGGTGATGTACTTGACTGGGGTGTGCACTTAATGGGTTCCCAATAAAGGTCGGTTTCAGTTCACATGCTACTGTGAAAGACATTGAAAGTATTAGTCACTCAGACATGTCCGACTCTTTGCGACTGCATGGACTGTAGCCCACCAGGCTCCTCTGTCCGTGGAGTTCTAAAGTCAGGAATATTGGAGTGGGTAGCCAGTCTCTTCTCCAGGGGATCTTCCTGATCCAGGGATTGAACTCAGGTCTCCTGCTGGGCAGGAAGATTCTTTAACATCTGAGCCACCGGGGAAGCCTGTGAAAGACGCTGGCCCAGTTAAAAATAAGTTCAAATATTTAACTGAGCAAAATAATTTCTTCATGGTCATCTTGTTTAATTGTTTACATCTCATACTCCAATATTTACAGTTTCTTTGGAGGTACCGTTCTATATTCTTTTTAATAAATTGCGATTTTTTAAAATTAATAATGCCTCCATGGTTTCTGCTAACATTAAAAAATTCCATAATATACACATTGGTTTTCATTTGGTCTATTTCTGAGCTTTCAATAATTGTGTGTGTGTGTGTGTGTGTGTGTGTGTGTGTGTGAGTGATGTGTTTCCCTGAAGGTCCAATAATTTCTTTTATGTCTAACCTGGGTCAGTTTGTAAGGCAGGAAAACAGTATTTAAAATCCTATTAATGAAATAGTTGGATGCTTTCAGATATTTCTGCAGCAAGCAGGGCTCTTGCTGCATACATTACATATTTTATCATTAATTTCTAGTGACTCATCAACACCGAGGGCTCTCAGACACCTTCCAGCTGAGTGCCCGATGTGCTCGCAGTGTTGATGCCTCCGGATCCTGACCTTCCCAGCTGATTGCTCTCAGTCCATCATGGAAATTTCAGGACCCTGGGAATGGTCCGGTCATGGGTGGCTTAGGATAAAGCAAACCAATGGTTCCTATCCAATACAACCAGAGGGACGCATCTAGATCTTTGTGGAGATAAACATCCTCATTCTTTGGAGAAACCCATGGGGAGATGATGCTGAAGCTGCAATACTTTGGCCACCAGACGTGAAGAGCTGACTCATTGGAAAAGACCCAGATGCTGGGAAAGATTGAAGGCAAGAGGAGAAGGATACAACAGAGGATGAGATGGTTGGATGGCATCACTGACTCAATGGGCATTAGTTTGAGCGAACTTCAGAAAATAGTGAAGGACGGGGAAGCCTGGTGTGCTGCAGTCCATAGAGTCACAAAGAGTTGGACACGACTGAGGGACTGAACAATAACAATGGGGAGGTAGTTCCTCTTGGCCCTCTAAATGTGAATGAGAAACCCCTGCGGCTGTTGACAGCTATCCTGCCTTGGTGGATATTGAAACAGGAAGCCGGAGTCAATGAAATAGAGCAGGAAAAGGGCTGGACCCAGAGACTGAGAAGACTCGGTGTTGGTCAAGCCAGGTACAGGCTTATTTGTGTTCCTTGCAGCCCAGAGCACCTTCCCTGATTCGCTCGGCTTAGGCTGATCACCCTGGACAAAGGGCTCATAGTACCCATATCATGGGCGAGCACAAGTAGTAACTGCTGGCACAGTGCAAGGCCCAGGGTGGACCAGAGAGCTCAGGATGGCTCCCTCCATCTGACATTCCCTTAGTATCTTGACCCTTGAGGGAACAATGGATGGAGTGATCCCCTAGAAAACGGTCTGCCCAAAGATGTTTGGACTCCTTGTCAAATTGAACTGTAACTATTTCCCATGTCCTAGGTAGCCTATTTCTAGCTTTTTCACACAGAGTAAACATGATTGGCTATCTTGTACCATGAGAGTTTTATTCTGAGTCCTCTGATGGCCCCTGAAATCTGAGGGAAACAAGAAGACCACATGCAGATATTTAAATCTGATTAAGTTGTTTGAGAATATGATGTTAAAATGTCAGTGGTATTTGGTGACCCTGGTTCGGAATGTGTGTATATATGAAAACTAGTTTTTATGTGTGTGGGGGCAGGGAAGAGGAGGAGAGGAAGGAGGAGAAGAAAAAGGAGAAGAGGAAGAAGAAAGGGAAGAGTTGGGGAGGGGAGGAAGGAAGGGGCAGGGGGAGGAGGGAGAGGACCAAGGGCGTCCAAGGAAAAGCAAGTCCCCCTTCAACCTCCAGCCACAAGTCTCTCAGGTTCAGATTTACTTGAATATCTCAATGACTGTCCCACTTAATGAATTAGGAAGCTCTTTATAGAGAGGCACCCTTTCTGAAAGCATCAGAAGGTCACTGTTATATTAAGCCCTCAAGTCTGGCTTTTAAAGATTTCTGATGTTACGGAGGTCAGAAGCAGACCTTTATCTGATGACTTCTGCTCCCAGGGAGTCACAGGACACAGAATTATAGCTGAACACAGTGGGCCTGACATTCTCCCTTGGATTCTTAAGCACGAGGAGCTAGGCATTTCCCTCCTAGGTGGAGTCCTGTTGGAAATCGGCCTTCTCAACCAAAGCCCCTGATCTCGGCGTCGAGGCCCTGCCCATCTGAACTTGACCTGTCTTTCCTGCTTCATCCCTCACCTCCGCTTTTCTCACCTCCACTCTCTACACACCCTGCCCCTCCATCAGGGTGACCTTACTCCATCCCAGTGTCTGTCCAGCCCAGGCCCAGACTTCACCTGTTGGAAAGGTGCTCACCCAGTTGAAGAGGTTCGTGGAGCACATACAACCTTCTCTCTCTCTGTCATGGGTCTGTCTTTAGTCGACTGGGATGTTGTCCTTTCATTCCCTTTGGTGTCGGGACATGGAGGGGTGGTCAGACAGGGTGGACCGGTCCAAGGCCAACAGTCAAGATCTCAGAGGAATCAAAACTCGAGGTTGGAGTCTAGCCTGGCCATGTCTGGCTCGTGTGGCCCTGGGGAGTCACTGTCATATCCACTCTCTGGATACCTCCTTTGGGGAAACGTCCTCTCCCCCTGCTGGAGCCATGGTCCCTGCCCTGCCCATGTAACTGCCTGTCCCTGTCCTGAGGGCTGCCTGTAGGTCCAGGGTCCTACCCAGAAGCTCCCCCCAGACAGACCCTGTTTGACTTCTGAATCCACACGGAAAGACTCGCAATCAAATACGTCGACAATCTCAACGGCTCAAGTAATGAAAGTGGCTCTCATTCTTGAACTTGAATCTCTTACAAAATGTTGAAAATGATCCAACTCATTTCCCCCCACCTTCCCAGTGGCTCCAAGGTTCCTTTCCCTCCCTTCCCTAACTCCATCGTCCCCCAAACTTCTTCAGAGCCTGTGTTTTGCTAGCCAGTGCTGCAAAAGAGTCCACCCATCCTGCCTACCGCAGTCCACCAAGGCTAGCTTCCACCTCCCCCGACACCTTCCCCCTTTCAGCCCACCAGAAAGTCCTCTCCTGTGGGTCATCTCTTCTATCCTCAGCATCTCTGGGACTTCCTCAGTCTACTTCCTGAGTCTACATCACGAGTCCAGACTCCACCTTCTAGAAACAGGCGTGATAGAGAGTGGAAGGGAAGATCCATCAACTGGGAAGAGCAACCCCTGCCTCAAGGGGCAGTGGGAGAGTGTGAGAGCCTTCCACCACCAGCCATCTCCCTTCTGCATGTCTTGTGGAGTCAGCTATAGACTGCTAACTGTTAGCATCTCCTCCACATGCAGGCATGTGTGTGTGCTCAGTCGTGTCCAACTTTTTGCAACCCCATGGACTGTAGCCCATGAGGCTCTTCTGTCCATGGGGTTTTCCTAGGAAAGAATAATGGAGTGGGTTATTTCCTCCTCCAGGGGATCTTCCCGACCCAGGATTTGAACCCATGTCTCTTGTGGCTCCTGCATTGACAGGCAGATCCTTTAACACCTGGGAAGCCCCTGTATCCTTTACAACCCCTCCTAAATCTGGACAATGTCCAAAATGGGAAGAGCAGAGGGATGGAGCCTATTTGAAAGGGATGCTGACTTCTGTAGACTGAGAACTCAGGGCAGCTGACAGTCCATCATGCTGGTCTAGGAAGAGCACGCGAGATTCTGTTTGAGCGTTTCCACTCATTTCAAGCATGCTCATCTCCTTTCCACTGGCTCGTGTGAATTACACTTCAGCCACGAGTCTCATCCTCATTCATGGCAAGCATACAAGAGAAAAGACCCAAGCCATCGTGGAGTTCAGGTGTTGCTAGATTCAGGGACTGTTTGTGTCCAGACTGTGAAAAAGCTCTAACAGGTGTGAGGTTCAGAGCAGGTTGAACTGGTCTCCATGCCGAAGTAAGGTGAGATAGAAAAGACGAGAGCCGTAGTGGCAGGAGCCCAGAATCCAATGTAGATTTCTCTCACCTGTGTGAAACTCATGCCATATTCACGTCTGATTTTTCTGATGTGTTTAAAGTCCAAGCAAGGGAGAAAGGCCGATGGTTTCTGCACTGTCACCCATCTGGTCAAAGATCTCACAGTTGTTCATAGTCAGCCCAGTACCTGGCTCGAAGGACACACTGCCAATATCTCCCTTGAATGCCTGGATGGGTGCTTAACTCATTTCCTGAAAAATACGCTGTGGCTTAGCAGGACTTTTAAAAGCACCACCTCCATGGCTGTGATTAAAGGCCGTGATTTCCACATCAGTTCAGCCAGAGGAGGAAGCCAGGTTATCTGCAGCCCAGCAGTTACCCAGGGACTCCACCTTTCCCTGCTCTGAGTATGACAGCAGTAATCCATTCCCTGTCCAACCAGATCACTAGGAAACGCCATTCATAATCGTCCCCTCCATTGATCCTGGCCGGTAGGTATTGGCAGCTTAAAAAGATTATGTTTTAATTGGGGGCCAGATAGATGGCGTTTTAAGGTTTTGAGTTTCGTTTCATGCCATGCGATGGATTATTTGAGAGCTCGCTCAACACCAGGAGGACAAAGATTAATGTGTTGTCCTTTTCTTGGGGTGACCCTGGGTGCAAATGTAGCTTGGGCTAAAGTGACTGAAAATCTTTTGCTATCACAGGGCTGAAAAGGTTGACTGTGAATTCATTAGTGTTATCTTTGTTTAGGGTATAAAATCTACGCATTAAACAGCTTCAGTGGGATACACATTTTCTCGAGGCTACACAAGCCTCAAGCGACTGGAGAAAAAAAGAGGAATCTCTGAGTTGTTTTGGGGGAGCAACGGTTTGTGGGGCATTGGCCCAGGCCTTGCAGAAGCTGCTGTTTCCATGTTTTTGCAGTGGGGGAGGGTAATAAGAAGTGAGCTGGGGACAAGATGCTGGGGAAGATTCGACAGTGTCTGCAAAGGGAGCTAGGGAATAAAGATGTAACAGCACTCACTGCGGAGCATCTTCTAGGGCCCGGACCCTGGCCCGGGACCTGATGTACAATGTCCCACCTAGTGGTGGGGCAAGTGGCAACCCCTGAGCTCTCACGTTATCCCCGTTCTAGAGATGAGGAAGTTGAAGGCCAGAGAGGTTAAGTCACTCGCTCAGAGTGACACAGTGAGGGTCTCTCCCTGAAGCTCTGGGTCTTGTCCCCATCTAGTCGATGCTCTAAAGCTGTAACCATCGTGGTCCCCCTTGGTATAGCATTGCTGTAACCATCCTCCTCCTCAAACCAGTTTCCAGGGCTACCCTAATGAAGTACTGCACTGAACACCACCAATGACAGAAACGTATTGTCTCAAGATTCTGGAGACTAGAAGTCAGAGATCGGTGTGTCAGCAGGTGGGTGCTTCCGAGCGCTGTGAGTTGTGAAGTCTGTTCCAGGCCCCTCCCCGAGCTTCTAATGGTTTGCTGACAATCACTGGTGTTCCCTGGTTTGTATGTTCATCATCCTGATTTTTGCTTTTACCTCCACACGATTTCTCCTGTGTGTCTGCATCCAAATTTCCCCTTTTTATAAAGGACATCATCATATCGGATTAGGGCTCACCCTAATGATCTCAACTTAATAATATACAGAAGATCCATGATGTTTCCGGTGGTCCAGTGGTTAAGACTGTGCTTCCAAGGCAGGGGATGTGGGTTTGAGCCCTGGATGGGAAACTAAAAGCCCACACGCTAAAGGCCACATGCCATTTGGCATGGCCAAAAAGCTATTATTATTATATTTTAAAACCCAAGATACTCAGGATTAGGATTCTGACTTTTTTTTTTTTTTCAGGATAGGAGAAGAGGGCAGTTCAACCCATAACAATCGTCACTGGTTGATAGGAAGTAAATCTGATAAGTCATTGCGCCTATTTTTGTCTGCTTGGGTTGCTATAAAAATACCATAGACTGGGTGGTTGAAACAACAGACATTATTTCTCAGAGTTCTGGTGTCTGGAAAGCCCAAGATCAAGGTGCCAGCAGATTCTGTCCCTGATGGAGGCCCTCTTCCTGGACCCGTACATCTGCATTCTCTCTGTGTGGTATTGTATTAGCTGGTGGAATACTCTTCCTTTTCTTATGCAGGTGCTAACCCCATCAAGGGGCCTCATCCTCACCTTGTTGTTACTGTTTAGTTGCTCAGTTGTGTCCAACTCTTTGCGATCCCGTGGACTGTAGCCCACCAGGCTCCTCCTCTGGAGTTCTTTCTGCAAGAATACTGGAGTGGGTTGCCATTCCCTTCTCCAGGGATCTTCCCAACCCAGAGACTGAACCCAGGTCTCCTGCATCTCCTGCTTTGGCGGGTGGGTTCTTTACCACTGAGCCACCTGTAAAGCCGTGCCTCCTCAGAGCCTTATCTAAACCAAAGTACCTGCCAGAGGCCCTAGCGGTAAATGTCACATCAGTGGGACACAAACATTCCTTGACCTCTCCAGAAAGCCAGTTATAACTGTGCAGTTAGATCAGTTAATTGGCTGAGAGCTTCTGAGAGTGTCCAGAAAACCAGGTACCTATTCACCTTGGTTGATCACTTTTCAACTAATAAACCTGACAGATAGTCACAGTCAGGGACTGCCCCGCTTTGGTTAGCATCTGACCTTTCTCAACTCCTGGGGGAATCTCGAAAGATGTCATATTCAATGCTAAATAAACAGTAAATGCTCTAGGACACTCACAGAGCCAAGGTCAAGTGTGCAGACTGAGAACTTGTGGGTGACCTCAGCTTGCAAAGTCATTTCCCTGACCCCACTGGCGCCCCACTTCTTTCCTCAGAGAGTCCTGTAAGATCTAGAGATGCACCTGCCTGGTTCAGCTTCCCCAGCTCTCCAAGTTTTCTTGGCATACAACAAGTCTTACAAGGGTGAGTGAATTCTCTTTGATATTTTCTCAGTCAGCACAGGCTTCTGCATCCTCACAGCCTCTAATCACACCAACTTTCTGAATATCAGGGAACCTCACCCAGTTCAAGGCTGTCTGGGAGGCACACAGGTTACCAGGACCTCTCTAAGAGCACCAGAAGAAGCCGCCTGTGGATATATGTTGCAAACGGTCATCATCTTGTTTCTCTTTCCAGCCTCTCTGCTGTGCCCTCTAGTCCCCTGCCCTCCCCATGCACCACCCTGTATGGTCCTGTTACCGTAGCATGCTTCTCAGACATATTCGTGTGAATTCCAAAGACTTGGTACTTTGACCTCTTCTGAAATCTTCCCTCATAGTACCTGCTGCTTTGTCCCTGCAGTGGATAAGACCTATGCAAAGATCAACAAAGAAGAGGGGGGTGTGAGATAGAAATAATTTTCCAGAATGCAAACCTTGTACTTCGGGAAACAGCTAAGCATAACAAGTTATTTATTCATGATTATCTGTAGTCATGGTTTGTTTCTACCCTCTCAGAGTTTCTATGACATTTATATAATGTGCATAATATAATTATATATTTACATGAATTTCTTTTGTTTGTATTCATATATTTATTGTGAGCCCTGCAATATGCATCCGATTAATTTAAAAAATAACATTCATGGAAATTCTTTTGCAACAGGAGGTGCTGTTAGACATTCCATGTTGGATTATTTCTATCCTTTTTCATAATTTCTAAGGGGCTTATAAGCTCCATCCATTTGGAAACTATCTGTTAGAGCTGAAAGGTCGCTTACATATTCCTCAGGGCAGACTTTGTATTTCAGAGAGGGGGCAAATGAAATCCCCCAAGAAGAGAAGGGATTTGCTCATGGCATGTTGGGAATCAGATCTCCTGGTGCCCAGTACAGCCCAGAAACACACAGGTGCAGCTCCACCCCCAGTGTTCATGGCCAGAGGCTCGTGTTAACAGCAAGCCTAGTCTATGAGCCTCTGTCTAGACATTCCATCTTTGCTCATATTTCAGCATCAACTTTATGTTACAGAATTCTTTGCAATCTGGTTTGTCCATTGTTGCACAGTCTAACAGTATCACCGTTATCATCGACAGCATCATTGTCACTAACATCACCACCATCACCATCATCGCCACCATCGCCACTGTCGTCATCACCTTTACCATCATCATCATCATCACCATCATAAAAGGACTTTATTGAGGGACTCTTGGCACTAAGAACTGAAAAGAGCATGGTTGAGAAAGGGTTCATGAATCATTAGAATCAGGGTGTAAGGACCTCATGTGTCCCTTGGCTTGGTTTATCAAGACACATCATTGAGGCGCCTCCACGGTGAGCTAACTTGTGAAAAGCTAACCACTTTCTTTCCAGCCTGATGCTCTGCCATGTCGAGCTATAGGCCTCCTAGCCTGTAGGAGGAGGAGCAAGAGAGAGATGGAGTCACAGCCTGGCTCTCTGAAGATAATTGATTTTAATTTGCAGATTAACTTCCTTAGCACTGTGAAATCTTTGTAACAAAGATGTCCCTGCTAAGCACCGACACAGTTATACTCACGACCACCAGCCCCATCATCACCTCTCCATTGGAACTCTGAGGCTCTTAAGCCTTATTCCTGAAAATCAGCAAGCCCAAGAGCAGTGAAACGCTGCCTTGTTAAAACTGAAGTGTTTTAACAATGTTGTGTTAGTTTCAAGGGTACAGAAAGTGATTCAGTTACTTTCTGTGTATATCTATGCATGTGTGTGTATATCTATTCTTCTCACATTCTTTTTCCTTGGTAGATTATTATAAGATCTTGAATATAATTCCCTGTGCTATTATACAGTAGGTACTTATTTTTATCTGTTTTATTATATACTAGTGTGTTTTCTCTTCATCTCAATCCTAATTTATCCCCCTCTCCCTCACCTTTCCCCTTTCTTAACTGTAAGTTTGTTTTCTATTAAACACCTTTTAGATGCGGTGCCCTGTACTGGCTTAACCCTCTCGATTTACAGACTGAGGACATCTTGAGGGCAGGACACCGTCTGACCTGGTCCCACTTATTGCTGAAGCCGCCGTTTGGGTCCTAAGGAGGAGCCTTGCAGATTGTGTTCCCTGGAGGAGAGTTTATAGATTGAATTCCCGTTGAGAAAGCTGAGGCTCAGAGAGGGGATGGCCTTGACCAAGGCCACACAGCGTATCACTGCAGACTGTTATTGGACTGCTCCATGCCCACCCAGGACGGTCAAGACAGCACCGTGTCTGTGGCAATAACGAAGCCACACCTCCCTCTTTTCATTTCTGTTTTGCATTTCAAACCTAACTCTAATTCGGCAGAACTAGGCTATAGACGCTAAGGAGGCAGAACCATGACTCACCGCCGTGTTCTTGCAGGACAAGTCTGAAAGCGAGGTAGGAACTCCATGCACGTGTGAAGAACTATCTATTTTCAGGCCTAGAATCAGACTGTCTTGGCTCAGATCCTGGTTTCACCACTCATGAATTCTATAAACAAATCACTCAGCCTCTCTAAGCCTCAACTTGATCATCTCTGAAATGGGGCGAATAGCATCTCCTTTGTAGGGATTTAAGGAAGCCCCTGATACATTGTCAAGTAATCAGCACTCATGAAAAGTTAGCTCTTACTATAGTTTTTAGTGCTATTAACGTCATGGTCTCCCATTTTGAAATGGAAAATGCCTGAAAATTTTATTCTCTTTCTCTTCTCTCTATGATTTAAAAGTGAGTCAAGGTCTGTATTCCTTGATCAAAGTTTTAAATTTGGATGCAGACATTTATCAAAGATCTATTATCAACCTATTACAGTCTGACCTTTAGGATAACCATATCCCAAATGAGCTTATGCCAGAGTCCACTCTTGAGTCACTTTCAGTGATTCAATGGCTAACTTCCACAGTGTACCAGGTATATCTGTTAGACCTGGCTCTCAGCGATGAAGCAGTGAGCTGAGGGCTGGACCAGGGAAGTTCAAGCCTGCCTGGGCTGGCGGGGGAGGGGAGCATCAACTTAGCTCTCCCACGTGGGGGCCCCACTTTCTCAAAGTTCTTTTTATTAGTCTGAGGCCTGGTGTGTTTGAAAACACATGACTTGCCCATTCCAAATTACTTTCTCTGTTATCTCCACTGTTTCTATACTGAAGACCCCAGAGAGAAGGGAGAGAGGGAAGAGAGGTGAGTAGCAGAGGATGAGGTACAGGTGAAGGTGCTTCTTCTCCTTCTCTAAGCAGGAGGACTGGCTGACAGTCTTGTCTCATGGGAGCCTCATGACAGGAGAGAAACAGCAGAGGGCCTCAAAGGACACACGGGAAAGCCGGCCCTCGTGGGATCCTTCAAAACCACACTTTGTTCTAAGAGCTGTAGACGAGAGGAGATACCCTCAACACTGATGCTTCCCATAATATGTACAATAAAAATCAAAGTAATGAGCACTATCAAGCTCCCTCTATGAGACCCTGTGTTCTCAACTCTTTTCACTTTGTCTCAGTTGTCTCTTAAATCTTGTAAATTCTGTAGCTATTGTGCCCATTTCACAGATGGAGAAATTGATTCTTTGTGAGGCTGAGATAAGCTTGGAAGTGATAGAGCCAGGATCTGAACCTCAGCATTCCGGCTGAAGAACCTGCAGTCCTCTCCTCTTCCCGGACTCTGGATGTTAGGGTTTCCCTGGCTGGAGTTAGAGCTCCACGGACCAGGCCACAGTTGGGGTGTACACCACAGACCAGTTTGTGTAAGACACAGCTTTAAGGACCTCTAAGATACAAGAGGTTCTTAAAGCCCGCTTGCTAAGAGGGAAAAACACACGTGTATTCTTCATTTCATCTTAGGACAGGTTTACAAAGACTTTTTCTTTCATTGCCTTTTGGAATTTGGTATTTGGTCATATGCTAAGGTCTACACAGTAGGAGAAAGCGGGAGTTGGGGAGAGAGTCTAAATCTCTGGAAATTTTCCTGCTGCTCTGGGAGTCTGGAAGTATTCTCAGGGGCAGCATTTCAACTAACAATTTTTCACAACCACAGTGAACTGACAGACATTTATAGATGTGAATTTTTATACCCAGCAGATAAAAATACAGACTACAATGATAAACATAGATTTATAGCCTAAGAGATGCGGATTGCATCAGATCAAAAGCACTTAATTGCTTCCGGAGATAAAGAGGGACAGTGTGATCAGGAAATAGTCCACAGGTGGCAGAGCATTTGAGCTAGGGTTTGGAGGGGTGAGTAGAAGTTTGCCAAGCAGAGCGTGTGGCAGGAGGAGTGCCCTCCATGGTGGCAGAATGTCCTAAGCGGATGCTGCAGTCTGCTCTCTAATGCACCAAGATACTACATTGCTTTATTATTTTCAGTGAAGCACTTTCATAACGGGCTTCCCAGGTGGTGCCCGTGGTAAAGAACCCCCATGCCAATGCAGGAGACTTAAGAGATGCAGGGTTCGATCCCTGGGTCAAAAAGATCCCTTGGAGGAGGGCATGGCAACCCACTCCAGTATTCTTATCTAGAGAACACTGCGGACAGAGGAACCTGGTGGGCTACAGTCCATAGCGTCCCAAAGAGTCAGAAATGACTGAAGCAACTTAGCACACACGCACTTTATGAAACAGCCTGTGGAAGTTAAAGTGAGTGCTCTGAAAATCCAAAATATTTCTCTCCTTGAGTTCCCTATTTGGTCCTTGAAACAGAATCTCTTTTTAGCAATACGAAGAAGCCAATTCTAATCGATCTAGAATTTCCCAACTGCAGATGGGGAATGAAGATTAAAAAGTGGAAAACAAAATTTGAAGAAATCAGGCATCTTTAGCACTGCATTTTCCCAAAGGTCTGGCATGTGAGGGTTTATTTTCCAGCACTGAGGCCACATCATGTGTGAACCGCCGAGGCTCCATATTTAGCTATGCAAAGGCAGCTGTGCAGGCTGCTGGGAGTATGGGCTGGCTTGAAACAGTGTAGCTTTAGCAAGAGTTTCCGAGGCTTTAGACCCTCTGGCCTGCTTGTGGTAGGCCCCAGACGTGCTGGGAAGAGTGCCTTGAGAAGGAAAATGGCCTCTACGCTCAGTAACACTGGAGAAGATGCTCACTTTCAGACTTGCCCACAGAACTTGCCAGAACATTCTTTAAGAAGCCCTGTTTTTGCTGTTGGTGTCTGTGAGTGGCATTTCCGGCAACGACAGCTTAGCACAAGGGACATTCTGAATCTGAAGCTGCTGGGCTCCATCCTAACTGCAGACCCAGGCCTGCCCTGGATCACCTCTGCGTCTCGTCTTTTCTTCCCAGCGCTGAGTGGAAGGCACTAGAAGACCTGTGTTAAGAGGTTTATCAACACTTGCCCAGGTGACCAGGGGAGGGGGGCATGGATGGAAGGGCGGATCCACGTGAATTTCCCCTTCTTACTGAAAAATTATACCTTCTGGGATGTTCAAAATCTGAGGGTGAGGCTCTGGTTGCCCTTGGTTACCTAGCGCGTCTCTAGGTCAGCCTGAAAGGGGGTTCACGCCAAATGATGATGGCAGCGCTCAGCATCTGTGCCAGGACTGCCAGGTTCTGACCATGTTGGTCAGCTGCTGGGCATCAGTGGCCTCGGCGTCTCCAGGGGGTGAAGCATGGACACAAGGCCCCATCTCAGCATGTCCGGGCTCAGGGGACTCACACGCTCACTGCTTCCTGGAGGGCTCACAGAGGGGCCCTTTATCTGACCTCCCCAAAGCGGGTCCAGACAGACTTGGGGTTTCTCTATGATTATCCAAGAGATGTAGCCGCGGAAATCTGATCACCGCTCCTGTGTTCCTCATGGGTGACCTTGTATCAGCTCAGCCTCGGGCGGGTCCCCATTTGTCTCCTCTGCCCTCTTTGGTCCCCTGGAGCCCTGGCTGCCCTGGGGCTGAGCCTGGGGGAGTCATAGCCCATTTACAGAAAATAGCCCCCCAAGCTCAGACCCTGATGCCAGTAGGGACAAGGAGGGTGGTACTGGTAGAGAAAGAAAGTGGATGTTGAAAACATCCAGTGTGTCTTTTAAGCCAAAGTCTGCCTGGTGTATGAAAACAGGTCTGGCTGGCATCTCTGGGGAATTGCCCTCTGTGATCTCACTGTAATTTCCTAGCACTGCTGGGCTGCTCACCACCCTTACGTGGACTGGTCCCTGGCCTGGAATCCTTTCTCCGCCTCATTCTCCACCCTGGACCCTTCTGATAGCCCCATGCCCCTTCCTCATAGAACCCTGTGTGACTTAAGGCAAGGCGCCTCTCGCTGAAAAGGTCAGCAAATTTCAGAACTCTTCTGTCCACATACTATGCTTCTCTCCCTCCTCATATCTACTCAGAAAGCAACCAATGGTCGTCTGAATAGATATAGACCCATGAGGGCCCGGGAGATGGGGGGACAGAGAACAGTGCACATGTGGGGTCGGGAGAGCAGGTGGGTGCATGGTGATATTTGTTGCAAATCTGCTAGTGGTCGGGGGGAAAAGCCAAGTGTAGAAGCCTGGTGTAGAAGGTGGGTTCCCTGGAGACCTTGAGACTTCCCACCTCTGAAAGGGAAGGGTGATAAGAAACTGCGGAGTCTGATGGAGGGTGGAGGAAGGACTTCAGAGGTGGGTAGAGGTGCTTTCATTTTTTTTTTTTTTTTAATTCTTTTGGCTGTGCTGAGTCTCCATGGCTATGCGCTGACTTTCTCTAGTTGCTGTGAGCATGGGCTACTCTCTGGTTGCGGTTCTCGGGCTTCTCAATGCGGTGGCTCCTCTTGTTGCAGAGCATGGACCCCAGGCACTTGGGCTTCAGTCTTTTCGGCACGCAGGCCCTAGAATACAGGCTCAGCAGCTGTAGCCTACGGACTTAGGTGCTCCGCCGCAAGTAAAATCATCCCAGACCAGGGATCAAACCCATGTCCCCTGCGCTGGCAGGCAGATTCCTATCCACAGCGCCCACAGGGAAATCCCTCTGTGGTCTTTGAGAAACATGAGCAGAGCATCCATAGGCCAGAGGACCAAGAAGACACTGTGCAGAAAAGAAAAGGTAAGTGAGATTTTCCATACAAAGGATGAGAGCCCAGTCTTCCCCGCAGCAGGACCCCGGACTCTGCCTGAGCTCTGGGTGGGAGTTTGGAGGACCCTTTTCTGGGAAACCTGACCAGCCCCCAAGAGACCTGAGGTACTGATGTCAGGTATTTCCTGAGGCGATTTTCAAGCCAGGCATCCAGGAGCAGAGCTTTCAGCAGACTCTGCAACACGGCTTTTCAGAGTGAGTACCCAGCAGGCCTTTGAGGAAGGAATGGGATGTGAAAAACAGCCAGCCAAGAAAGGGCCTGATGCGAAAAGCAGCTGCTGTCGATGTCAGAACTCTAGCCTCTGACCCTGTGGACTTGGTGTCTGCAGAGCTAGTGCACCTGGATCCCAAGGGCGATGTTACCCCCAGGGATGCAAGGAGGCCCCCACCCAGTGGTCACCCATGACAACCAGCTGGTCACTTTCAGACCTTCACTCAGAAGGCTGGTGATGGGTGCTTTTCCAAAGATCGACTGATATAAAAGTTCTCTGTTTGCTTCTGATTATAGAAAACGCACACAGACAATAAAAATCTCTCCAAAGCACACCAGTGTTGACATTTTAGTGGATTACTTGTCAGTCCGTTTTCTGTCAAGTCTATTTTTCTTAACCCAAATATGGATCATAATTTATTTGGTATCATAGAAATGCTCTCAATTAGTAATAGATCATTAAGTCTTTCCAGAGCTATTAGCTATTCTTCTACAATTTGGCTTTTGTTTTTAAATGGCAGTATGCTACTTTATTATATGAGTGAGCTCTGATGCAATTGTGTAGTAGTTTCTCAAATAGCATAAATAAATATAGGCTTAATGCTACAGATTTGGAAAATGTTTGTTGTTCAATCGCTAAGTCACGTCTGACTCTTTGCAATCCCATGGACTGTGGCCTGCCAGGCTCCTCTTTCCATGGGGTTCACCTGGCAAGAATACTGGAGTGGGTTGCCATTTCCTTCTCCAGGGAGTCTTCTGGGACCAGGGATCGAACCTGTGTGCCCTACTTACATTGGCAGGCAGATTCTTTACTGCTGAGCCACTAGGGAGGCCCCTGGAAAACACAGACAATCATGAAAAGGAAAGTAATTTATAGGCTTACAATCCAATGACCTTGGCTAATATTTTGGTATTTTGGAAAACAAGTAGATTTTCAAAGATTATATACTATTGTATAAACGGTTACGTATGGTCCTTCTTTATGGACCATAAAGAAGGCTGAATGCTGAAGAATTGATGCTTTTGAACTGTGGTGTTGAAGCAGACTCTTGAGAGTCCCTTGGACTGCAAGGAGATCAAGCCAGTCCATCCTAAAAGAAATATGTCCTGAATATTCATTGGAAGGACTGATGCTGAAGCTGAAGCTCCAATACTTTGGCCACCTGATGCGAAGAGCCAACTCATTAGAAAAGACCTTGATCCTGGGAAAGATTGAAGGCAGGAAGAGAAGGGGATGACAGAGGACAAGATGGTTGGATGGTATCACTGACTCAGTGGACATGAGTTTGAGCAAGCTCCAGGAGATGGTGAAGAACAGGGAAGCCTGGTGTGCTGCAGTCCATGGAGTCACAAAGAGTCAGATAAGACTGAGGAATTGAACAGTAACAACAATAGCCTTTAAATTAATATATCATAAAATAAGTTCATTTTCCCATAAAATAAGTTCTTTCATAAAGTGATTTTAATGGCTGCACAGTACTGCACATTACAGCTGTACATAATTTATCAGCCATTGCACATCCTACAATAAAAGAGATTCCAAAATATCACTATAAATTGGGACCTCCCTGGTGGTCCTGTGGTTAAGACTCCATGATCCCGCTGCTGAGGGTACCAGTTTGATCCCTGGTTGGGGAACTAAGATCCCACATGCTGTGGTGCACAGGCAAACAAAATTCACTATTATAAATTATGCCATTACAGACAACATCAAATATATATGTTTCTAAATATAAATCTTAGGTTTCTATAAATTTCTAGTAGTAGGATAAATTGCTAGAACAGAAATTTTTGGTGGGAAGGATATTCTTGCTTTAGTTTTTACAGCTGCTGTAATGAATTATCATAATTTTAATGCCTGAAAACAACATAAACTTTTATAGTTAGGAAGATCAGATGTTTAAAATAGATTGTATTGGGCTGAAATCAGAGTGTGGAGGGCTATGTCCCTGCTGGAGGTTCTAGGGGGTAATTCACTTTTCTGCCTTTTTAGCTTCTTCTAGAGACTGCTATCTTCTTCCAAGTCCCCAGTGATTATCCTCAGTGACCTGTCCTCAGACACCGATCCTTAGTTGTCACCTGCTTCCACATCTAAAGACCTTGTGATAACATTCATTGTTATTGTTCAGTTGCTAAGTCATGTCCGACCCTTTGTGACCCCATGGACTGCAGCACACCAGGCTTCCCTGTCCTTCACTGCTGGACTTTGCTCAGACTCATGTCCATTGAGTTGGTGATGCCATCCAACTATTTCATCTTCTGTCGTCCCCTTCTCCTTTTGCCTTCAATCTTTCCCAGCATCAGGGTCTTTTCCAATGAGTTCATTCTTCACATCAGGTGGCCAAATCATTGGAGCTTCAGCTTCAGCATCACTCCTTCCAATGAATATTCAGCTTTGATTTCCTTTAGTGATTACATTGGGCTCACCCAATGGGCTAATCCAGAAGGCTCCTTTTATTAAGGTCAGCTATTTAGCAACCTTAATTCTTCTTTTTGAATAATATAACATATTCACGGTTCTGGCGATTAGAATGTAGGCATCTTTTGATGGCTGTTATTCTGTTTACCACAGGCATGAACATAAAAATGAAGATTTTAGTAAAAAGTAGCCTTCAAGAATCATGTGATTCTACTAGTAGTCTCCCTAGTAGAATGTATAATTGTTTATGTTCCCCATATACACCAATATTGAGTGTTATTATAAGAAAATCATTGCCAGTTTGAACAGCTGAAACATCATATCTCATTGCTTTGTTAACTCTTTTTTTTTTGATTACATGATACATAGTTTTTCCCCAAAAGATTATCAGTCATTAGATTTCTCCTTTTGTCAACTGCCTGTTCGTGTCATTGCCTCGTTTTTCATGTGTGTGAAGAGTGGGTCATCATCTTTTATAAAAGCTCTTTTTCCATTACAACTCTTAACTCGTTGTTCATATCTTTGTCAAGTACATTTTGTCCTGGTTCGAGATTACTCTTTAATCTTTTTCTTGTATTTGATATCCAGAATCTTAAAAAATTTTCCCTGTAGATTATATTAGTATTTTCTCCTACGGTTTCTTCCTTGGTTTTATGGATAGTAAAAATAATAACAACAATGGTTGCTAAGGTTTTCCTTGCCTCTGGTTATATAAATATTTACCAACGTTTTTGCAGCTTTCTATTTATACCTTTTAGAAGTGATTTTAGTTATAGCAGGAAGTGAACCATCTTCCCGCTTGTCCTTTTTCCAATTACTCTGATTGTGTGCATTGAGACTCTTGATGTTCAACCCTCTGTAGCACCTGATTTGGGTATACAGCCTTGTAATTTTTTTTTTAATCACAAAGGTGAAGTGTCTGCTGCCAAGATTATTGCCATTTTAACACAGGTGTTGCTATCCTCTGGGTTTCTGGGGCCAAGAAGTGTAATCCACATGATAAAAATTGAGCACAGCCATCCAGATACAGCGCGCGTGAGAGGAGAACCGTGGCTCTGGCGCCAGCTTTGTGAGGCTGTGGGCTGCTGTGGGACCACTAAGCTCTTTTTGGAAGCTGCCAGTTGTTTGTTTCCAAGTTCTACCCTTGTGGGGACAGCTGGGAGAGCCAGCCTTGTCTTTGTGAGCCTGTGTGGTGTGTAATCCTGGAGAAGCCCTTCTACCTGGAACATGCAATGCAGGAACAAGGGCAAGATGCTCTTTCCCACTGTCACCACCTTTGGTAACCCACCGCGTTCACGCTGCTTTTGCTCTGAGTGTGGCAGAACCAAGGACAGAAAGAGAGGACCTTTGTTTGCTCAACTGCTGCCTGGCGTGCCCGATGCTGGGCCCAGCTGTCCCTCCCTAGCCCTGGCTACTGTGTCCAGTGCCGCAACCCTGTGCCCAGACAAGATGCTTTCACGAAGGCTGGGGCTCTTCCTTTGTTCACATATCCATTCTGTAGATTTTCATAGGCAGAGGAATCATGGAGAATAAGATGGGGAAGACTCATGGCTACAGGTACTTCAGGAAATTGAGAGGAGAAAATAGAGACCAAAAATAGAAATAAGTTGGGAACTTCCCTGGTGGTCCAGGGGTTAAAGAATCTACCTGCCAGTGCAGAGGACACAGGTTCATCTCCAGTCCAGGAAGATGCCAGTGGCCGCGGAGCAACAAAGCCGGTGAGCCACAACTACTGAGCCCGAGAGCCCTGGAGCCCATGCTTTGCAATGAGAAGCCCAGGCGGGCACTGCGACTAGGGGGGAGCCACACAGCAAAGACCCAGCACAGCCAATAGAAGAAATGATTTGTTTGTAAAAGAAATAAGCCAGAGAACAATGGCATATTATGATGAACATGTTGGAGAATTCAAGCATGAGGTTTGAATGGAGAAGCAGGGGTTGGAGAAAACCTTGTTCCAGTGGCAGCTGCAGGAAAGCCTTTATCCTTCATTATCTGATCCAACCCAGCTGGTACCCCAAAATGATGGCAACCTCTGAGATCCTCAGACCCAGTCAAGCTTCTCCTTTCTGGCCTCTGCCTGGAATGTTTTTCCCAGGGTTTAGACCCGGCTGACTCCAGGTTGCAGCTCAGTCTGTCTGTCTGTGCATGCATGCTCAGTATGTCTGATTCTTTGCGACCCCATGGACTGCAGCATGCCAGGCTTCCCTGTCCATCACCAACTCCTGGAACTTGCTCAAACTCATGTCCACTGAGTCAATGATGCCATCCAACCATTAATCCTCTGTCGTCCCCTACTCCTCCTGGCTTCAATCTTTTCCCAGGATCAGGGTCTTTTCAAATGAGTCAGTTCTTTGCATCAGGTGGCCAAAGTATTGGAGCTTCAGCTTCAGCATCAGTCCTTCCAGCGCATGTTCAGGATTGATTTCCTTTAGGATTGACTGGTTGGATCTCCTTGCAACCCAAGTGACTCTCAAGAGTCTTCTCCAACACCACAGTTCAAAAGCATCAGTTCTTTGGTGCTCAGCTTTCTTTATAGTACAACTCTTATATCCATACATGACTACTGGAAAAACAATAGCTTTGACTATACACATCTTTGTTGGTAAAATAATGTCTCTGCTTTTTAATATGCTGTCTAGGTTTGTCATAGCTTTTCTTCCAAGAAGCATCATTGGTCCATTTCATTTGGAGAACTCATCCTCCTGAAGTGTCTCCAATAGTAATTCATTATGAGGTTATAGTCTGTCTACATGCTAGGATCAGAAGCTCCATGAGAGCAAGGCTATGCCTGTCTGGTTTACCACCATGACTTGGGCAATAGTTTAAGGCCTGGTCTTAGAAGATGCTTAATAATTATTTGTTGCATGGATGAAAGGACAAAGGGTCCATGGGAGGAATAAAATGAGTCATGAGGGGCCTAGAGGTTCAGATCCATCAAACCTAGATAGGGGTGTATCCTAGGACTGGAGGTCATGGCCTCCCATCCTCACCTTTCTCTAAAACAATCCATGCCCTTCCAGAGGCTGGGGCAGGAAGGGGTCCAGGTAGCCTTCTTTTTATCAGGCGAGCTTCTTCCCTTGGGCTGAGTCCCGTCTGCTGGATATCTGGGAGGATATCATGCAAATGATGGCTGGATATCATGCAAATGATGGCTCTGTTAGCTGTGGGAATCCTGTTAAGAGGCTGTGGGCGGTTGGGTGGGGATTGGGTCCTGCAACAAGCTAGAACCAGATTTGCTGAAGTTACAGGGGAGCAGAACCAAGAGGCCAGGAGAGGGAGCAGGGTGGATGTGCAGGGCTGGAGCAGGGGTGTGTGTGCAGGGAGGAACGTAAATCTGAATGAGAGATGGAGGTAGAGAGGGAGGCTAGAGGCCAGACTACCTGGCCTCATTCTCACCCAGGGGTCAGCACAGCTCTGAAGCCGCCGTTGGTTCTGAATTCTGGCTCCACCCCTTCCGCTGCAGGACTTAGGGAAAATTCCTCAACCTCTCTTAGCCTCAGATTCCTCACCTGTGAAATGGGTTCAGGGCCTCCAGGAGGGTTAGACCTCACAGTCTGATTAATGCTCACACTCTGTCCCCGCCTCTGCTTTGGGAGGATGTGGTGGGGGATGGAATGTGGGCCCAGGGCATCCCCGAGCGCAGCAGTTGTTCCCAGGAGCCAAGGTACCAATTTCAGGAGAGGCCGGGACCCTACCTAAGGGAGTTTGCACACAGCTGTGAAGTGGGAGCTGTCTGGGGTCTGCTTCCTCCTGCCAAGCCGGTGGACCATGTCAGACCCGCCTGCAAAGCCATGAGATCCTCCATCAGGAGCCTTGCCAAGCCCACTACGGGGCAGATCCCTGGATCCCGGCCTCCAAGCCTCTCACTAGGAAGCCACAAATAAGTGTCCAGTGATGCAGAAGTCTGCTGTGTGGGGCTGGGAGGAGCCAGGCTGCTATCCAGCAGCTGGGCTACCCCAGGCCAGTCCATTGGGCCCCTGGAGACCGCTGCACTCTGGAAACTCCTGCATGGCCATTCAATGTCCCTGTGCTGTCCAGTGAGGACTGCAGCCTCATCAGCTCCCTCCTGGTGGAAAACTTGCCCTTCGAGAATCGGAGAGAGAGAGAGAGAGAGAGAGAGCATATTGCATGTTTGAAGGTATGTTAGATTTTTTTTTTTTTTCTGGCTCCATACAGGAAGGACTGATGCTGAAGCTGAAACTCCAATACTTTGGCCACCTGATGCGAAGAAACTGAATCATTTGAAAAGATCCTGATGCTGGGAAAGATCGAAGGCAGGAGAAGGGGACGACAGAGGATGAGATGGTTGGATGACATCCCCGACTCCATGGACATGAGTTTGGGTAAACTCCAGGAGTTGGTGATGGACAGGGAGGCCTGGCATGCTGCAGTCCATGGGGTCGCAAAGAGCCGGACATGTCTGAGCGACTGAACTGAGCTGAAGACAGTGGTCACTGGATCATGTTGGCCCAGACCTGATCTAACTGGATTGAATGGTGTTTTCTCCAGGCCCCACTCTTCGCTCACTGGAGGTCCCCGGGGCAGGCGACACTTGCTTCCTACCCAGAATCAAACAATTACCGAATCTCAGGCTTTCAGGTGACTCTTCAGTCATCGAATGCAGACACTTCCTCCACGTCACCTGGTGCTGAGGGCTGAGTCACAATCAGGACCCAACCTGCTTTTGATCTCCTCTAGGGGCAGGAGGCTCACTACCTCTTAAGGCAGCTCATTGACAAAGGTTGCTTGACGATCTACTTGGGAGATTCTTCTTTATATGGAAGCAGAATCTCTCCCCTCCAACCCTCTAAACATCGATGACTTGGGTCCTTGCCCCTCCAGACCCCGAACTCGCTGCTCCTTTAGCTCCTGGGTTCTGACGGAGCTCAGGAAGCCCCCACCACCGGCTCCTTCAGCATGGCCTGGTCAGCTGACTGCTGTCCCAGTTAGGATGGACCAGGCCCAGCTGTGCCAACAGCTGACCCCCAAGCCTCCATGTGCTACAGAAACGAAGACTGATTTCAGCTCGGGCTGCACATCTGGGGAGGAGCAGGGGAGGGCAGCAGCTTTTTCCCGTGTGACTTTGTCTTCAGGATTCAGGCTAAGGGAGGCCCTGGACCTGGGATTTGCCAGTCCTTCAGATAAGAGAGAAAAAAGGACATGGTGAGCTGTGTGATGGTCTTGGAGCATCTGTTTGGAAGCAGCTGACCCCAGCTCTGCTCACATTTCCTTGATCAAAGCAAGTCACATGGCTATATCTGAAATCAGCCGGGTGAAGGACGGAGGGTCCTCTCAAGTCTTCCACATCTCTGTTCCTTTAACAGGAAGAGACCCGGAGCTGAGGACCATCCCTCCCCAACCCCTGCCCCATTCCTATTCTTACAGCATCAAGCTGGGTCAAAACCTTTCTTCCCTCTTCTAGCTCTGGTAACCCATGAGTGCCTTCGAGTGGTCCGTTTATGTTTCTGGGAAACCTCATCTCTCTGTTATATCCACAGATGCAGCTGAAGCTTCCAATGCTGGAATTCTTCCCTCATTCCCACCCCCTATCATTCACCAGTCTGCAGGCCTCATCGGAAATGCGGCTTCCTCCAAGAAGCCCTCCTGGCTTTCCATGCAGTTGCGCCCTCTGTCACTTGGTGGTGTCACTCCCTGTGATTCCTTCCCGCATTCATCACACCTCTAACTCCCCCAAGCCCTTCGTTTTGGCCAGACTGAACATTTCCCATGAACGGGCACAGTGTCCAGGTTATTCCATCCTAAATCCCAGATCCTAGTTGGAGACCTAACACACTAAAGGCATTGGGTACATTTTGGTCAAAGATCGAATAGCGAAAACACAACTCTTTCACAGAATCTAATTTTCCTATGAGTTTCTTTTTTTAGCCCAAAGCAGGGACTTCTCATTTCTGTCCCCAAACCCTGATATCCTCTGAGATTTGGCTTATTTTCTGTGTATTTCAGTCCCCTAAACTAGAAATCATGCAGGCCTTGTAGGATGAAAATGCTATTACATGTGTGTGGGCGCACACGCATACACACACACAGTGCAAAGTCTCCTCCAGGTTTTTTCTCTTTTACTGTATGCAAAATTCCCCAGCGAATTTCTTTTATGAATTGGGCCCTTCTGTTTATAGCCAGTGCTATTTGCACTCACTGCAAAGCTGTGTTATGGCCACAGATTTTTTTTTTTTATGGTCCTGGAACATGGGCCCCAGGAGAAAGTCGATTCACAGAACAACGGCCAGTAAACTGGGCTCATGTTTCAGCGAAGTACTTCTCACAAAAGCACATCAACTCTCCGTTCTTATCCTCCGTCATCCTTCACCTTAACAAGCACACCCCAAAAAAGTCCTCTGCTTTCTACGGCTTGTTAGGTCTATCATCTTTTTAATTAATAGTGTTTTTACGAAGCCGTCTGAACTGTGTCATTTCCATTATCGGAAACGCATTGCCATTAATGAATCATTTTCATTTCTGATCCCTGGTATCATGCTAGTTGATCTCCTGTTTCCATGCCTTCGAATGATAGCATCGTTTTCTGCCCACGATCAAATTTAATTTGGCCTCTGATTATATTAGGCTGTTGCGACTGAAGTGTCAATTTTTGTCAGGCAATTAGGAGCTCTAACCTGTGAAGTTAAGTTTGATAGGCATTGTAATTGGATTGTTACAGTAATAGCCTGGAACGTTCCTTTTCCCCCTGCTTCTTTGATTCTTGACGCATACTGCCGTCATAAGAACAAAGACATTGGGGTTATTACACAACCTTGGGATGCTTGAGACAACAAGATGGTGAGTCAAAGTTTTTACAGTGACACGTGCTTCCACCTAGCTCCAAGTGGGACGCTGAAAGTTTGTGTTGTGTCGAAAAATCAGAACAAAGGAAAAGTACGCAGAGAGCACTGAGTAAAGAAAAGTTACAGACCTCAGAAGTTAGAGTGGATAGCCTAGTTCGCTGAGAGTCTGGTAGGCTGCAAAGAAAGAAGAAGCTCGAATCATTTAGAACCTCCTCCCTCTCTCTTCCTCCCTCCCTTCCATTTCTCTTCCTCCCTCCCTTCCTACCCCTCCCTCTCCCCTTTTTCCCTTTCCCACATCCTGAAAATCTTTCCTCCAGGCAGTGGGCCGAAAACACTGCATTCGTAGACAGCTCAGTCGTCTCTGACTCTTTGCAACCCCATGGACTGTAGCCCGCCAGGCTCCTCTGTCCAAGGGATTTCCCAGGCAAGAATACTGGAGCAGGTTGCCATTTCCTCCTCCAGAGGATCTCCCCTACCCAGGGATTGAACTCGAGTCTCTCATGGCAGGTAGATTCTTTACCACTGAGGCACCAGGGAAATCTAAAAAGCACTGTACGTCGTTATGCAAAAGACAAGCCTGTGCTCATGCAGTTCGCGAGGTAACAGTGGAAAAATAGAGATTGATAAGGACAGCAGGCCCTTACAGAGAACACCTGGATGCGTCAGAAGATTCTGGAACTTACTGGAAGGCTGGTACTTCGCTGCAGGGCAGAGGAGGAGGGCGGTCCAGCCAGTGGGAACAGCATGCACAGACGCTGGGTACGTCACAGAATTTGACCACATCAGAGAATTTCAGCCTGGAGGGCGCCTGTGGTGCCCAGCTGGGTAGGGCTAGCAGAAGCCAAAGCAGGAAGGGGTCACACCAGGTGACAAAAGAGGGGCATCTGGATTTTGTCCTGGAGCCCGTGAGTGTCCAAAGGTGGGTACAGTGATTTGGGAGGGTGGTGTGGATGACTTCAGTAACATTTTAAATGTTTCTTTATTTATGTATGTATTTACTTGGCTGTGCCAGGTCTTAGCTGTGGAATGTGGGACCTAGTTCCCTATTGTTGTTCAGTCACTAAGTCGTGTCCGACTCTTTGTGACCCCATGGACAATAGCACGCCAGGCTTCGCTGGCCTTCACTATCTCCCCGAGCTTGCTTGAACTCACATCCATTGAGTCGGTGAGGCCATCTAACCATCTCATCCTCTGTCGCCCGCTTCTCATGTCCTCAATCTTTCCCAGCATCAGTCTTGTCACAGTGAGTTGCTTCTTTGTATCAGATGGCCAAAGTCTGGAATTTCAGCTTCATCAGTCTTTCCAATGAATATTCGGGACTGATTTCCTTTAGGATTGACTGGTTTGGTTTTCTTGCTGTCCAAGGGACTCTCAAAGTCTTCTTCAGCACCACAATTTAAAAGCATCAGTTCTTTGGCTCTCAGCCTTCTTTATGGTCCAACTCTCACATCTGTACATGACTACTGGAAAAACCATAACTTTGAGTGTATGGCGGGCTTCCCAGGTATCTCAGATGGTAAAGAATCTGCCTGCAACGCAGGAGACCCGGGTTCAATCCCTGGGTGGGTAAGATCCCCTGGAGAAGGAAATGGCAACCCACTGCAATATTTTTGCCTGGAGGATCCCACGGACAGAGGAGCCTAACAGGCTACAGTCCATGGGGTTGCAAAGAGCTGACATGATTGTGCAGCTAACACTTGACTATATAGACCTTTGTTGGCAGAGTGATATCTCTGCTTTTTACTACACTGTCTAGGTTTGTCATAGATTTTCCCTGATGGGGATCAAACCCAGGTACCCTTCATTGGGAGCGTGGAGTCTCAGCCACTGGACCACAAGGGAAGTCTCTCAGTCCTGATCCTACGGCTCCTAAAACTCATTTGCTTCACTGCAGTCTGACTGCTCTTGATGAATGCAAGTCTGGGCCAGAGTGAGTGCAGTACTTCGGGGTCCCCACTGCACCTGGAGTGGAGGCAGGACTCTCGGGCCTGCCCCAAGAAGGCAGACTAGACCAGTTGTTGCCCAGACCAGGGCCCCTGGGGAGACTGAAGCAGGTTGAGGTGTGGTTTGTAACTAATTTCATCTCTGGAATGGCAGTGTTGTTGAGGACTTCCCTAGGCAACCCAGGAGGTGGGCCAGGGGCCTGTAAGGCCCAGGTGGTATGGTGCCCTCTCATGATGTCCCACTTCACTGGGCCAGCCTCATTGACTTTTTTTGGTTCCTCTTGCTCCTCCAACCACAGGGCCTTTGTACATACTTTTCACTTGTTGGAACCTTGACCTCATTGTCTTTCACTTCCATAATACAGGCTCTCTTGCCAGCCGGTTCCAGGGGAGTGGGTCAGTGGAAGATACTGGGAGAAGATGGATGGGCAGGAGGGGAGGTTAAATATTTCTTTCCCCTCCTTCCATCTCTGCATCTCTGGAAAGAGTCACATCCTCCTCAACTCGGCTCCCACCCAGCGTCTCTACTGGCATCATCGCCTTGATTTTTCTGCCTTGTCCCTTCAGTCCAGGAATGTGGACAGTTCAGCGCCATCTCTTGCTTGCTCTCTTTACACCCTCACTTCTGTGAGGGGTCTCCACTAAAGGCTCATCTTCAGTGGTGAGTTCTTTTTCCTGCCGTGACCTTCGCTGCTACAGTGACCCAGCAGTAAAGAGGCTGGAGCGGACTCTGCCCCTCGCCCCCTACCCCCACCCCCACCCCCTGGCCCCCTGCCAGTGCACCACAAGCTGCTTGCAGAGAAGCTGATGTTGCCTCTGAAGACATACATCAACAGGCAGAGAGTCTCGTGAAATGGGGCATTTGGCATTTACCAGTGCATGGAAGTGCAATGGGCTTCCCAGCTAGCCATAGTGATAAAGAACCCGCTAGTGCAGGAGACTCAAGAGATGTGAGTTTGATCCCTGGGTCGGGAAGAACCCCTGGAGAAGGAAATGGCAACCCACTCCAGTATTCTTGCCTGGAAGATCCCTTGGACAGAGGAGCCTGGCGGGTTACAGTTCTTGGGGCCACAAAGAATCAGACACGACTTAGCACATGCACAGTGCTTGGAAGAAAGAAAGAGGGTCTGCTTGTTGGCTGGTGAGCAGTCCAGTTTCTTTCTCTTTCTTTTCCTTCCTTCAGCAATTTGTAGAGCTCTCACTCTGTGCCAGGCACTGTTCTAATCATGACATCAATGCCAGAAAAAGTCCCTGCTCTCTGCAGTGGGAGAAGATCAGAAACTAACAAATGGACACATGTATAGTATGGCAAGTGACCACGAAATCACAGAGAAAAATAGAACCAGGTAAAGCAAACCCTCACCAGGTCTTAGTTGTGGCATGTGGGATCTTTAATTGCAGCATGTAAACTTTTAGTTGCAGATGTGAGATCTAGTTCTCCGACTAGGGAGCAAACTCGGGCCCCCTGCATTGGGAGCATGGAGTTGGCGTCTAGATAACCAGGGAAGTCCCTGGAGTGTGGTTTTGAAGATGATATTTTATTAGGGGCTTCTCTGGAAAGGTGGCATTTGGATAGAGCTCAGAAGGAAATGAGGTAACATGTATCCAGCCATGAGAGATGGGTGTTCCAGGTAGACGGCACACCAAGTAAGGAGACCTGGGGTAGATACTTGCTTGGTGTGTTCAAGGTCAGCAGAGAAGCCAGAGTGGCTGGAACAGGCAGGATAAAGGGCAGACCAGAGAAGGATGATGTCGGTGAGGTTGAGGGACCAGATGAGTCCTGCCTTAGAGGCTGCTCTCAGGATTTGCCATTTTCTCTTGGCAGGAGAGGAGTGACACTACCTGGGTGCTGAATGAAATTAGTCTGTTGGGTGAGGGTGGAGGGGGCGATGAGGCAGGGCGTGGCTGCAGTGGTCCAGGCGTCCACAAGCAAGGTGAGAGCAGAGGAGATGGCGAGCAGACGTCCGATTTTAGATTCGTGTTGGTAGTAGAGCCAAGGCTTCCCTGGGCAGCTGGACCAGGAGCGTGGGGGGCGATGAGATGAGTGAAAGATGACACCAAGGTTTCTTCTGTCTGTAGTTGCCATTCACTGGGATGGAAAGACCCAACAAATCTCAGTTTTATTTTATATGTGTCTTCTGTTTGGAGATCAGGAGTTCTGTCTTACTTATGTTGGATTTGAGCTTCCTCTTAAGGATCCACGTGGTAGTATTGATCAGGCAGCAGGATCAAAGGCTCTGAGGTCCCAGGAGATGTGAACTCAGGAGTCGTCCCTACAGAGACGGTACCTAACGTCCAGGACTGGAGGGAGTCCCTGTCAACAGCAGGGAGGAAGTGGATCCCAAGACCCTTCAGATTAGCTTCAGTGCAGTCTGGTTGGGGACAGCCCACAGGGATATTTCTGTCCTCTGGACTCTGATGTTTCTGATGATTTGTACCATCCACTGTGGCCCTTATTAAAACCTGCATCATGTGGGATCTAGTTCCCAGGATCGTCTTGCACATCCAGTGCCTGGCTCAGAGCACTAAACGGAGGAGATGCTTGGTTATTGGGTAAATCAATGAATGAATGAATCAACCAATAATTGAGTGAATGAATGAATGAATGACTTGACTTTCCAATGTCGTTGTAAACAGCTGAAGGGCCATGGAAAAGTCATGTTCTAGCGTCTTGTACCCCCAGGAAACATCATAGAGTTAGAAGATAAATCTGGCATCAAACCCCATCTCTGCTCCTTGCAGGCTGTGTTACCTGGGGCAGGACATGTACCTCCCTGAGCTTAGGCTTCCCTGTTTATAAAAGAAGGACTACTGTGAAGGATCAAGAGAGGCAGAGGGTCATGGTGCTGAACACACAATAGGGTTACCTGTGTCTTTTATTCCTTTCTTCTGTCCCCTGTCCCTGCCCTCTAGGGTCAGATGAGGTTGGGCCCAGAGTGATCAGCCAGTTAATAAGAGTTAATTTTACATGATGAGTAACAGAGTCTTGAGTTTTATCTGACAATTTAGATTCTCAAAAGCTCTTTGGCATATATTTTCTCTCTTGTCCCTTGATGACTCAGAGATGGTATCACTTGGACAGGTGGTAGTTACTGATTTTCTGATGGGCCAAAGGCTGGGTAGGGTGGTCAACCCCATAGCTGGTAGGTGAAGAAAGGAATATCAAGAAGTCTCCTGATTCACAGTTTTTACAAGTCACCCATTCTTTAAGGCAATGGCAACCCACTCCAGTACTTTTGCCTGGAGAATCCCATGGACGGAGGAGGCTGGTGGGCTGTAGTCCATGGGGTCGCTAAGAGTCGGACACGACTGAGCAACTTCACTTTCACTTTTCACTTTCATGCATTGGAGAAGGAAATGGCAACCCACTCCAGTGTGCTTGCCTGGAGAATCCCAGGGACAGCAGAGCCTGGTGGGCTGCCGTCTATGGGGTCGCACAGAGTCAGACGTGACTGAAGTGACTTAGCAGCAGCAGCAGCAGCATTCTTTAAGTGCTCTGACCCCATGAAATGGCTCTTAAAGTGTAAAGATTCAGGAGGGCAAAGTAAAAGGCCCAGGCTGAGCTCTGGGGACCCAGGTGTGAAGTGTCGCTGCCTCACATGCTGAAGCTCCTCTGGGAGAGGTTGGCAGGGAAAGGCTGATGGAGAGCCTCAATTTTCAGATCTGTAAAATGGGTTCTTTGCATCCTACTTTGCTTGTGGCTATTTGCTAGGCCTGCAGTGCCCTCCCTGCCATCACCCGAATCTTGAAGTCAGCTCTAATTATCCTTCAAGGCCTAGTTTAGGAGAAGGAAAAGGCAATACCCCACTCCAGTATTCTTGCCTGGAGAATTCCATGGACAGAGGAGCCTGGCAGGCTACAGTCCATGGGATCGCAGGAGTCAGACATGACTTAGCGACTAAAACCACCACCACCACCTCCAAGAAGCCTGCCTTCATGCCCTCCTATCTTCCTCCAGTTTAAAGAGGCCTCACTCTGAACCTCCACAGCAGTTGGTGCTTCTCTCTGTGTTCCTGGCTACTCTGTCCCCACTTAGACCTATGAGAACGCGTGTCATCCGTCCCCCTGAGGGCAGAGGCTCTGCTGGTCCACCCCTGCATCTCTGCCAGGCCTGAGGGAATGCTGAGAGGTCGTGAGTGAGTGACCCCAGGAGGGGACGGCGGAGGCGAAGGATCGTCCAGAAGTGTGCAGAGCAGGAGCCTGACCCGGGAGGGGGCCGGGAAGCAGATGGTGGGTGAAGAAGGGAGACAACCGAGGCAGCTCCAGGTCTGAACGTGGACTTAGGAGCCAGCATGGCCCACACTGATGGCCCTGTTTTCAAGAGGATGAAATGGTGTCTTCAAGAGACGAAGCAGCTGCCCCAAGTCACAGGGCCCTGAAGGGGCACAGCCAGGAAGGGAGTTCTATCTCCTGACGCTGCTGGTTCTGCTTGGTGGAAATCACTCCTGATGCCCCTGAACTCGCAGCCAAGGTGGCCCCGTGCACCACACCCGCCTCCCCGGGCCGTTTGAGGCTGGAGCCGGCCTGAGACCCGCTGGCTCTGCCTGTCCTGTTACAGCTGGTTGTAGAGCTTCGTCTCAGGAGGACGCTCTGATAGTAACCGACGCTTTGTCTGTGGAGACACAGCCAGCCCAGGTCAGCTCCTGTGCCCGATGCCGGGCGCGTCACGGTGTCTGTGACTACTGCGGCCTTCCAGGCCTGCTTCCACCGGTCAGCGCCGCTGCACCCTGGGGAGGTCTGGGCCTCCGGTTCCCCGCCTCCAGGGCTGACATCCAGCGCTTCCTACACCTGCCTTTACCTCCTCTGACCCAGGCAAGGGGCGCCCAGCAGTGCCAAGACAGTGTTCTGTACCTGACCTGAGATTCCTGGGGGCCTGGCTGCCAGCTCTTAACGTTGGGGAATCGCAGGTAAAGTGGTGGAGAGATGGTCATTTCTGGGAAGCTGAACAGCAGAGACGGGACAGGCTACTGGATGAGGAGCGGCCCTTGAACCAGGTGTGGCCGTGGCCACTGAATGGTGAGCTGGAGAGCGAGGCGCCCAGAGGTCTGGATCCCAGCTCCGTTACACACTAACCATGGGAACGTGCGCAGTTTGACCTCGATTTTCCTCACCTGTAGAATGGAAAGATGACAGCGTCTACCTCGTGTCCTGTGTGAGGACTAAATGAAGTAACACAACAAAATGCCTACTTCACCATGAACATGGGGCCATGCTAGTTATTATCACTGCTGATCAACAGAGCTGGGAGGAGGCAGGGTTCTTGCCCCAGGCTTGATCCAGACTTAGTTCCTCCCTTCCTCCCCCAGGACAGACCTTTAACTCTGTAGAAGCTGGGGATTCATGTACTGAATAAGCTAAGAAACCTGGGCTATGCTCAAGGGCCACAGGTCCACCATGGGGAGGCTGTGTTATAAGCAAGGGCTTATAACATTCTTATTCATTCTACCACCTACCATGGGCAAGGTGTAATCAAGGAAGGCTTCCCAGAGGAGGTGACATAGGAACAAGGTTTTGTGAAAGAAGGGACGGCAAACTGTTTGATTCTGGAGCCTGAGGCATCAGAGAACATGGGCAGAGATGAGCAAGAGAGGCTGTCTGTCTGGGTTTGCCTGTGGTCTTTAACCTGGGATGGGCAAACCACCGCCTGTGAAAGCCAGCCGGCAGCCTGCAATCTAAGAGTGGTTTTCACCGTGAACATTTGTAGCTGGTGCGGGGATAGGAATTTTGCCATCAGTTAAATCAAATGCTGGGCTTCCCAGGAGCTAATGGTAAAGAACCCACCTGCCAATGCAAGAGACAGACAGGAGTCCGATCCCTGGGTCAGGAAGATCCCCTGGAGTAGGAAATAACAACCCGCTCCAGTATTCTTACCTGGAGAATGTTATGGACAGAAGAGACTGGCGGCCTACAGTCCATAGCATCACAAAGAGTTGGACACGACTGAAGCAACAGCACACACACAAATCAAATGTTATCTCAAAAAAGAGAGAAGTCCATTCTGCTCATATGTAGACCTGGGTTACAAAAATTTACATTCAGTTGTATTTTAATTTCATCAGCAAAAATTTGAGGAAAAAGTTTTTCTTCTCTTGTTATATTAGTACCTATGTGATATCTTAGATTTTGCCTCCTGGCCTGCAAAACCTAACATATTTAATATATGGCTTTTTACAGAAAATGTTTGCCAATTCTGATCTTAAACCCCAAGAAAAGACAGGACGTTCAAATTCACCGAGCTAAGAAGTATGCCAGCTCTTTCAGATGTACTGTCTTCTGAATCTTGACCATGACACATACAAATTTCACAAATGGTAAAAGAAGGTGCTGAGATGTCAGATGGCCCCCAAAGTGCCCCCAGAGCCCAGCCTTGGTCCTTTGCACTCAGCCAGGTCACCTGCAGCCAGGTGACACACAGGTCGGGAATGCCAGGATTCAGCTATTTAAACTTAAAATAGTCATTCTGCCTAAACCCTCTGGCACTTCTTAGGTCTCCTGTTTCTCACTGGGAGCCCGGGTATTACCAACTTAGACTCCAGGTCGCTTCCTGAGTTCTTTCCTAGACCCTTGTCAGACAACCATCTGAACATCCCCTTCTTGTCCCCGCCTCTGCTGTGAATGTGCTGACGGTCCTGGAGGGTCAAAGGCTCAGCCTTTATAAACGCAAGGACCAGCCGTCAAGACTGCGGGTGGTCTCAGCCATCACCGGGCCTCTGGCCCTGTCCTGGCTGCTCTCTGCGCCTGGGATGGCAGGTGGCCCATCTGGGCGTGCGGGCACCTTGATGCCACACTGGGAATGCCAGTCTTGCACTCGCCCAGCAACATGATCAAGCCAGAATAAACTGTAGAAACCTTAATGGAAAAGGCGAAAACACACACATTAAGAAAACAAACCCGAGTTCCTTGGCGTGCCTTTGGACGCCGGCCACAGTGTTGATCGTAGTCTTTATTAACTTTCCATCCTGCTTGATGTCGAGTGACAATTATCATAGCCAGGTGATCGATACCTCATTAATGGTAAGCTCTTGAGCAGAAGCCGTAAACTGGGTCTTTCTGAAATGCACACTCCTTTTTTTTTTTTTTTTTTACCAAGTACTCTTGGTCATGCAAAGAGAAACACCGTGGATTCGCCTCGAACCAACAAACAAAACCCTGGCGCACTGGGGACGCTCACTCCTCAAGGCACTTGTTAGGTTTTTCAGCCAAACGCCCTCACCCTCCCCTGCTGTCTGTTCTGATGAGCGGAGATGTGGAAGAGTTCCCCATTTCTCTCTGATGTCAGAGATGTTTTTACCAGCTGGGGGCAGAATTACATTCTGGAAATTATAGGGGATGAGGAAGAAAAAAAAGTGAATATTACAAATACAGTAGTCTTTTGGAGTCTGAGCTTCGCTGTTAATACATTATAAAACAACTTAAAAAATCCTATCAGGAGAAGTGATGTCTGAAGCCACGTTATATTTTAAAAGTGTCAGGACACGGGCGAGTTTACATTTGACAAGCAATTTAAATATTTCAATATATTTTATATCTTGAAAAAAAATTGCCATGATCAAAACCTAGATGAAACTCTTTCATTTGGTACCTGGGTAGGAAAACATTGAGTTACAAATCTTTTTGACAATGTGGATTCTGGGTGTTACATAACCATTTTTAATCTTCTGAAATATTTCATTGCCTGGGAAAGCAAATCAGGGACAGGGTATTGTGTGCTTTTAAATTCATTTGTCTTAACACCCTTTCACTTTCTTGTTCTGCTTTGATGGTCTGATTACTTCTCTACATAAATATAAGCCAGAATTCATTCTAAGTATAAGCCTTATCTCTTTCCTCAGTGGCGATAGGGGATGCAGAGGGTCTTTTTTTCCTTGTGCATCAAAGTGAATTTAGCAGTGAATGGTGTCTGCTGTTGCAGAAAAGCCCATTTATTTATCCCTATAATCAGAGCGGCGCAGACAACAGAGCCCAGCACTTCCTTTCAGGTTCGGATGGAGGGAAGATTTATTGAGCACATACTATGAGTTGGGCCCCCTGTGAGGCATAGCCCTGCAGGGAGAGGAAGGACCCCATGGCCTCTGTGCGTGCTTTAATCCTGTTAGCTGCTGCACAGGAAAGGAAATTAACTTGCGCCTGCCCTCAGGGAGGGAGTAGGGGCTGGTGGGGGTTGTCTGAATTCAGTTTCTCCAGAGGAGGACCTGGTCTCCGGCAGTGAGTGAACTGGGGAGGGCGGTCACATAGCAATGATGGGCTGGGAACTAGAATCTCAAGAGGCAGGGAGGTGGGCGAATATTTCCTGGGCTTCACTTTCTTCTTGGGCTCACCTGCGGGTCGCTGGTGGGACAGGATTGCTGAACATGTTGCGTCAGCTTCTGGGTCACTGTGGCCTGCGGTAGAAAAACTTCTACTGACGTTTTATCTCTTCCCAGATTCCTTTTGCAAATTCTACCCCACCCCCATGCTCCCATTTTTTTGTCTAGGCATCACTGGTGAAACAATTCCCAAAGTGAGGAGGTCCCTCACCCAGTTCTCCAGTGCTATCAAGGGGCATGGAAGCCCCCAGAAGGACCCATGCTCCATGGAAGTGCCACCTCTGAGGGGCTTCCTAGTGCACTTCAGCTAAGTTGATTATGGTTGAGTCGGAGGTGGAGACACGCCCCCCCGGACAGAAAGCCATGCCTTCTAGTGGGGGAAAGGGTGGCAGACTGGGACAAAAACTATTCCATGGTCAGGTGGCCAGACTTAGCAAATAAGCAAAACACTGGACCCCAGTTAAATTTGAGTTTCAGATACACAACGAATAATGCAACATTGGGGACACACCCTAAACATAAATATTTAATGTTGTGTCATTAAATTTGGAATTTAAATAGAAACGGCCTCTTGCGTCTTTCTGATAAGCCCCTCAGAAGGACATGCTCTGTTTCAGGAGTTTTTATCCTAACTGGTAACTCTTCAGGTGTAAAGGGCCTGGGTTATGCTTTTGGTGGTGATGGGAGCACTGATTTCAATAGGAAGACATGACTTAGAGGACCTGAAGGCCCTCCCTCCAAACTCTCTCTCAACACCACCTCCCCAAGCCACCCCAGATAAACCTATAAGGGCACACAGCGCGCTTGGTGATGGGAGCTCACGATGGTGCAGTAGCTGTAAACCCAACTCCTCACCTTTCTCCCCAGCAGATGGTCACTCCAAGTCCCTCCCATGGAGGCAGTTGGGAGCCTCTTTGGCTTTCATCAAATATGCTTTCAGTGAGTCTCACTTGGATCAGTTCATCCTCGTTTGGTTACAGCAACTGGTCATGCCACAGTACCAACGCAACTTCCACTCGGAGCAGGTGGAACCCTCTTTGGGAAAGGCCCTGGGGGTCACGTCACCTGGGGCTCACACACCTGTGCCAGAAGGTGATGTCATAGTCAGGAGCGCCTCGCCTGGCGGAGCTCTTACTCATCCTTCAGAGGCTCAGCTGAGATGCCCTTCCTTCTCGCAAGGCTTTCTCACCTGGCCCCACTCCATCCCGGCTCTCTCCAGACAGCCCAGGGATTGGCTGCCCTTGGCATGCCTTCAGGGCTCCTCTGACACTTCCTGTCGGAGCTGTTGCTACCCTGTGGTCCCATAGCTGGTGTGTTTGCATCTCTCACGAGACTTGCAGCATCTTGAGGGCCAGAGACCCGCTTCATCCACTGCTGTGTCTCTGAACCTGGCAGAGGCTGACCCAGTGCAGGTGTTCAGGATGGGTTTGCCCATGGATAGACAGCTGATGGAGGGGATGGACAAACCAGTGTGTGAATCAAAGAATGAATGAGTTACTTGGTAAAACATGTGTGGTATAATATTGCTTGAAAAATCCAACAGAATGGGAAACTAACACAACTCTTTGCGACCCCATGGAGTTCTCCAGGCCAGAATACTGAAGTGGGTAGCCTTTCCCTTCTCAAGGGAATCTTCCCAACCCAGGGATCGAAGCCAGGTCTCCCACATTGTAGGCAGAGTCTTTACCAGCTGAGCCACAAGGGAAGCCCATACTCCACTAAAAATTAACTTTAAAAATCCAACAAAATACCTTTTAGGCAAACAATACACATCTTCTAAAAATTACTGAGTAAGAGGAAAAAGCTCATTGGCCAAAGCAAGGACCAGGCACACCGACCCCACACCCACGAGGCCAAGGACGTGAAGGTGATGCCACAGCAGCCGTGACCTTGTACGGGATGTCAGACCCAGCTGCTGAGGGCTGCAGGGTTAACCAAGGGCTGGTGGTCCTGGAGATCCTCAGTGTGCCCAGGATTCCTTTCCTGTGGGGGCTCCTTTATTTAGTGTTAGTGACTTAGTCGTGTCTGACGCTTTGCGACGCCTTGGACTGTAGCCCACCAGGCTCCTCTATCCATGGGATTTTTCAGGCAAGAATACTGGAGCGGGTTGCCATTTCCTCCTCCAGGAGATCTTCTTGACCCAGGGAGTGAACCCATTGTCTCTTGAATCTCTAGCATTGGCAGGTGGATTCTCTACCACTAGGGCCAACTGGGAAGCCCAGTGAACACTCCAAGTACCCTCCAAGTACAATCTCGTGCAAACCATGGAGGCTGCAAGTCAGGGGGAGGGTCTGAAGGCTGAAATGAATGACTTTAATCCCCAGAATCACTGTTTCCCATTAGTTATCTCTTGCAAGTGTCAAAAGCGTCGGGGCCTCAAAGCCTTGGTCTGGATGCCACTCAGAGCCCATCGCTGACAGCAGGGGCCGAGGGTGCACAGCAGGTCAGCACCCCTGGGGTCGGACTGCAAAGATGAGGCTGTGTCCCCAGAGGAAGCTCCAGGGTGGATTGGAGACCCTGGGTCATGGCACAAGAGCCATTTATTTTCAGAGGCTATTGATTCTGAAATTCTCTCACTTTCTTTTATTAAAAAAATGTATTAATTAAAACACAAGGTTGTAGACCAGAGGGTACACCTGAGATATTGAATCATAATAACTGTGGTATGAGGAAAGCATTATTCATTGAATGCTTACTGTGCACCAGGAACTTTGCATCCATTCCTTCATTTAATCCCATCTCAGCATCGACCACCTGACTAATGATGCTGTGCTGTGCTGTGCTTAGTCGTTCAGTCGTGACTGACTCTTTGTGACCCAATGGGCTGTAGCCCCCCAGGCTCCTCTGTCCATAAGGATTCTCCAGGCAAGAATACTGGAGTGGATTGCCATGCCCTCCTCCAGGGGATCTTCCCAACCCAGGGATCAAACTCGGGTCTCCCACATTGCTGGCCGATTCTTTGCCATCTGAGACTGGAGTGGGTAGCCTATCCCTTCTCCAAGGCATCTTCCTGACCCAGGAATTGAACCAGGGTCTCCTGTATTGCAGGCAAATTCTTTACCAGCTGAGCTACCAGGGAAGCCCGACCAACGATGCTATGAGAATCTTTATCTCACATTTGCCAAAATTTCTCTGTGCAGAAAATGCACTGATGCCCTCATGGCTCTATACAACCAAAGTGAAACTCCAGTGGCTGTTAGAGTCTTTATTGAATCAGGAGCAAGGCGAGCTGGCTGTGTTCATCTGACTGCACTTTCGGTCACTGAGTCCCTAAATGGACAGCTGGAAAACTCCTAATTGGTAACCAATCAAATTATCTTGTTAGGAAGATAGATGGCTATGAGAGCAGAGAACAATGTAATTGCATGTGGGTTTGATTCAATATTTAGTCACCCCATGAGCATGTAAAACTTATATTTTGGTTCCTAGACTGTTTATCTCTAAGGATTTGGTTGTTAGGTATTAAAGTCTAATGGGCTTCCCAGGTGGCTCAGTGATGAAAAATCCACCTGCCAATGTAGGAGATGCGGGTTTGATCCCTGGGTCAGGAAAATCCCCTGAAGGAAGATATGGCAACCCACTCCAGTATTCTTGCCTGGAAAATTCCATGGATAGAGGAGCCTTGTGGGTAGGCTATAGTCCAGGGTGGCAAAGAGTCAGATACGACTGAGCACATCCACACACAAAATCCAACACGGGAAGCAAAACCTCACTGAAGCTGTTACGGGCTTTGAAAAGGAAGGCTGGGTGGAGCCAACACCAGGCTTCCGAACTCAACCCCTTTGATCCTGTTAAACGCTGAGAAACATTTATTTATCACTGGCACAAAAAAATCGTGGCCTTTGGCTTGAGTCTACACACGTGGAATTACCATTTCCTTCTGCAAGAGAGAGACACAGATCTTCTAGAGTCAAACCCCATCTTCTTGTAGATGAAGGAGTTAGCAAGAGAGGCTGATGTCCCACTATGAGCTGGGATCAGAACCAGGACTGTCAACCTTCCGGATCTGTCCCGCAGCGATTTTCACATAACAGACTCAGGTGCTGCCCATATTCATAGCTGGGCCCTGGAATCACCCTGCTTTCCCTCAACCCCATCCCCTGGGCGTGTGAAGCCCTCACATTCTTTGGTGCATTTGTGTTCTTTTCTGCCTCTTTCTAAAGCATCGGCTCATGTGATACCTCTCTCTGAAGAATCTTTTTCTTACTGTGGCCAGTTCCCCCACTTTTCCAGAGCTGAGAAGACAATATAGAGTTGAATAGAAAAGTTAGTGGCTTTGTGTGTGTTGTCATGTCCCACTCTTTGGATCCCATGGACTATATAGCCTGCCAGACTCCTCTGTCCATGGGATTTTCCAGAAAGGAACACTGGAGTGAATTGCCATTTCCCTCCTTCAGGGGATCTTCCTGACCCAGGGTTCGAACCCGCATCTCCTGGGTGTCCTGCAGTGGCAGGCGGATTCTTTACCACTGAGCCACTTGGCGGGGGGTGCACAAATGCAGGTACCCCAGGACATTTCTATAAGCGGACCACACCCCCTTTCTACTGCGCATTGCTTTAAATGTCATGTCTCTAACTTTCATCCATGGTTCCTATAAACCATATGATGCTGTTTCTGCATTTCCTATGAACGTCTAGCTCAAGATACTTCATTCAAAGTTAACTCTGTGTCCACTGGGGTGCTGGTATTATTCAGTGCCTTGGAATAATCCGTATTATTTAACATCAAGTTTCCTTCCTTACTTCGGCCACTAAGAAACTCAGAGCCGGGATCTAAATCCAGTTATGGCCATTATGCTGACCTTTGTTCACATCACTTTTTCTTATTTCTCTTCCTGTTTTACTCATCTTGTTTCATGTTGGCTGTCCTCAAATCGTTTTTGGTTTTTTTTTAATTGAAGAATGCAGGGTATAAATACATCTGATGAGTACATTTTAAAAATAATCTTGTGAAGGAATAATGCCCTGCTATTTCAAGATTCATCTTTTAGGTTACAGATTATGTGAACTTCTGGGATTCTCTAGTTATAAACAATGGGGAGACTGAGTCCTTGTATGAAACCGTATCTCCCCATGCCCCGTGTCTGTCCCCACTGTGCAGTGGGGGCTCATGGCCTTGTAGACCTCCCCCGATAGTCTGTGGGCTCCTGGAAGCAGAGTCACGCCTGCTGCTTCCTCACCCCTGATAGGTCCACAGTGAAGGTTATCTTCATTTTGAATGGACCTGCCAAAGCCCTGTAGCTCTCGAGTTCTTGCTCTAATGCTTACAAGAAGTGGGTAGGAAAGGAAAGGAAATAAGGTAAAAACCCAAGCAACAGTTGTTATCATTTCTTATTACATTTGGTAAAATTATTGGTATTTTATTTTATGCAAGTTTCTTCTGAGTCTAACCACAAATTACCTCTTTAACTTCTCCTTTTTGCACATTTTCTTGCTCCTTTCATCCCCCACACATCAGCCATATAACATATTTGTCTGGTCTTCAAGCACTTCTTGCCCAGACCAACTCCTATTCATCCTTCAAAACCTCAGTAAAGTGACTTGTCTTTCTGAGAAAAGTTTCCTGCTCTTCGCACTCCTACATATATAGCAATTCTCTCCCTTTATTGTGTGTGTACACCTGTAGAATTAATGTTTATATATATGTCACTGGAGCAATTCGTCAAGCATTATGTATTATGATGGATGGTGGTTTTTACTTGAAGGAGTGGCTAAAAACCCAGGCTTCCTGGACTTGGATCCTAGAACTGCCATTTAGCAGTCATGAGACTTTGGACAAGGACCTAATGGGTTTCTTCCTTAGTTTCCTCTTCTGGAAAATGGAGTAACAAAGGTTCCCCTTTAGGAAGGTGGCAAGGTAAATAAAGCCAGGTGCGAAGACAGTACCTGGCTGTGAGTCAAGATGAGCCCTGTGTTTAGTCTCTTATTTTCCCCTCGGCTCTTTAGGATGCGACCTTTTCCAGAGGATGGTTAGTGAAATTTTAGCAAATGACTATGGAGTGAGTAATTGAATGAGAAGGCTGGATTATGGGAAATCCTAGTCCTTTTTCAAGGGAATTTATTTTGGGGGAAAGGTCTTCATTCTTTCCTTCCAGCAGCAAAACAGGCCCAGGAGGAGAGGACTTCTTGGGGGGAAGGAGCCACACATTCTCTGGCTTCTTCTCCCCTTCTGCGCTTTTCCCCTCTTTTTTAGGGGGAAGGTGGTAGAGTGGGACACCCGCCTAGATACAGTGGACGAGCTGCTTACGGGGAAATTGTCTCTCAGCTGAGCCATCTAGCAACCTCCCCACCCCCACCGCCAAAAGGGAAATGCTGCTGATTCCTCTACAACCTGTAGAGAGAATGAAGAAGAGGTGGAACCAGTCTGGGGGGTTAGCAGAAAGAGAAATTAGTGGGCTTCCAATACCATCCTCCTATTCGGGGAGTTTGGCAGGAGTTCCTCTGGACCTGAGACTCAGGAACCAGGGCCTGAGGAGGAGTCACCTCTGCCCAACGTTTATTGACATGAGCTTCAGACTCATCCCTTCTGAGGAGGAAAGAAAATAGGCACTCTAGGATATTCCCGGTGAGAACACTATGATCCAAAGTATGCTGGGAACTCAGTGCTTGTGATTCAGGGACAGAGTGTACGGAAGGCTTCCTGGAGGAGGTGATGTCTACACCACTACCCAAAGGAGTGGACAAGAGATAGCTTGGTCATGTCAGAAAGTTTTGAACAGGTGAATAAAGTGAAGTTTAAAAATCTTTTTCCAAGAGTTTCTGAGCCTCTACTGAGGCAAGCTCCTGACCTTACCTAGCTTGGGAGTGGGTCAACACTCTCTGAGTATTGGGAAAGTTGTTGCCCATTGATGGCACAGGCCATCTAGGGTTGTTATTTTATTCTATTTTTTTTTTAGTGTATTTTTTAATTGGAGGAAACTTGCTTTATAATGTGATGGTTTCTGCTGTACAATGCAAATCAGCCATAATTATGCACATATCACCTCCCTTTTGAGCCTCCCTCCCCTCCCATATCCCACCCCTCTAGGTCATCATAGCACGCCTGGGTGGGTTCCCTGTGTTATACAGCAACTTCTCACCAGCTCTCTGTCTGACACATGGTAGCATGTATTTGTCTGTGCTACTTTCTCTATTTGTCCCATTCTTTTCTTCCCTCACTGTGTCCACAAGTCTGCTCTCCGTGTCTGCATCTCCATTCCTTCCCTGCAAATATGTTCATTAGTACCATTTTTCTAGAGTCCATATAAGCACATTTATATGCGATATTTGTTTTTCTCTTTCTGAGGTACTTCACTTTGTATAACAGGCTCTAGGTTCATCCACTTAACTAGGACTGACTTCGTGGCTGTTATGTTAAGATCTGTATTATGTTAGCTATAACATGAGGTTCACGTAATGATTTCTGGACCCTAAGTTGTCCCTATTCACAGCCATAGTGAAAACAGCATTAATTTTCCTTAAATATTTTGCAAAATACTGAAAAGAGCCCATTTCTCTGAAGCGGCATTTTCTAGCACTCATGCAATCACATCATCAGTATAGAACTTCCTTGGGCTGAAGAGTTTCTTCTGCAGAATTCAGATTATACTTTGTGATTTAAAACTGTTGTGATAAGAAGCCCCATAATGCTACAATTACGGTGTTTCAAGATCTCCTAACTGTGTCTCTTTCACAGCTGGAATAGGTCTCTTTGGGGAGGGTCACACCTCACTGGTATTGGCAAAGTACAGTTAAATTAGTCAAAGTGTAATAAAGTTGTGGGGAAACGTTGAGATATAAGAACCAAAAATAAAATAAGGATAATTTAATCATTAAAATTGGCGCTGGTTTTGAGGACATTCATTGCTATGGAGATGTTCGAGCAGATTCCAGCTTGCATTTTAATGGTGAACTTAAATAAATCTGAGTCCTGGAGAGAAACTGCTAAGTGTATGGAATCTGAGCTAATCAGAGAAAAAGCTCCGTCTTGGAGTTAAACCCGGGTAGTCGTTCACAGGGAAGAAGCCGAATCATCCAAACTCTGTTTTTTTAGAATTTATTTTCAAGTTCTTGGAGTTTTGGAGTCAAGTCCAAACTCTCTAACCAGGGATGTGAGGCCCTTAGCATCCTGAGCCCACTTCTCTCCCAAATTCCCATGGCCTGATCTGTCCCTCAGGTCCACACGACCCCCGTATCCTACAGGGACAATTTCAAAGGTACCCTATCTCTTGGTGACCCCTGTACTTTCCCGGAACCCCTGTCCAATGGACCATGTGGTACCTCCAAGTGTGGGCTCTGGACTCAGACTTCCTCGGTTCAAATTCCAGTTCTGACATTTACTGAGATTCTGTTTTCTTTCTCTGTAAAATGAATACAGTAATAAAACCTTCCCTTAGGATGGATGCTTAGCAAAGGGGCCAGTTCCCTTATGTGCCTAGGAGCCACTGCATGCTTATTAGAAATCATTGCTGTCACTGGAGCTCTTGTGCTTCTCTCTCACTCTATGATGGACGTGCAGGGGCTCTTTATTGCAGTTTATGTACCTTGTAAAAAGAAAAGATGACTTATACAACTTTGCGTTTAATATAATGTTCAATGATAGTGTTTAATAAACAGATATCTGCCAATAGCAGCATATTTATATCCAGGAAAAGTAGATAGTTTCTTTCTAAATAATAATATAGGACTCTAATTATTCTATCTCTTGGAACAAGATAAAAACCTAGAAGAACAAATAAGTAAAGTGGAGATAGGCAATCTAACTGGAAAAAGAATTCAGAGTATTGATAATAAAGATGATTCAAGATCTTGGAAAAGAATGGAGGCACAGACCAAGAAGATGAAAGCAATGTTTAACAGAGAGCTAGAAGATTTGAACAAACAGAGATGAACAATACAATAACTGAAATGAAAAATACACTGGAAGGAATCCATAGCAGATTAAATGAGGCAAAAGAAACATAAGTGAGCTGGAAGACAAGAGTGGTGGAAATCACTGCCATGGAACAAAATAATGAAAAAAGAATGGAAAGTAATGAGTCTGTGTCTATAATGGGGAGGACAATTAACGTCCCCATGTGCCTGGATTTGGGCTAAGTGATTTACACAGAATCCCACGAGATCAACTCTCATATCATCCTCAAATGCCAGTTCATTAGTTAGCACACACTAGCTGCTGAACGAAAAAGAACCCAAAAGTGTATTTCCAGATCAAGTAACAGTTCAACCGTTTCCATGCAGGTCAGCTCCCTTCACACTGTGATTCAGGAACTCAGGCTTCTCCTATCTTGGGGCCCCACCATCGCCTTGTGGGTCCTCCTGCAGTGGGAGGAAAGCCAAAGAGGATGTGGAGGAGGCGGCCCTGCTTCTTAGGAACTTGCCCTGGAAGTGACACAGACTAGCGACCATGCTTGGATGCAGGGAGGGAGGCTGGCTGGGAAAAGTGGCCGGGGGGACCCAGGTTGTGCCATCAGGAACTGACTCTGGGGGCTTCCCTGGTGGTCCAGTGGCTGAGTTGCCAAGCTGTCAATGCAAGGGGTCTGAATGTGATCCCTGGATGGGAAGCTAGGTCCCACATGCAGCAACTAAGCGTCTGCATGCCTCATTGAAAGGTTCTGCATGCCACAGCAAAGACTGAAGGTCCCGTGTGCCCCAACCAAGACCCAACACAGCCAAGTAAATAAATAGGAAATGAATTGATTCTGTGTGTCTCTTCCCAAGTCCACGTTCAATGAATGATGCCACGTGGGAAACTTGAACTCTTGGAAGTGGGAGTTTTTACACCAACAGCAGTTGGCAAATGCTTTGGTTTGTTTTGGTGCTAGTTGATCAACAGGGTACTGGCCTCTTCCCAGTGACAGTGGTGTTCATTGGGAGGGAGAACTTGAACTTCAGAGGGCAAATGGTCATCTCGGCTAGGTATAATAATGACCCCATTAAAAAAAAAATGGAGTGTTTAGGCACACTTACTTATTTTGCCCTGGACTTCAGAGCTAGTGAGAATCAAGTTAAAGAAGGGCTTCTAACTTCAGCTCTTACCGCCCTGCCATCTGGCCTCCCAAACCCAGAACATTCACTTGCAAGATTATTAGCAATTCTATTTTTAATGTATCCACGTGGTTACCCTCCCCAAAACTATTTTAGAACGATCGAGGAAGAGAGGAAAATTTCTTTCTCTGCAAGTGGATTTAATTATAACCAAAGCCACTTTATTTCCTCTTTTATCATTATTAAAAATAAAATTTTCTTTCTTTGTCCATGAATTGTTATAGGAAACATTATTGAACAGGATCCCGCAGCTCAGAGCATTGTTCTATTGCTCTGAAGGCCCAAATAACAATTTTTTCCCCCCTCCCAGGAAATGTGGTGGCTGACTATTTTTTACTGAGTATTTTCCTAGTAAATCTCCCTGTTAAATTGGCCACTTTATTCATGATGATTTCTTCAAATATATCATTCTTGTGGCACAATATGAATAATGAAGAGGAATATTTTCAAACACATACAGGGCTCTGAATAAAACTAATGGGTGAGGCATTTAGCAAAGTCGATGGGGGCTTGAGCAGTCCTCAGTTGCCTTGGAGAGAGAATGGGGGTTGCATAGACCCCATCCAGGGACCTGCAGTCCTTAAAGAAGTCTCAGCATCCTTGACCTTGGCCCCAGCCTCCAGGGCTGGCTGAAGCAGCGCCCTCAGGTGTAGTTGTATCTCTCGGCTTTGCCTGGCTCAGCATCAGCACACTTGTACTCAGCCTCTATCCCAGAGGTAGGAAGGTGCCCAGGTCCGACACTCAGGAGAGGAACCAAACTCAGGATTTGGACCAGCTACGCCGTCTGCTGGGTGTAAGGACTTGAGAAAGCTCTCTCGCTCCTCTGCGCCCCTGACTCCTCCTCTTGGAAACGGGGATCTTTATGCATGTTAGAGGAGCATCCACCTAACCACTTGTAAAGTATTAGCACGTTGCTGGCAGGAGTCCCAGGCTCTGTGTCATTATCATCATCACCACCATCACCACCATCATCATGGCCGCATGTTGGGTACCCCACTGGCAAGCTCTGGGATAGTTTGGCCTCTGTAGGCATCACCCTGCATGATGCAAATGGCTGTGGCTCATGATGCTTTAACTGACCAGTGTTGGGACTTTCTTAGTGATCCAGTGGTTGCAATTCTGTGCTTCCTGTGCACAGGTTCGACCCCTGGTCCGGGAACTAGGATCCTGTACACTTTGAGGCATAGCAAAGAAATAAAATGAAATAGATAAATGATCAATATATAGAACTCAAAGCATAAAGCCTTTTTTCTTGAAAGGGGAAAAAAAACAGTTTTCCACTGTTCTCACCTCTCTAATGCCCTCTACATCTGACCTGCTTTACTACACCTGTTTGTGGTCCCCCTCAGGCCATGAAGGATGGACTTTGGTTGGGGTCAAGGATTCTTCTGGGTCAGACTGGAGGATAAGAGATGGAGACAGAGAAGAGCCTGGAGGCTGTCATCTCAGGGCAGGGCATTGTTATTACTGACGGTGTTGGCCACAAGTTCATTGCCATCAGGGCAGGAGCGCCAGGAGACCAAGGGTGCTGCCTCAACCCCTACTTCTCAGGTCAAGGGTCCAATTGAGTGCTCCCTGGCCCCATCCCCAACCCACCTGGCCTGGCACTCAGAAGCTGTGGATGTTTCAGAGTGAGGAAACTGATTTTGTGCCTTGTGTCCATTCAGATATTCAGCAAACATTTCAAAGCTTTTACTATGTGCTATGTGTGTGTGTTCAGCTGCTCGGTCATGTCTGACTCTGCAACCCCATGAACTGTAGCCTGCCAGGCTCCTCTGTCCAAGGAATTTTCCAGGCAAGAATACTGGAGTGGGTTGCCATTTTCTGCTCCAAGGGATCTTCTTGACCCAGGGATTGAAACTGAGTCTCTTGCATCTCTTGCATTGGCAGGCAGATCCTTTGCCACTGTGCCACCTGGGAAGCCCTTGTACTACATACCATGCAAATTTCTCTAATGAGATTTTATTTAATTAAAAGCATCCTTCATGGCCTTTATCAGATATTGTTTCATATTATACATTTGTCTGTTTATATAGGTTGTCTCTCCTCCAGTTTCTGGGGGTGGGAACTCATTTTGTTCACCCCTGTATTCTCTGATGTCCAGAACTGTATTTGGAACCATGCTGGTACCCAATAAAATTTCCTGAATAAATGAATGAATGAAAAAGTGTATTCTCCACATTCTCTGACATAGGCATTAGTCTTTGTATTACTAGGCAAGGAATAGAGTTTCTAAGAGGCTGAGCACAGAACAGGATTGGAGTTAGACAGAACTGATGTCTTAGTTTCTTTATTTACTCTCTCTTGGTTCCTGCACAGAAAAACAGGGATCATATTAGACTTACTGCACCTGGTGATTGTAAGCACTGAATTAAACCAGATAAAGAGCTTAGCTCAGTACCTGATGTGCAGAGAGAATTCAGGGAATTGCAGCCAAAATCACAACCAAAAGGTAGAACCAGAATACGTGGAATCTCTGTTCTCTGACCCCTTTTCCTTGCCTTCTTGATGAAGAGGTGTCCCGGGGTGCTACAGAGCCTGGAGTGTGTTTCTGGAGAAGGTAGGGTGCTGGGCTCAGTTTTGCCTCTGTTCCTTGTGAGCTCTGGGCTCATCATCTCCCCTCTGAGGGCTCTGCGTGTGGTCACAGATGTGTTAATTGAAGGTCTACCACACGCCGACCTCTGTGCTGGCCCTGGGGTCACAGCGATGCATAAGACACAGACCCTGCTTTCGGTTATGCTCTCTGCCTCATGGAAGAAACCGATGGGAAAGCAAAAGGGACCGTATTTGTTTCTTTCCTTATTTTTAAAAATTGTGTTGAAGTATAATTGATTTACAATCTTGGGTTAATTTCTCCTGTACAACCAAGTGACTTGGAGTGACTCAGTTACATAAATACATATATTTTTTTCATATTCCATTATGGTTTATCACAGGATATTGAATGTAGTTCTTTGCACTATACACTAAAACCTTGTTTTTTATCCATTCTGCATCCTTCCCTCCCATACCCCCTCTCCACTGGCGGCCACAAGTTTGTTCTCTAGGTCTGTGAGTCTGTTTCTGTTTTGAATATATGTTCATTTGTGTCATATTTTAGATTCCACATATAAGTGATGTCATATTGTATTTGTCTTTCTCTTTCTGACTTACTTTGCTTAGTACGATTATCTCTAGATCCATTTGTGTTGTTGCAAATGGCATCATTTCCTTCTTTTTTATGTCTGAGTAATATTCCACTGTGTTTATTAACCACATCTTCTTTATCCATTCATCTGGAATAGGTACTTAGGTTATTTCTATGTCTTGGCTGTTGTGAATAGCTATGTGAATGCTGTTATGAACATAGAACCACTTGTATCTCTTCAGGTTATAGTTTTGTCTGGATATATGCTCAAGAGTGGGATGGCTGGATCATACAGTCACTCTGTTTTTAGTTTTTTGAGCAACCTCTAGACTGTTTTCCATAATGGCTATACCAATTTACATAGGCAATACTGCTTCTTGTTGCTGCTGTGACAAATTACAAATCTGGGGGCTTAAAATAAAACAGATTTATCTCATTGAGCCATGGTCAGAAGTCTAAAATACATTAGCAGGGCTCTGTTCTGCCCTAGAGACTCTAGAGGAGAAAGTTTCTTGCGTTTTCTTGCTTCTGGGGGCGGCGCACATTCCTCAGCTGTGCCCACCATCACCCCAACCTCGTCTCCGGTCTCACTGCTCCCCCCTCTTCTAAGACAACTGCAATTCCATCAGGTCAAATCGGACAATCCTGGATATCTCCCCATCTACAGATTGTGACTAAGTCACTTCTACAAAGATGTGATGTGTAAAATGACATACTAATAGGTTTGGGGGATTGGACATAGACATCTCTTTGAAAGTGAAAGTGTTAGTAGCTCAGTCTTGTCCAACTCTTTGTGACCCCATGGACTGTAGCCTGCCAGGCTCCTCTGTTCATGGGATTCTCCAGGCAAGAATACATGGTTGCCATGCCCTTCTCCAGGGGATCTTCCCGACCCAGGGGTCCAACCCACGTCTCTTGCATCTTCTCTATTGACAGGCGAGTTCTTTACCACTCATACGACCTGGGAAGCCCACTTGGGAAGACATCTTTGGGGGGCATTATTCTGCTGATGGCTATCGCAACAGAACTAATGCATTCATAAGTGCTTTGATGGACCCCTGGGGGACACCTCACCTGTTTGAGAACCAGGGTTTCATCCTCTAAAAGTCCGAGTTTGAGCGAGCCCATCTGCAAAGACTCCACTTTGAGCATTCTGAGATAGGAACAGCAAATGCATTTCCCATTCTGGTGCTTTGGGTGTGCTGTGGCTGAGTTCTGCCATGAGGCCCACATCTCGGAAATCCTAGACGGCAGGAACAAAGGTGCTCGTAAGCAGACAGACTCCCTCCATGAACACCCTCTTGTTTCCTTCCTGCTGGCTTGGAAGTGCCCGTCACTGGGAGGCAGAGCCACGGAACCGAGCGCAGTGCTTCTAATAACTCAGGGGGAACTGGATGCGGGCTAAGGGGCCTGAGAAAGAACCAACAATGCTGCAGAACAGTGCTCCTCACCCCCGCCCACCCTGCGGCCTCCAGACCATCTCCTTTTAAGCCCTGCCTTTCCGAAGGCTCGGCTTCCTGTGCTCGGCTGTGTGATTCATTGCCAGGAGAAACATTAGTCATGTTGGATTACATACGGCATCAGCTAAAACAGGAGAGGTGTGCCCTGAGTCATCCCTGAGACTGGCAGAGGCCCTTGTTCTGAGCCGTGTGCCCACCCGGAGGGAGGAGGCCCTTGGGCTGCTTCCTGGAGTGGACCAGAGCCTCCCACAGAGAATTTGCCATTTTTCCCCGCTCCAGTCTTCCAAAAGGAAGCATCCTTCCCTCCAGGAAGATGCAAATGTGAAAAGGCATGATCTATACACCTCTGGGTCTTATGGGTGGGACCCTGGGGATACTCGTCTCCTCTAGCAGGTTCTGGTGGCTCCAGGATGAAATCTACGGAACATCACCCCTGCCCCACATGTCTGCCCATTGCATATTCACTGTGTATTTTTAGTTCCCAAACCTTGACATCTACACTGCCTGCAAGGTGGCTCGGGAGGCAGGCTGCCAAGCTTCCTGCCAAGTTGCCCACTGCTGAGCATCCTCACTCTTCCTCCTGGAGAATGAGTTATCCAGGGTGGGATTTTCTCGGAGGAAGAGAGAAAATGTTGGCCCTGAGAGGAGTGGGCAGTGATGGGGGTGACGGCAGCCACCTGGGAACCAGACTCAACCAGACTGGAACGGAAAGTCGGTGGGTCCCCTGTCTTGGAAAGTCGTGTTAACAGCTTCTCCTCCTTCCCCATTTTTTTCAACACACTCAGCTTTACCAAAGCTCCTGTGTCTGTGCAAAGGACAAAACAGATACTCATCTCTGGTGGCTTTAAGACACCCAGGACAATTTTCTTTCATGTTTGCCGATTTTTTTTATATATATATAATTTTATTTATTTATTTGTTTTTGTGCTGGGTCTTTGTTGCTGCTCCAGATTTTCTCCAGTTGCAGCAAGTGCAGGCTGTTCTCTAGTTGTGGTGTGCGGGCTTTTCAGTGCAGTGACTTCTCTTGTTATGGAGAATGCAGGGGACACCAGTTAGATCCCTGGTTGGAGAAAATTCCATCTGCTAAGGGGAAACTCAGCCCATGTGCCACAACTACTGCTCTAGAGCCCAGGAGCTGCCACTATTGAAGTCCACATGCCCTAGACTGCCCTAGGGTGCAGGCTCAGGAGTTGGGGCATGTGAGCCTCATTGCCCCGTGGCATGTGAAATTTTCTCCTACCAGGGATCGAACCAGTGTCCTCTGCATTCACAGGTGGATTCTTTACCACTGAGCCACCAGGGAAGCCCTTGTTTGCCAATTAAAAACATATACTTAAGATCCTTAATAGGTCAAAGAAAAGACCTCTAGAAAAAGGGCAAAAAGCCTCAAGAAAAAAAAAAAGCAGGTTGGCATGATGGCAAAGGGGTACAAATAGAGAGGTGAAATCAGCAAAGAATGTAAGGAAATACAAATGAAGTAGGAGAAGAAAACCTACCTCGCTTTTAGTGTAGGAAACGGAAAATTGACATGAAAGAATCAGGACCAGAGACATGGACAACAAATCTGAGAACCTTCCTAGGATGAAGAAGCAAAGAAAGAAGGTAAGAATGACAAGAGAGTGCCTGATCAGTATGAGCAACAGAGAAAAAGACCACTTATCACACATCTTAGGGGGAAAAAAAAAAGACAAAACAGTAGAAATAGAAGTTTTAATGAAGATATTAGGAGGAAATTTTCTTAAACTGAAGAAGGAGCTAAGCATTCACGTATAAAGACGATACAGTGGAAATTAAGGTCGAGAGAAGGCACGTGACTTGCCCAACGTTGCAAGACTGATTGGGTGGCATTCCCTTCCACTTTCTTATCTGCTCGATATGTGTATGTGTGCATGTGTGCATGTGGCTGTGTAAACGAGAGGATGGAAATGGACAGAGGGGAAATAAATAGAGGGCAAAAAGGATTGCCAAGGATGGCAAAGAGGGCCCCATGGTTAAGAATTACTCTAGGCTTGGTTTGATTCCACCAGGCTCCACTATGAGAAGTAATAGGACCTTCAACATAATGTTCTTGTAAAAATTCAGTGAGATGAGGTGGGGAAATCTCCCAAAGGAGCAGCAGACAGGGAATGAGCACTCCAATGGGGTGAACTGCTCTTACTAATATTTAAAAAGTAAGAGAGAGAGCTGCAGGGGCTGGATGTGAGTGGTGCTGGTTGTCTTAGGGAAGAAGTCACAAGCAAGCAAGACATCAGAGCTGGAGGAAAGTCAGACCCAGGGTTCTATTTCACAGGGAGGAGAAATTCATGGGATAAGGGCATTGACTAAGCATTTCTAGTTGTCATTGTTCAGTCACTAATCATATGTGACTCTTTCAACCACGTGGACTACAGCACACCAGGCTGCCCTGTCCTTCACTATCTCCTGCAGTTTGCTCAAATTCATGTCCATTTAGTCAGTGAAGCCATCCAATCACCTAGTCCTTTGTTGTCCCCTTTTCCTCCTGCCTTCAGTCTTTCCCAGCATCAGGGCTTTTTCAATGAGTCGGCTCTTCTGATCAAATGGTCAAAGTATTAGAGCTTCAGCTTCAGCATCAGTCCTTCCAATGAATATTCAGAGTTGATTTCCTTTAGAATTGACTGGTTTGATCTTGCAATCCGAGGGACTCTTAAGAGTCTTCTCCAGCACCACAATTCGAAGGCATCAATTTGGTGCTCAGCCTTCTTTATGGTCCAACTCTCATGTCCGTACATGACTACTAGAAAAACCATAGCTTCGACTCTACGGATTTTTGTTGGCAAAATGATATCTCTGCTTTTTAGAATGCTGTCTAGGTTTGTCATAGCTTTTCTTCCAAGGAGCAAGTGTCTTTTGATGTTTGGGTGTTAATTCACTATATGAGCATAATGGGCTCTCGGTCAGGGGACATCATTTCTTTAGCCCAACAGAGCGATCAGCAAAACGAAAAGTCATTACAACATGCATAGTGTCTATCGCTTGGGATGTGTCTATACATCCCACCAGAAGTTGCAGGTGGTACAGAGGTGCAGTGGGCAAGGGGAACACTGATACAGTTCTTCAATAAACTAGTCAAGTGACCCGGGATCACAGTTCTTGAAATGTACAGTGAAAGTTACTGTGAGTGAGTGATAATTACTCAGCCGTGTCCAGCTCTTTGTGATCTCATGGACTGTAGCTTGCTGGCTTGCCAGTATTCTGCAGGCAAGATACTGGAATGGGTTGCCAGCTGCTGTAGAGAATCCCAAATGTTTTGAGTGGGAAAGAATATTTGTATTTGGGTATTCTACCCCTCCATATCCCAGAGGAGCAAAAGGGGGTGCAGAGAGTGGAAATGACTTTTATAAGCTCATACGTCTTCCCAATGTCAGGAGGCCAGAACCCGGGCAAAAGCAATAGTATCATGCGACTGACCAGGGGTTTGGGTTACCAAGCAAATGCAGGAGACGTAAGAGATGCAGTTCTATCCCTGGATTGGGAAGATCCCTGGAGGAGGGCATGGCAACCCACTCTAGCATTCTTGACTTAAGAATTCCAAAGACAGAGGAACCTGGCGGGCTATTTTCATGGGGTCGAAAAAGGTCGGACATGACTGAAGCGACTTAGCATGCCCTCACCTGTAAGTTAATGAATCTTTAAATAGTACCACCAAGAATGAATGCGTTGTTTGATAAAGGAGCAAATGGATGTGTAAAGGAGTGAACACATGAATTCTTGGAGAGATAAAAGACATCTTCTCATTAAAATTTCAATCCAGCTATTAAATGGAGGATCCCTGGGGTCCTCTCTTTCCCGCTGACCTAAAAGCAACAAGAAAACGTTACTATCGAAATCCCAAATGAGACCCGCCTTTTTCACATACGCTTGCCATTTATTCTAATCTCTGTAAGAGAGAGATTGCCAAGGATGACCGCACAGGGGTCTCCCCACAACCCCCACAACTATTATAGGAGAAAATTCTGGAATTGGAGAATTTCTTTTTGGAAGGAATTGAAAGGAGTGTTCCTTCTGAAGAGAAAGCAAGACAGGCAGCTAGGGAGTTCCTTGGTGGTCTGGTGGTTAAGAATCTGCCTGCCAATATAGGGGACACCTGTTCAATCCCTGGTCCTGGAAGATTCCACACACTGCAGAGCAACTAAACTAAACACTGGAAGCATACCTAGAGACTGGCTGGGCTCTGCAGCAAGAGAAGCCACCACAGCGAGAAGCCCACAGACTTCACCAAAGAGTAGCCCCTTCTCACTGCAGCTAGAGAAAGCCCAAGAGCAGCAAGGCAGACCCAGTGTGGCCAAAATTACCTAACTAAATAAAGATAATCAAAAAGGACAGACAGTTGGTATAGCCCGAAGAGCTAGAACTTGGAGCCTCTAGTTGTGTGAGTCTGGGCAGAGTTGAGAAAATTTTAGAAAACAATATGGATTTTGCATGATACTTTATATGGAGAATGTGTTCAGGAGACACAGACTGGCAGACGTATGTCCTTCTAATAATAAAAGCCAGAGCCCTTGGTCTCACAACTTTGGTCTGTATTTGGCAAAGAAGTTTAAAGTCAACCATTTGTGCTCCTGTCTTTCCTTTCATGATCTTTGGAACATCACCTCCTCCATGAAGCATTCTCTGATAGCTTCCTCCCTCCTTGTCTAGACTGACCACTCCATATTCTTTGTTCTCCTTGAACCCTGTGCCTTTCCTAATAATCCCAACGTTTTTCAGACATATCTGTAAAGGCATCTTAGTGGCAACCGATGGGTACGGATTCTAGGTGACTTTCACAGAAGACAGTTGATTGGAAAGGCTTGGAACCAGGGCCGCTCCTGGGGTCTCTGCAGCAGGAGTTGCCACTGTTGGGGTGCATTGGTTTTGACCATGTTCTCTTTTGTGTCACTCTCCTGGATGGGTTACCTAAACTTGCTGGGGGAAGTTGCCTTTTACTTGGCCGGAAAAGGCAGATCTTCTCAACTAACCTCCCCATCTAAATCCACCCTCCACTAGAAGATGAATGAGGCAGACTGAGAGAAGTCGTCTACACCACTTCAGAGGGGGATGGTCGATGTGCTTCTGGGTCTCCTTCCCCATCTCCTGTCCCTCTAGCAAGACTGTGCGTAGCTTGGAAGGAGGAACTGTGCATTACTCAGATGCTCTGTAAATGTAATTCAGTGCTGGGACTCAGTCATGGCGATGCGAAGGGTATGGCCAAGAAGAAGATGAGGTCATTGTTCAACCAGAAGCACATGCCCTTTCCAGTCGCCTTTGAGAGATTCTTTATTAACACAGATTTGATACCCACTCCCCCGCCACCGCCCCTGCAAAGATTTGAAAAGAGTAGCAACAAGGCAATATATCTTATCTCCCTTAAGATCCTCTATAGCTGGTGATGTTGGCTGCTGATAACCTAATGTGACACCTTTTTGTTTCCAGAAGTCTGATGAGCATGGAGTGCCTGCTAGGGTTTCCAGAACTACCTGCTTTTTGGGTTTTTTTTTTCACTCCTTGCTGCAGAAAATTTATTTCCGGTCGTCATTAAAATTCTGCTCCTACCATTTGTAACAAATAAGAGAGAAGCACGGTGTACAGTACATGGAGTATATGTTTGTGGAAACGAGGCATGAGTACCTTCCAACACTTTGGGATTTTATGAATGATTTACATCTGGTGCTGAAGTTCACAAATGGAACGTGGGGGAAGCAGATGCTTCATCTCTTGCAGGCACCGTGCCTGCCCATACTGATGGGGAATTGAAAACAGCGAGGTCTCATAAATCAACAAAATCTATTTTTGTGCCTCTGGATCTCCATTCTGAACATCCATATAACACCCAAACAAATGTGGGGAAATGAGTTCCTCAAGAAACCCTTTATGTTGAGTAACAGTGTGGACATGTTAATAAACAGTGGAGAGAAATAAAAGTGGACTGAAGGCGAGAGGGGGAGGGCAGGCGAGGCGGGGGAGTAGGAGCAAAAATACCAAATCCCAGGGTTGAAAGGCTCTTCAATTGTCAGTCACTGGGGATTTATGGAGAGCAGGGAGGGAAGTGTGGGGCTGGACAGGAGAGAAAGGAAGACCTGCCCTGGCCAGCCCGGGGTTGCCAGGATTGGGAAAGAGGGCTCCTCTCAGTAAAGGGTGGGATGTTGTGTTGCAGATTGAAAAAGAATCCACATCTGGGAATGAACTTGAGTGGGTAATTGGAAAATCATGGAAAGATACTTGCAAAGAAGACAGGAGTCTGATGACTTTGTATTCTTTTCCTTCCCTCTTTTGCCTTACCTTCCTTCCTTCTCTCATCCCTCTCTCCCTCCCTTCTTCCCTCTCTCCCTTCTTTCTTTCTTCCTCCTTCCCTGTCTTCCATGTAAAACATGAACTTAAGTGAAACATGGTGACCATCTGTCTGTTGTGTTAAGAGAACACAACTTTCCCAGAAATATGCATAGGACCAAGCCCTATGGAGTACTTTATATACGGGATTATTATTCTCATCTTGGAACACCACCCCCACCAAGCTCAAAGTCTAAAAGTCTAGCATGTCACTCCGAATTTGGCTTACCTCTCTCTCATTGTTTTTATAACCTTTAATTGATAGCCTTGAACTTTCTTGAGGACAGAGGCAGTGTGTTAGCGTTTTGGGGTGGGGTTGCGAACCTAACCCTGGACGGAGCAGAGAACATGGCGCTGGCATCATTCAACTGCAGCTACCAGCAGCATTTTTGAACATCCAGCATGAGATAAGAGAAGGACTAGGTGTTGTGAATATAAACATGATCAGACAAGGTCCCTCCCCGCAAAGGACTCCCCACTTAGTGGAGAAGCGGGGCTGCCAATCGTGGGTCTGGAGCTAGGCTGTTATGAGACTCAAAGCACCAGTGGGAACCAAGACAGAGAGAGAGCTACTGTCTCCAAGAAAGCCTGAGGGGCTTCCCAGAGGAGGTACCATGAGCTGAATGTGAAAGAAGATTTCTTTTGGGGAGGGCAGTAATTGAAAAGGCAGGGAGGAATGGTGGTCAAGAATAAATACCTACTGCTTTTGCATTTTTCCCTTCCAACCAGAAGAACCTCATTCATTATAATGAAGCACTGATTTTGTAAATTAATTGCCTGGGGAATCGTAAGAGTTAAGGTACACTTTACACTGTATCTAACTTATATCCTGCGAGGAGTTTATTCATTCACAGTTTCTAGCTGGTTGACTTTTATAAATGAAGCAATAAACACAACAATATTAAATATGCATCTATAATATTTCTTCACATTTATTTCTATAGCCGTCACTCTCAAGTACCCGCTGCATCCTTTGTTGAAATTTTTCCCTTTTGTATTTGAGCTTCTATATGCAAGAGACTTTTTGATTTACGGATTCCTCTATACTTGGTTAAAAAAAAAAAACAGGGGGAGACGGGAAAAGAAAAATCAAACAAAACCCCTTTTCAGCTCGGTACTGAAACCCATGCTACATTTCTTAGAATGCAAGTTACTGGTTTATTTTGAAAATTCCATGTTGCGGAGATCACAGCCTTTTAAAAGGAGCCAGAGTAGGACACAATTTGGGCAATTTGCTACACATAACATTAACTATTGGATTTAAAAAAATGTAACTACTGCATTAACAGATGAAATCCGATATTGTAATTTAACACCCAATTTTCCAACAATTCTCTAATACATAGGCCACGTCCAATTTATTCTAAAAGAGAATCTCAGCTTAAAAAATATATATATATCATTTGCTCGAATTTTACTATAATTAGGTGATGTTTTTGTGGGGGAGGTTTTCTTGGTACGCTGAATCCCTCCACCCTTCTTCAGCGAGGAAGCTTCTAAAGGCAGAAAAAAGAAGTTCGGTGGTCTCCCTTAGTTACCATTCTGTTCAAAATATGTCCCCACCTAATATAACTTGCTATGTGTCATAAAATACAAAGGAAAGTACTTTTCATGCCAAATATCAGAGAAGTGCTCTCTTTTCTATACTGCCCGATGAACAGCAATGATGTGTTCATTTTAAATTCCATTCATGTAGGTTCTAATAAAAGCTATTATAAAATACAATTGTGGAGAGACAAAAAGAGAGATAATATCACTATAGCTCAATATAAAATTTAAGTAATTAAGACATGAAAACTATTACACAATTTACTACACATGCAGCAAGAATAATAAAATGTTTAACCCTTTCCTTCTCAATGCTTCCCCCTGTCGGTCTCTTTCTTTAATACCAAACTGGAAAACCTGGGCGCCTGAGGGGATGCAAGAAATATCACAACACAGAGTATTTGGGGAAGGAACGTAGGTAATTATGAAAAGAAATGGTTTGCTTTTGACATCACAGGAAAGGCAGGTTCTGTGTTTCTGGAGTGTAATGCTATCTACTGCATGGCAAAGTGATTTTATTTGGTGAAAATATGAAATTTCTTATCCGCTGGCCATTACATGATGACACAATAAAAAGTCAGGGTGACAAAGAGAAGATGCCACAGGTCAGTGGGTGAATCTGAATTCAAGTCCTGGCCCTGATGCTTGCCAGTTACGTGCCATCAGGCTACCTTGAGAGTCACCCATCGAATGAACACAAACCACAACGACTACATTTTAGGGTCGCCCTCTATCAGGCGATGGGGGTATAAAGGCTCTAGAAGCAATGCAGTAAATGGATATTATCTGAAACCCAGCAAGGGCCATGATTTCCTGTTTTGGTTTTCCCTGAAGTGTGTTACATGTTTGTCCCAGAACCTTTCAGAATATAAACACTGTTTACCACAAGAGGGATGCGCTTTTCTTCATCAGCTTTTCCCCCATCTTTCTGATTTTATTAAAGAGAAAAGACTTGTATGTTGCCGGTTGATCTTCAACATTTCTCTGGCACTTGCTGAACTTCATTTTTTATCAAAGGTCATGAGATCTTGGGCTCAGAACCTGCTTCAGGCAATAGTATCTCATGGGAATATGAGGCTTTTGTCTTTTTAATTGTATTTGTTTTCCTGATGGCTTCTGATGAATGATAAAAACGTGGCTTTTGCTCTATGGTGGTGATACAATTTTTTTTTTTTTTTGTGAACTACATTTACTTCATACAAAAGAAGAAAGGGAGGAGGGAGGAGTAACAGTTTGTGGATGCCTGGCACAGAGGAGCCAATTGAAGAAATATTTGTTGAATAAAAAAATAATTAATAGTATGCCGTTACAGCAAATATCCCAGGGATTCTTATGGATCATTCAAAAGGCTGAATAAACCATTTTGCTCGAGATTGGATTCTGCCTTTCCTCTGACATTTGTCCTAGTAGTGCCTTCTGCCTTATGCTTGTTGAGGCACTTAAAGCCTTGTTGATGCTCTCTTCCCTACCAGGAATGCCTTTACTGGCTTTTCTCTAAAGTGTTCTGCCTTCAGGACTTCCTGGTAAGCTGGTGGTTAAGGATCCCCCTCTCAATACAGGGCATGCGGGTTTGATCCCTGGACTGGGAACTAAGCTCCCATATGCCGAGGGCGGCTCAGTCTGTGAAGGCCATGATTACTGAGCCCATGTACCTCAATGAAAGATCCTCCAAGAGGCAACAAATATCCTACGAGCCACAACTAAGACTCAGTGCAGCCAAAGAAATAGATAAATATGAAAATGAACAATAGAATAGAAACAGGAAAACAATAGAACAGGAATGACTAGGGATACCAAGGGAAAATTAGAGATACCAAGGGAACATTTCATGCAAAGATGGGCTCAATTAAGGACAGAAATGGTAGGGACCTAACAGAAGCAGAAGATATTAAGAAGAGGTGGAAAGAATACACAGAAGAACTGTACAAAAAAAGATCTTCACAACCAAGATAATCATGGTGATATGATCACTCACACTCACCTAGAGCCAGACATACTGGAATGTGAAGTCAAGTGGGCCTTCGGAAGCATCACTACAAACAAAGTGATGGAATTCCAGTTGAGCTATTTCAAATCCTGAAAGATGATGCTGTGAAAATGCTACACTCAATATGTCAGCAAATTTGGAGAACTCAGCAGTGGCCACAGGACTGGAAAAGGTCAGTTTTCATCCCAATCCCAAAGAAAGGCAATGCCAAAGAATGCTCAAACAACCGCACAATTGTGCTCATCTCACATGCTAGTAAAGTAATGCTCAAAATTCTCCAAGCCAGGCTTCAGCAGTACATGAATCGTGAACTTCCAGATGTTCAAGCTGGTTTTAGAAAAGGCAGAGGAACCAGAGATCAAATTGCCAACATCCACTGGATCATCAAAAAAGCAAGAGAGTTCCGGAAAAACATTTACTTCTGCCTTATTGACTATGCCACAGCCTTTGACTGTGTGGATCACAATAAACTGTGGAAAATTCTGAAAGAGATGGGAATACCAGACCACCTGACCTGCCTCCTGAGAAACCTGTATGCAGGTCAGGAAGCAACAGTTAGAACTAAACATGGAACAACAGACTGGTTCCAAATAGGAAAAGGAGTATGTCAAGGCTGTATATTGTCACCTTGCTTATTTAACTTATATGCAGAGTTCATCATGAGAAACGCTGGGCTGGATGAAGCATGAGCTGGAATCAAGGTTGCCAGGAGAAATATCAATAACCTCAGATATGCAGATGACACCACCCTTATGACAGAAAGTGAAGAAGAACTAAAGAGCCTCTTGATGAAAGTGAAAGAGGAGAGTGAAAAAGCTAGCTTAAAGTTCAATATTCAGAAAACTAAGATCATGGCATCTGGTCCCATCACTTCATGGCAAATAGAGGGGAAAACAATGGAAACAATGGCTGACTTTATTTTTCTGGGCTCCAAAACCACTGCAGATGGTGATTGCAGCCATGAAGTTAAAAGATGCTTACTTCTTGGAAGGAAAGTTATGACCAACCTAGACAGCGTATTAAAAAGCAGAGACATCCCTTTCTCAACAAAGATCCATCTAGTTAAGGCTATGGTTTTTCCAGTAGTCATGTATGGATATGAGAGTTGGACAATAAAGAAAACTGAGCACTGAAGAATTGATGATTTTGAATTGTGGTGTTGGAGAAGATTCTTGAGAATCCCTTGGACTGTAAGGAGAACCAACCAGTCCATCCTAAAGGAGATCAGTTCTGGGTGTTCATTGGAAGGATTGATGTTGAAGCTGAAACTCCAATACTTTGGCCACCTGATGCGAAGAGCTGACTCATTGGAAAAGACTCTGATGCTGGGAAAGATTGAGGGCAGGAGGAGAAGGGGACGACAGAGGATGAGATGTTTGGATGGCATCACCGACTCAGTGGACATGGGTTTGGATGGACTCCAGGAATTGGTGATGGACAGGGAGGCCTGGCGTGCTGTGGTTCATGGGGTCGCAAAAAGTCAGACATAACTGAGAGACTGAGCTGAACTGAAGTGAAAATGAACAAGCAAAATGCCTTCAAATTCCAGCCACTTCTAGGTGTTTGCATCTGGAATCCCAGTGTGTAGGCCATGCTCACAACAGACAGCGTCTTACACTAACAGAATGAATTCCACTGTGGGGTGGAGTTACCCTGAGCTCCTGGTCTCCAAAGAATAACAGGCAGAGATGAGACCTGAACCAGGCCCATCTGATTCCACCCTCTGTACTTTCTACTACATCTCGACACCTCCATACAGATAAATGCCTTTATGTCCTAACACTGGCACCCCAGGAGCATCTCAGGAAGAGCTCATGGTGGAGTCAAAGATGCTGAAGGGTCTGACTAAATGGAAAGGATGGCTTTCCTGGTGGTTCAGATGGTAAAGTATCTGCCTGCAATGCATGATACTTGGGTTCGATCCTGGAGAAAGTAAGGGAAAGGCTACTCATTCTAGTATTCTGGCCTGGAGAGTTCCATAGGGTCACAGAGTTGGACACAACTGAATGACTTTCAGTGGCAACCTACTCCAGTACTCTCGCCTGGAAAATCGCATGGACAGAGGAGCCTGGTAGGCTGCAGTCCATGGGGTCTCGAAGAGTCAGACACGACTGAGCGACTTCACTTTCACTTTTCACTTTCATGCATTGGAGAAGGAAATGGCAACCCACCCCAGTGTTCTTGCCTGGAGAATCCCAGGGGACGGGGAGCCTGGTGGGCTGCCGTCTGTGGGGTCGCACAGAGTTGGACACGACTGAAGCGATGCAGTAGCAACAGCAGCAGCAGTGGCAGAACAACTTTCAAAGAGTTGGCCACAACTGAATGAAATACCAGTAACCTCGGATATGCAAATGACACCACCCTTACGCCAAAAAGAGAAGAAGAACCAAAGAGCCTCTTGATGAAAATGAAAGAGAAGAGTGGAAAAGCTGACTTAAAACTCAACATTCAGAAAGCTAAGATCATGGCATCAGGTCCTATCACTTCATGGCAAATAGATGGGGAAACAATGGAAACAGTGACAGACTTTATTTTTGTGAGTTCCAAAATCACTGCACATGGTGACTACAGCCATGAAATTAAAAAATGCTTGCTCCTTGCAAGAAAAACTATGACCAACCTAGACAGCATTCTAAAAAGCAGAGACATTACTTTGCCAACAAAGTATGTCTAGTCAAAGCTACGGTTTTTCCAGCAGTCATGTATGGATGTGAGAGTTGGACTATAAAGAAAGCTGAGCTCCAAAGAATTGATGCTTTTGCACTGCGGTGTTGGAGAAGACTCTCAAGAGTCCCTTGGATTGGAAGAAGATTCAACCAGTCCATACTAAAGGAAATCAGTCCAGAACGTTCATTGGAAGGACTGATGCTGAAGCTGAAACTTCAATACTTTGGCCACCTGATGCGAAGAGTTGACTCATTTGAAAAGACCCTGATGCTGGGAAAGATTGAGGGCAGGAGGAGAAGGGGATGATAGAGGATGAGATGGTTGGATGGCATTACCAACTCGATGGACATGAGTTTGAACAAGCTCTGGGAATTGATGATGGACAGGGAAGCCTGATGTGCTGCATCCACGGGGTCGCAAAAAGAACTGAACTGAACTGAGAAACTTTCAGTTTCACTTTCAAGTGGAAAGGAAGTGACAAGAGGCCGATCCCAAACGTTATCCAGAATGGCAACATGAAGTCTTGTGTCATGGGCTAGAGCTCCAGTGTGCTTATAGAATATGATTAAAATAAAGGAGTGAAAAATGCTTTCTTTGTTTTCCCTACTCTTTACTCCTAAGTATAATTGTGTTCAGACTCATTCTGAAAAATTTTGTTATTAAAATAAATTCAGAGAAGGTGAAGACCTAAATTTCTTGGCTCTGAGCATGGACCAAGACCCACCATCCCTACCTGCTCTTTTCAGGTTTCTCCAAACCTCACTCATAGGTTGCACCTCACCTCCTGCCATGGTGAATGGGCAGAACCAGATCCCGTAAGTCTTCCAGGCCCACCTCATCCAGTCCACCTGCTCTAGGGGAAGAAATGAAAGAGGTAGGATGGAATCAATGAAAATCCACCAAATCTTCTAAGAAAAGGACAGACTGGTAATACTGTCTTGCACTGATGTCTCATTTTATTTGCAGAGTTGATTGGATCTACAATCAACTGATGAACAACATTAACAATTATATGATATTAGTTAGAGCTTGTTTTTTCGTTCCTGATTTCCAAGAAACATCTACTGACAGAGAGAATTGGTGAACTAAAAAAAAGCTTGAAGGAAATAACATCACTTATAATCACACCATTCACTTATCACTCTCTATAGCTGTTCAGGGCTATACCAATTTTTCTGTGTTTATACAAAAACAAGGTTATTTTAAAAATATGTGGACAAAATTGTATGCCCTGTTTTGTAACCCACTGTTTCTACTGAGTAAACTATATAAAATATTTTGGAGTTTTAAAGATTCTACACCATGTATAATATTTTATCTGTACCATAATTATTTTAGCCAATTTCTTAATTATTTTATATTTTAAGAATTTAATTGTTTACTATGTTTATATTTTGATTTTGTGTTGTTTAGTCACCACTCACGTCCAACTCTTTGCGACCCCATGGACTGCAGCACGCCAGGCCTCCCTGTCCCTCATCAGTTCTTGAAGTGTGCCCAAGTTCATGTCCATTGAATCAGTGATGCCGTCCAAACATCTCATCCTTTGTCACCCTCTTCTCCTTTAGTCTTTCCCAGCATCAGGGTCTTTTCCAATGAGTTGGCTCTTCACATCAGGGGCCAAAGTATTGGAGCTTTAGCTTCAACATCAGTCCTTCTAATGAATATTCAGGGTGGACTTTCTTTAGGATTGACTGGTTTGATCTTACTGTCCAAGGTACTCTCAAGAGTCTTTTCCAGCACCACAGTTCAAAAGCATCAATTCTTTGGCACTCTGTCTTCTATACACACAAATTTTTACAAAAAAAGTTTTATTAAGCACAGTTTCATACTTAGAAGAACTTCTAAGATTTTATACATGTGATTGGATCTTTAATTTATTTTTAAAACACAGGAGTTATATAGAGCCATTATAAACACAGTTTGCTTTTTTTCTATATATGATTGCCTCATATTTGTCTGTATCATTGTAATTCTCTCTCTATGCAGTTTCTAATGGATAATACAGCATTTCATTGTGCAGATTTACCATAGTATACTTAACTTCTTTTGCTGTTTTAGTTCTTTCCAATTTTCAACCACCATAAATAATCCTTCAGTGGACTTTATTTAAAGTATTTTTGTGCTTAGAAGTTTTCAGTGGGCTAAAGTCCAAGGAGTGATATTACCAAAGCAAATGTTATAAACATTTTAAGACATTTTAAGAATAACATCTTTAAAGGAAAACATGTTTGTTTTGAAGAATGAATAAATGCATGAATTAAATTACAAATGACTTGTCAGACTTGTCAGATCCTGAGAAGTGGCAACAGTATTATTCTTTCAATAATACATCCCTTTAGTCGGAGTCGATATTTTATCTTATCCTCACAAGCATCTAGTGAGAAAGGTCCAAAGGATGGAAATTTCACACACTGGCTCCTTGTCTGGTGCTGTGTTAAGAACTTTTTATTTTCTAATGCAGTGATCACAACAGTTTTATAAAGTAGGCTTTAAATGCTCCATTTTTTTCAGACTGCACACTGCAAAACCTCCTGGTCATGAAATTGGAATTCCAACATGGTGGACTCAGATGCATGCCTTTCCTTATGGAAGGGCCATAGACCTAATACTAATTTGCAAAATAGGAGACAGACCATCATTAAGAGATACTATGCATATTGCTGCGCAGTCACGCTTCAGGGAACAGGGGTCTTAGGTGCTGGGTGAAAGTAGGCTAGTGTTGGGTGGGCGAGGGGTGCTGAGTTGCGCCATGATGGTTGGCCAGTTCTGGCTGGGCAGAGGAGAGAAGGTCTTAAATCTTATCTCCAGAGGTTTAACGCCTGTGTAGAAACACTTCAACTGCTCTCCCATTTTCTTACAGTCACCCACAGGACATTATATTCCAAACAAAAAGTCGACAACTCCCTACCTGAACTTTGCCCCATCTCCATTTCCTCCCCCAATCCAACCTCCCACCTCCATGTCCTTCTACCCCACATCCAATCACCAGAGGTAGCGTTACTGGCTGGTGTCTCTTTATTTAGTGTTAGTATTTCCTCAAGCCAGTGTCCAGGGAAAACCTCTCTACTGGCTAAGCCATGCAGTGAGCTGGGAGACCTGGGAATACATTCTCACCAGCCGCCTTACTAGCTGGGAAACTAAAAGTGTTAGCCACTCAGTCGAGTCCGACTCTTTAAGACCCACTGAGGTATAACCTGCCAAAAGGCTCCTCTGTCCATGGAATTTTCCAGGCAAGAATACTGGAGTGGGTTGCCATGTCCTTCTCCAGGGGAATCTTCCCAACCCAGGGATCAAACCCATGTGTCTTATGTCTCCTGGATTGGCAGGCAGATTCTTTATCACTAGTGCCATCTGGGAAGCCCATGTTACAAATGTATGTGTCTCACCTCTTCCATTGCACAGCCTTGAAATTACCTTCCTGGAGGGCTGGTCTTCTCACAATTACTGATTTCTCTCAGATTATGAGCTTCTCCAAGATGTGGCTGCAGCTCATTTCTATATGATCCCAGTTGCAAAGAGGATAGCATTTAAAAATTGTATTTATTTATTAAATTTTTTTAAGAATTGAAGTATAACTGATTAACAATTTTGTATGAGTTTCTGATGTACAGCAAAGTGATTCAGTTATATGTACATTTATATGTAAATATGTATGTTCTTTTTCAGATTCCTTTCCATTATAGGTGATTATAAGATATTGAATATAGTTCCCTGGGCTATGCAGTAAGACCTCATTGTTTATTTTATATATGATAGTGTAAATCTGTTAATCCTAAGCTCCTAATTTATGCCTCCCCTGCCCACTCCCCTTCAGTAACCATCCGTTTGTTCTCTATGTCTGTGAGTCTATTTCTGTTTTGTAAATAAGTTCATTTGCATCCCATTTTAGATTTCATATGTAAGTGATTTCATATGGCATTTGTCTTTCTCAGTCTGACTTACTTCACTTAGTATGATCATCTCTAGGTGCATCCATATCTCTGCAAATGGAAGATTATCATTCTTTTTTATGGCTGAGTACTATTCTGTTGTATGTGTACCATATCTTCTTTATCAATTCACCTGTTGATGGACACTTAGGCTGCTTCATGTCCTGGCTACTGTAAATAGTGCCACCGTGAACACTGGGGTTCATGCATCTCTTCAAATTAGTTTTCATCTTTTCCAGATACGCAGCATAGAAGTTGACTTGTGACTCACATTTATTCAGCGTGTGCAATGGGCCAGGTGCCATAACAAGTATGTCACATGCATTCACTTCGTGCCTTTTTTGTTCTTTTTTTAAAATCACATGACAGAAAAAATATTTTTACATTTCAACTCAGGAAGTGATATGTGTGTGTAGTTAAAGCCATATCTATATCTCTGCTACTGCTGAAACCAAGACTTCAAAAACAGTACTCATCTGTCCTATATGAAATGTACATTGATATTTCCATTCTGCATTTTTTTTTAATGCTAGTTATAATACACGGAACAAGGGGTTGGCTGGCAACTGGTGGCCCTGGGGCCAATCCAGCCTGCCACCTGTTTTTGTTAATAAAGTTTTATTGGGACACAGCCACGCCTATTTATTTATGCATTCTCTATGACTGGAGAATTTTTGCATTGCACAAGCAGAGTTGCAGCAGAGACCGTTATACCTGCAAAGCCTGAGTAAATACTACCTAGCTCTTAAGAAAGAGTTTGCTGACATGCTAAACTGATTTTAGATTCACATAGGAGTTGTGAGCTACAGTTTTTTGGCTCCTACCATTTTGACAACTGCCCTGTAAGTCTGGTGCATGTTACCCCCAGTTCCAAGTGAGCACCCCGAGAATGAGAGTATGCCACTTGTTCCCAGACACGCGCCAGCCTGCAGAGCTGGGGTCTGTCTTAAGTCACCCCAAAACAGAGCCAGTGGCAAGTTAACTAATGTGGAATTCTCCTCTGCTTTAGGATAACTTTAATATATGCTTGTTGGTCAAAGGAACAATCTACAGATTGTATTTGTAACTTTAAAAAAATATCTTACAGGTAAACATTGGAAGAAATGTTGGTCTTTTTCTCCATCATACTTCTTACTAAACAAGTAAGGGAATGATACCAAGGAGCATTGAGTAAGCAGTACAACTTTTTAAAATTAAGTCATTACATTTTAATTTCTTATTTCAAATATACGCTTGGCTGCGTTATTGGATTCATTTTTTAAACCTGACCTGTAGCACTGATATATATACACACATATGGTAGACTGGCAGCTTGGCAGGGCCCCCAGTGACTCACGCCCTTGTGTAATCCCCTTCCCTCCAGGGTGGGGTGGACCTCCTGATACCCTCCTTACCAGTGGAGGAAGCAAAGGGATGGGACATCATGTCTGAGACCAGGTTGAAGAGGACTGAGACTTCCATCTTGTGGGCATGACTCTTGGCCTCCACTGGCTGGCTCAGATGAAATCTGTCGAAATATTGGGGGCTGCCCCATGGAGGTACCCGCCTGGCCAGGAACTGAGGGAGACACCCAGTTCAACAGTCTGCAAGGAACTAAGAGCTCGGAGGCAGATCCTGCCCCGGTTGAGCTTGGAGATGATTGCAGTCTTGGCAAACTTCTTGACGCCTTTATAGAAAACCTAGGCTGGGGGATCCAGCTAAAATATGTCTGGATTCCCGGCCCCGTAGAAACTATGGGATAAATAAATGCATGTTGACATCAGTCACTAAGTTTTGGGGTAATTTGTTAGGCAGTAATAGGTGACTGATAAATCACACTTCTCTTTACTCAAATTTGGGTTTCTGGGGTCTCCATCAGTCAAAAAATACATCTTCAGCACCTATTAGGTACTCAGACCTAAGAAGACAGAGCAGAAGAACTGCTCACAGCCTAAGATTCCTACCCTTAAGACCTCACGATCTGGTGAGAGATCAAAATATTGGAGCTATGTCCCATTTTCTTAGCCATATTGGTGATTGTTAATCCATTGCCTTCCATCTAAGGAGGTGCCCAGTGAGTGTACTTTGCTTATTCTCTTTAGTTGATTGCTGCTTTCTTGGGTTTCTCATAGATTGTCACAGCATGGGTCCCCCTTAGCTGTCCAGCTTGGAAACCCTTAATAAGAGTGGGGCTCAGGAAGCTGTCCCAACACGGCCTTGGACTTCCTGGGTCTGACACCCAGAAACCGTCAGTTGGTTCAGAAGGAGCAGTGAGAGAGGCCTGATATTACCACAAATAATTTGGTTTCTGAAAGTCGAAAATGAACCAGATGGCTTTTAAGGAAAACAGGACACACATCAGATTCCAATTATATTAAAATGATGACCCAATTTAGGAAAACACAAAGTGTAATAAAAAATGTTTAAATAAACAAAATCTGCATATTTATGAAACTATAATATTTGCCGGGCTCCTCACTTCGGATAATGAATTTCTAAACTAGACCGATTGCATTCCAAACTTGCCGCCGAAGGCAGGCTTGGAGGAGCCTGCGGCACTGTTTGGAAGTGCAGACGATCGGAAGAGGAAAGGGAAAAAAATTTTTTAGCGTGTGTGTCAGCAGCCAGTTTCGGAAAAGGAAAGGTCAGCCCTGCACAAATGTGAGAGATCCTATTCTAATGCAACCAGGAAGAGTCAGCTCTGTTGGCTGAACATTCTGACACCTCTCTCTGGCGACAGCCGTTTGTCACCCGAAAACCTTCACCACCGCCGCTGGCAGATCCAGCGCTGGGCTGGCTTGGCAGGATTTATCTATTTAATTTTTCTAGATAAATTAAAAACTCAGGGGGCACTTAAAATAAATTAGCAACTGCTCCTGACGGTGTCTTTCTTGCGGTGTCACACATTCAAGATTTTGGCAAGGACTAAGTTGCCTTGCCTTCCCATCTCTCCCCACCGAGCACAAACTGCTAACGGAACAGTGAGGGCGTGCGAACAGGCGCATCCCCGGAGTGGTTATTAATCCAGGAGAGGGAGGGCCAGGGAGGATCCAGGTTCGGCAAGATGCCTTCAGGGCTACCTTGTCTCTGGGGCATCTGTGGGAGACTTTCTGAGGCCGGGGGCTGGGGGCAAAGGCCAGCCCTTCTCCCCTGGAATGAAACGCTGGAAGGCTTTCTAAGGGAACTTTCACTTATCCTGGGGAGGAGGTTGTCTTTCCTTATAGGCACAGCATTTTCGGGGGATGAATTTTCCGGAGAGGATGATGTCCAGGCCGTCTCCTTCCCTGCAGCGTTTGTACCTAGTGCATCACTAATTATTCGCTGATCCTCCTCTGTGCCTAGTATCTAGGAGACAGTCATAGGAAAGGATGACAACACCCGGGGCGGAGGACAGTCCTACAGTACACCACCCTGTGCCAAGCGTTATGACCTCAGCAGCCTCCATGTAAAACGGAGGGTAAGTGAGATCAGGACCTAAGAGCCAAAGGGCAAAGAAAAAGAGTTTGCTCTGAGCATCCTTCAGTGTGGCTGACAAAGGGGTTTAGTCCACTTTGCCAGTCTGAGGGCTGAAATGCTGACTTCCTCCAGAGAAATCTCTCTCCAACATCCAAACTGACTTCCCCACTGTTCATTCCTCCGGATGGGCAGTTCAAAGTCTCCCTTTTCGGTCTCTCAACCAAACAGCTTCTCTGAGCCTCCAGTTCTCATAGTTTTAAAGTCAGTTTCTTTCTCTCTCTTCCTTCCTTGCTCCTTCTTTCTTTCTCTTTTCCTCCCTTCTCCCTTTCTCCCTTCCCTCTTCCCCCCCCCTTTATTTTTCATTTCCTTCCTTCCTCTTTTTCTCTCTTCCTTAATTCCTTCCCTTCTTTCCCTCCCCCTCTCTCTTCTCTTTCTTGTTTTGGCCCTCTTTTTATTTAATTCCCTTCCCTCCTTCCCTTTGCTTTCTCCTTTCTGTCTTAATTTTTTTTTCTCTCTCTTTCTTTTCTTTATTAGGAAGAAAAAAATTCAGTCACTAAATCTGGGTAACATGAAATGAGAAAATATTTCACTCTCCTTCCACAATGTGATCTTCAACTGTCTCCACCTTCCAGTAACACTTTTCACACTCATCATCTATGTGAACAAAGAGTTAGAAATCTAGAAATATAAAAATCTAAATCTATTTTAACTGCATTATATCATAGAACACTCACTCTATGATTATATTCCAGAGTCGTTCCTTTTATGTGAGTAACTTCCATGGAGAAGGCCTATTTTTCTTTTTGAATTAATAAACTTACTGTCAGGAAAATCCTTCGTTACGGGAACCTGTGTAACTTCCTACCCAAGTACTCATATACAATATAAATCAGACATGCTTTAGTTTTAGGGAATTTGCTTGCAAGCATCTAATTTTATCACAATATAACATCCTCCAGAAGACTATTTTAAAAGTGCTTATTCTTCATGGTTTTTTCTTTTACTTTTTTAAAGTCTGATTTTTTTTTTTTTTTTTTTTTTTTTAGCCTTGGCAGGATTGGGGAAAGTACTAATTGTCTCTCTGCCAGAGTTTAAGTGCAACATTTTTCATTAGAATTTAACAAATGTTCATCTTAAAAGAGACTGACAAGGGGTCAAGCGGCTTCAGTTTCTCCCTTGTGAACCTGAATGCATTAGACTTGAGGCTTTTTATTCTCAGATCAATGTTGCTTCTTATTCTCGGACTTAATTTAGTATAAGACTAATATGATGGTCTCTCTACTTCTTCTCTCTCTTTGGCGTTAATAAAATTAGAATTAATTCAATAGAATGCAATCTCTAGCTTTTTTTGTCAAGCACAGAAATGCCAAATACAACAATATGCTTGGAATATTTTTTTTTTTTTTGCCAGTGGTAAACTATTGTGCAAAATAATTATATAAATACACAAGAACATCTGGTCTTTTGAACTGTAGTCACTGCTGAATTTAAACATTGTACGCGTTTGACGAGATTAAAGGAGTTTATTCTTTGTTTTTCCCGGGCTTTAAATAGCAACCCACAAATAGTACTTAGAGCTATCATTTCTAGTTCATTTTGAATATTACATCGAGAAACTTATTCTGCATTCTCCTAGACTCTCAAGTACCTGGGGTCCCTGGAATTTGGGCTACAGGTTAAAAATCTATTGCATTATTAAAACAATGACCCAAGTTAAATTAAAAAGGGGGACAAAACCTACTAAATGCTCTTCTCCCATTTTCCCCACAACAATTCCTAAATGCCGCTAGACAATTAGAGCAATTTTGCTATCTTTTGTAGAGTAAAGTAATTAAAATTATTACCGCCACTTTTGTAATAAACTCGTGTGACTTTAAAAGTCTGTCCCCGCTCGCTTTCATGATGGAGACATCACACAATCTGTAATTGTGCTATTAAGGAAAAGAGAGCTAATCTTTTTGCATTTGAAGTAAGCCTTCATCTGCAGCCCAACAAAGCCAGACAGATCAAAAAAGAACCAGAGAGAGCATTTAAGGAAATTAGTACAAGTGTCAGTTAAAAGGTAAAAATTAATGCACTTATTATTGAAATATGGTTGAAACCTACGTTCTTTTCATTTCTTTGATATTGCCAAGGTCTAAAACATTCAATTAACTTTCCATTGTGTTTGAGGCAGAAAAAGCAGGGGATTGTCAAGGAAGTATGAGGGGTGTAGGTGGTGCTCAGTGAAAAAAGGAATAGGATGAACAGGAGAGAGACCCAGACCACATGGCCCAGGCCCCAAAGATGGAGCTACTTCTCTGCCTTTTGGACCGCACCTGGTTTAGGACTACGGATGGCTCTAGACTGCTGCCTAGTTTAGTGGGGAGATTAAAAACTCGACATGCTGGAATTCTTCACTTAAAAACCATAGACAATGCGCAATTCTAGTTGTCCTGAGGCTTTGTGAATGGACTCGCTTCTCATCCCCGATGCAGTGTGATCATGATGATAAAACAGAAAAGGAAGAGTGGGAAGAGAAATGACTCTTCATGGGTGTTGAGATGAATGCATGAACTTTTGCCTTTTGACTGTAATTGTTTTTTTCCAATTTTCCCCTGATGCTTCTGCATTTATTTCTGTAATCAGAACAAAATAAAATAAAGTTGATTTGAGAGTATTTTTATAGAAGCATAGGGTGAAGAGGGGAGGATAAACATGGGCTCTGGGGTCATGATGAGTAATTTGGCTGTTTTATGCTGTGTGACTTCAGATAAGTTGTTTAGCATTTCTGACTTAAAGGTGCCTTCCTCTGTGATCCTATATGGTGATGTGAGTATCTGCTATTGGGGTGGCTAATGAATGTGAAAGTGTCTTAGCAGACATTTAACAAATATTAATTTTTTGACCCTGGCACTACCTCTTCACAATCCTTTCATACAAAAAGAAAAGACAAGTCCAGGAGTATTATTTGATATTTAGGAATTAGGAGTACCTGCACTTGAGGTCACTCTTTCACACTGAGTGTGTCTTAACTCTCCATCATCAGCATCACTTTTCAGGGCCAAGTCTTTTATTTTGCTTTGAAATTTTTGCAAGTTGATTCAGTGGGGGTAGATTTATAAGGCTACTTCCAGAACATCAAAACTCCTTAGCTGAACAATCATTATTTGACAATCGCAATTCAAGAATTTTTTTCAATTGTATAATGAAGCAATCTCCCTAAATTGTATGCATGTCAAATTGTGATCAACTTGCTGTGAAAATGTTCGTCAAGAGAAGACCTAATGTTTAAAGTGAAAATTACTGGGATCACACACATTAATTTGTCTCTATCATTAATGAAACATTGTTTTATTGCCCTGAGAAAAAAGACTCTTGCACATATTATAAAACAAATTTTAATAGAGAAATATTAGGGAGATGATTTCAGGCCATAATACATCAGAGGCAGTCACTCCACATCCCTAAATCTTAGCCTGGTGCTGGGTACATCATAGGACCCTTAGACATACTTCAAATACAAACACACAGGCATATTTCCTCTTGGAGAAGGATTCTTTCCAATACAAGCAGCCCATTTAGGGGTTCATAAAGGCTACCCGGGAAAGGGGGGTATAGGACCATTTTATTAGCAGAGATGATTTTGAGTTTAGAAAAGAAAAGTTCCGTGAAGCAAACACCTTTCTACCTAAAACCAATATAAAGTTCCAAAATTCATCTCCAAAGAAACGTTTTTTGCGCTATCTGTGCTCGTTTCTAGCCAGCTCTGCCCAGGCACTTAAGGGAAATAACTCAGTTATAAAATCCACATCACTGAGGTTGTGATTATTATTCTTATTAACATACCTATGACAGAAGTTAGTGCCAAAATGACAGATTTATGGGTTTGCAAAGGTAATGAATCAAAGCAAGAAGGTAAAAGCCACTATTACCCTAAAACCTAAAAGTGATAGACTATTCGGGTCGTTGTTTTTTTTTTTTTTTTTCCCCTTCCCTGTGCAGATGGCTGATAAAAGTTTTTTTTTCTTTTTTTTCTTGCAGAAACATAGTAGGAATGTAGTCAGGAATATAAAACTAGCCACTGAAAGAAAGCTTGTGGCTTGCGTTTTCCTTTTTCGGAGCTTGCCTGATTTCAGATCTTTTCTGAAAGGTGTTTCGACCTGGAGGTCCCGGGGGTTGGGAATGATGAGTGGAGAAACCTAGGGATGAAACTCAGTTTTAAGAACGAGCCTCATTAACAGAATTCCATGGACAGAGGAGCTTGGAGAGCTGTAGTCCATGGGGTCGCAAAGAGTTGGACATGACTGAACACACACACACTCTTGAAAAGAGACCCAGAGAGAACTAAAAAGAAAAGACAATGGAAATGGGAAGAAAGCCCAAGGAGAGCTTAATAACAAACAGATCCTCCTGTGCTCTTTGGGTTGAGTCCTAGCCCATCCCCTGTTTCACTGGGTCCTTCATCCAGTTCAGAGAGGTGAACACAATACGCGAATTCAGATTCTCGATAGAAATGCGGGCCCTGGGGCAAAGGGGAGAGAAGTGGTCCCTGGTAATCTAAGGTCAAAGCCTAAGTATCCGTGCTGCTTCAGCACCTGGGGGTGGAGTATGGAAGGCATTTTTGGAAGCTGGATTAGCAGCATCAAATCCCTAACTGGTTCGCTTTGGGTCTGGAGAATTTGTATTTCTCTCAAACCTTCATCCTGCTCTACTCCCTGAGGGTGGGCCCAGTAGCAGCCTTTTGTTACAAAAAAAGCTTAGAATTTCAGAGATAGCAGGGATCATGAAGATTTCTATTTCACAAGGCCTGGGAGAGTAGATTGAGACAAATCTAGGATTAACTCTCCAGACCCCACTAAAGTGCCCTAAATGAATACCTCAACAAATGTGCTTCCTAACTTTAACACTTAAATGCATTTTCTCCAGGCTTGTCAAAGCATTTTTTGCATAAGCTTTCAAATCCAACCTGCAAAGAATCAAGTCTTTGGCAGATCTGTGACTTGGGTAAGGAACCTCTCTTGACCTCTGTCTCCTCTTCTGGAATCTGGGGCAATCACGAAAGTCCTACCTCATAAGGCAATGGTGGGTATTAGGTATAAATGTGCAATGACTGAGTTAGCACAAAATAAGCACCCAGAAGAGGCTAGACATCACCCCATCTTCACCACCAGCTCCATCTTCACCACCAGCTCCATCTTCTCCAACATGCCTGCTCTTGTGAATCGAGGCAGGGCAAGTTTTCCAGTCCTACTTCATAGATGAGGGAGGTAATGGTAAGTGTCTAACTCAAGTGACTCAGAGGCTGGGTCTGACCTATGTCCCTCAACTTTTAGCCCAAAGCTTATTTTACTAGTTTTATTGGAATAAGTGCTGACATTCAAAGTGTTGGTGGGTGAGTCCAAATGGTCTTGGAGGTGGAAAGAAAGTCATGGCACACCAATAATGATAATATAAAAGTGTCAGGTGTTTTATTTTCACTCAGCCTCTTTCTGCTAGTGGAGAATTAGCAATATTTTTTACTCTCTGAGAATTCAAAGCTGTGCCTGTGTCAAAGGCCAAAGAGCCAAGTCACAGGTCATGCATGCTTCTGTAACCAGTGTGAGAGGCAAAAGCTGGACAGAGAACCACTACTTGGAGTTGGTCCATAATAATCTGTGCTGCAGGAAGGCACTGCCAACATAGAACTTCAGAAAATTTACAGCTCCCATGGGACAGAAAACCGGGAGCCACAAAGCCCTGATGACAAACAGACCCCGTGGGACTGGTCCCGTTAACAGATCAGGTAGATTTAAGTGGGTGCTTCTGGATGTCCCAGGACAGAGACCTGTGCCTCCTTCAACTCACTAGGAAGGAAGTCAGTGCATTCGTGATATTTCTGTTCCCCAGTGAGGGTGCCTGTGAAGTCAGGGACCAAGAAGCTTTGGGGGGTGGGATTTCTCCCTGCTAGGCTACTCATGACTCTAATCCAAGCAAAACTGAACTTTTTTCTCCACTCTTCCAACTTTCACCTGTGCTGGAAAAATGTGCCAGCACTGACCTCTGCCCTGAGGTCAGAATTCACAATCCACATCTTGGCCTCTACACTTGCCTGCTGCATGTCCCTGGCGACTCCATGTCTCTGGGTCTCAATTTCTTCCTGTGTTAGAGAAAAAGGGCAGGTGATGTAGCCACCCTGCCAGGCACCATGAGTCTGCCGCACACAGATGCTTCAAGATGAGTTTTGGGTACCTCTAGCTGTGTCCCCCTTGACTGTGCTCATGGATGTTCATACTTGGAATGATGCAGTTGCTGGAACAACCCTGACCTGAAGGCCCTCCCTCGTTACCTCTGCCAGTGAAATATTCAAGTCTGGGGACTGCTGACTGAGTCTTTAACTGTGTCTGGAGAAATGCCTTTGTTGTTGTTCAGTCGCTCAATCTTGTCTGACTCTTTAAGACCCCATGGACCGTAGCATGCCAGGCTTCCCTGTGCCCGACTATGGGCAAGTCAAGGCATTCAATATTTGTGCTTTGTATTTATTTCCTTAAAAGTCACGGAGATCACAGGCTGCTGAGGACTGAGCTTGTGTCCAGAGTCCCCTGACCAGCTGGGGGATTTCCTGCCTGCTCTCTGTGCCTCAGTTTCCTCATCACTCAGACAAGACGATCTAGTGTTCCAGCACTGAGAGAGACGGTGAGCAATTAGTGGGCATGAGGCCATGTGTGGTCTGTATGTCTGGCTCAGGAAAGGTACTTAATGGATACTGGTGACTGATCTGATCTGATCATTAGAAACTATGCTTAAAAGCAGGTCAAGATAGCTGTACACTGAGAAAACTTGAAACAGAACCAGGTGCTTATGTCTCCAGCCAGAACGGGGTCTATAGAAACAGATCCCCAAATGCCCCACACTTAAAAGCTCGAATCACTGCTTCCGAAAATGTGATCGGGATATATGAAACCAATAGTGCATGATCAATCACATTAATGCTTCCAGTACCACTTTAGTAAGGAAAAAAGAAATTGTGTCCACAATAAAAAATAATACCGATTATTATTATTTTTTTTTTAAAAAGCAGGTCAAGTAAAGCAAACTCTCTTCTCCACCTGCAAAGCACTCAGAGAAGTTGATGTGGTGTGAACAAACACAGAAAAACGAACGTCGAGGCAAACCCCAGTCTGCCATTGAGCCCACAAGGTAGGAGAGATAATTCTCATTATTATCAACAGCATATTTCTCTAATAAATCTGTATCTATTTCCACATCAGCATCCTTTCATATCTGTATTTCTCTCTTCTATCTCCATGTGCATGTTTCCGTATCCCTATCTTTTCCCAATATCTGTACTCAGAGCCATATCTATACCTAAATCTGTACTTATATATACCTCTACTTGTATTCTTTTCAAATCCACGTCCGTATCTATAGGAAACCAAGTCTTCAGTGAAACTCAGTAGTGAGAGAGAGGTCACGCAGCTGGGAACTGAGAGCTCATGTATGATTTCAAGGCTTTTGGCTTTACATTCTGTTCTTTTCTACTTCTCCCATGTCACCTCTCAAATAAATGGAATTTTTTTGAAAAAAGGAAAGAGAAAGGAAAAAAGAGAGGAAGGCAAGGAGGAAGAGAGAACACAAGCATTGCAATTTCTTTATTTTCTGTTCACAAAGCCCAGTTTAACCAGGCCTCTGCTAAATCCATTCCCATGAACTTGAAGTTTTTGGTGGGGGTAGACATAGACAGAGGAGCCTGGGAGCCTACAGTCCCTGGGGTCACACAGAGTCGGACACAACTGTGCTGTGACTTAGCACACAGAGCACGCACAGACAAGGAAATGGTCTTCAAAATGACCAGTCCCTGTACAGTCGTGTGTAATTTTCTGAAAGTTTTCATCATGTACATCTTCTTGCTTTAAATTCTTAGGAAAAGTTTCAAAATGCTAGGTTTTTTTAAATTAGGAAATGCAATAGGATTTTTTTTTGGGTAGGGAGAAATTAGGTAATTTATATTGTTAACAGCCATTTATATGAAGGTATTCTGGAAATGTACTCTATTAATGCAAATCTAAGCTAGGATTTTAGAAAACACTCCTTTTTATTTCTTTCTTCTTTCTTTTCTCTATTTTTCTGCACTCACAGCTTTGATAACAGGACTTGGTCAAACAGTCTAATTGGACTGCCAGGATGATTAAAATTTGTATCATTTTTGCATTTGTTCTGAGACGCATATCCCTAATTTTAAAACAAGTTAAATATTTCAGGAAGTTGAATTGAAGATTACTCTTTATTTTCTCAAAATTTCAAGAATTGAATTGTTGTGAATAATTGGCAGATTTTTGGTTTGTTTGTTTGTTTTGTATTTATCTGATTGAAACCCAAGCTTTCCTTCTGTTCATAAAAGCTTACATACCTGCTCCATTTAACAACAATAATTTTTAGGGTCAGATTTCCAAATCCTTTTTTCCCCAGCTTTGAAATTTAGAGAAAGAAGAAAGCATGCATACTTCACTTTTGAAATTGAGTAGTAATGTTCTAAAGAATATATTTTAAGAGTACCTTCTAGGCTAGAGGTTTGCAAAACATCAGCTGTTTCTCCTTGTGCGAGGTTTTGTCTATGCGCTTCTGTTAAATCTATTTTTGGCCTCTCGAATTTAGCACAGGTTGCTTAAAAAATCAAAAGCAATTATAAAATTTACCTGGAATCTGCCTTAGAATTCAAGCCATATTATAATTTTGTTTTCTGCTGTTGCTTGTAACTGAATGAATGGTTTACGCCGTCTGTGTTTTTGGTTTCCTATATGGCAAAGGAATGCCTTTCTCACTCATGCATTCTACCTACTCTCTCCTTGTTTCTTCTTCATTACCTTATTTTTGCAGAATTATTCAACTCAGACTGCCATGCAAGGGGGAAACTACGAACCCTTCAGTGTTATGATTTTTCTTTTAGAAGTAAAGGTTTACTTTTTCAAAAGTCCTTTCCCTCCCTTAGAAAGAACTATCAGAGTGGCTATATTATCTAAGAAGAGGCTGTCTCCTGGTTTTTGTTGCATTTATTGAAAAACTTCAATTTCTTTTTAGCGGGTTCTAATTTATTTTGCAATTCACACAGTGCACTGTAAACATAATGTAAAGTTTCGAAGCTTCATTAACAGCTAAGGATAATGGCAGGCCAAGTTTTCAGAGGCATGTATTTAAGCTTGGCTCCAAAAAAATGAAGAGGCTTCCATGCAGGAAGCTGTGAACTTGAACCCCTTAAACAATAAAACTGAGGATTCATAATCCTAACTTTGCTTTTGATGCCAGGACCAGCACACCTGCTTAACCCCTACAGGGCCAAGATTCTTCTTGCAGGAACCCTGCTCTGGAGCTGTTTTTCATTTATGGAGATGAGGCAGCAATAAGACAAAATTCCACAGCATTTCATCAAAGGTTCAGAACAATCCACTTTTAAATTTCACAGCGATGGGAGAGGGGAGGTCACTGATCTGAACAGAGTCACGGGAAAATGGAACAGCACCCCAGGTCTGATGATGGGAATAACTGGGAGTGGTCCTCAGACCTGCGGCAGGAGCAGAAGAGGGTAGCATTGTCTGTAGTGTTGCAGTCTGCCACTCCTAGCAGGAGTGCTTGATGTGGTCACTTAGTCACGCCCAGCCTCAGTTTTCCCAACTGCAGCATGGGGCCGAGAATCTTACAAGTTGGGCATTGTGGAGGTTTTTTGTTTGGTTGGTTTTGCTTTTTTGATGTGAACTTTAAAGTCTTTATTGAATTTGTTACAATATTGCTTCTGTTTTATGTTTTGGGTTCATTTTTCCCCCTGGCCAGGAGGCCTGCGGGATCTTAGCTCCCCAACCAGGGATTGAACCGGCACCCCCAGCCTTGGAAGGCAATGTCTTAACCACTAGACCGTCAGGAAAGTTTCAAGGGCTGCGCCCATTATCACGGAGAACTCGGTCAAGTCTGGTTTAGTCACTCCTTCACTAGCCTTGGGCAAGACCTCTCTGGACCTCACTTTACCCATTTTGTAGATAAAGGTGTTGCATTCTGACCTCAACTTTTCTCCAGGGTGGGTGAAGGGGACCAGTTTTTCCCGACCTCCTATTCACCAAAGGTCTCAGTCTAAACTTTTGATTGGCTCAGCAAATGGGGACATAGGGTCAGTGTCAAGATGAAAAGGCGCTGCTCACCACGTGGTATATTGTGGCTCAATCTGCAGTCATCTGCCTGAAATACACAACTATTCGCTTATTATAACTCTTTCAATTACCTTGTCAGCTGTACACTTCTATCCCATTGTATTTGTGTTAGAAGCTTACTTTACTATTTGAGCTATCTGTTTGACATTCTCTCATTTAAAAAATTAAAAAAAAAAAAACAAAAAACAACCCAAGCCCCTGGAGGGGGAAAAATAAATCAAGCTCTTATAGTTTAATTAATCTATTTGTAAGTCAAAGCGAGATTTTTATGTCACTTCAGTAATTCGTCTGGCATCCCTTCTAGACAAAATGCTCAGGGACAGTTGGCAGCCGCTGCCAGGGTCAGCGAGGCCGGAACCAGCAGGAAGCAGCCTGCAGTGCGCACCCCAGTCAAGGGAGGGCAGGCCACCGCCCCTCGCTGGAGGGAGGGTAGGGACTCCGGAAAGGGGACGGTGGCAATCTGCCCTAGAAGCCAGGGCCTCCAGCCACCTGTGGTTGACCCTGAGGAAAGTCTCTGCCTTTGCAATCCTGAAGTCAAGTGGGGAAAGGAAGACTGGGCGAAAGCGGAGGGTCTGGAGGAGGAAACAGTATTCCTGGTCTCCTGCGGAGGAGCGGAAAAGCTGCGGTGACCAGAGCCGAGTTCGGCTCCGAATTTTCGTCTCACTTCGTGGCGGCGGTGAGGAACTGAACAACAATAATTTAAAAAAAAAGACTAAGTGAGGCCAGGCCACCAGGATCAGTCCCGCGGAGTCGGGATCGCCTGGACCGCGCAAGGGTGGTGCGCCCTCCCCCAGCGTAAAGGCGCAGTAGCCCGGCATCCGCCCAGGGGCTCCAGGTTTCGGGGTTCCTTGATGAGTGTCTGCCTGGGAGCCAGCGGGAGAGGAGACCCCACACACACCCCCCCCCAGAGAAGTCCTCCGGCCAGTTTGCAAACTCGAACGTGTGCCAGGGCGCCCTGAGTTGGGCTGACAGCGAGGGGCAGCGTGGGACCAGCGCGAGAGTCCGTCCCCCTCGTGATGCCCTCGGGCAGTCTGCCAGGGGCTGGGATGGGGCGAGGTGGGAGTAGGGAGACCGCGCGGGCCCAAGCTCCGAAATGCACCCCGATTGTATAACTTATCGACTGCGACTTCTTTCTTTTTCTCTTTCTAAAGTGCGGGCTAATTTGACAAGGCCGGTTCTCCCCGCCTTGACAATTCTTGTCTCCAGCTGCGGAATTGAGGGGGGTGGGCGCAGGTACCCACCTGGGGCCCTTGCCACCTGGGGCCCCAAGGTGCCTCCCGGAACCTCAGGCCCGCGAGCCTGGTGGGGGTGCAGCGGGGTCCAAATGGGAGTCCGGTGTTTGGCTTCCGGGCGCGGTGTTTTCAGTCTCGCGTGTGTTTAACTGGAGGTGATACATATTTCCACTCTTCCCACGTTTCCTCTCCGAATCTACCCTTCCGCCTGGAGCGCCGCTAATCTCCCGCGAATCTCAGGTGGGGCGCAGCGAGCGATTGTGGCTGGGGACGCACTGGGGACGCGGCTGAAGCTTCCCGGGGACGCGCGCGGCCGCGGGGAGACAGGCAGCGAGCCGGGTCTCCAACTCAGTACCTGCCACAGCCACGGCCTCTGCGGGCAGGGTGTCTCAGCTGCCTACCTTCCCGCCCACTGCCCCGGGGTGGGTTTCATTTCAGCATCAAGTGAACTCAGGTCTCTTGAATCTCTAAATCTGGGGAGTGTGGGTTAGGATGGCGGCGAGTTTTTGTCTGCGACCTACCTCGCCTTGTTCAACACCAGTTTGCAAGAAGTCTGGGGCGCCTAGCACATCCCTCCACCGTGCTTAGCTAGGTTTTTATATACCTTGTCTTTAAGGTATATATATTTCTAGCTCCACAACCCTGCCTGACCACAGCCCTCCTCCTTGTATTGAGTCCTAGAGTCCCTGGTGGCTTCCTCTGATTCACAAATGAGCTCTTCCCACTTGTGGGCAGTACCTCCTACTTGTCCACAAGACCAGGCATCACAGCCAAGCAGACAGTGGGCCCTTGGGACCCTTACAAAATATAGGGCGAGGAGCTTTAAAGGTTCCTACCCTGGCTCAACCTGGGCTAGTGCCCCACTAACTGCTCCAAAGAG